>VZSC01017611.1:244590-283572 GCA_013398225.1 Steatornis caripensis | reverse complement strand
GCGGAATAAGGGGTGGAATATAAACCGTGACAGAGCACATCAGTGCCAGCAACTTACTATGTGCATTAGACAATCAATAGTTTTTGCAAGTCACACGTCATTCTCTTTCACCGTGGTAAAGGATGCCCAACAGAAATGGGCCCCAAGGCTCAAGGGTCACCCAACAGCACAGACACGTGTGCACACAGGCTTCTCTACATCACCACCTCCCCCTCCCTCGTAACTCCCACTCACCTTATGCCTTTCAATCTCTGGTTATTTTACATCTCCCCTCTNCAACAGAAATGGGCCCCAAGGCTCAAGGGTCACCCAACAGCACAGACACGTGTGCACACAGGCTTCTCTACATCACCACCTCCCCCTCCCTCGTAACTCCCACTCACCTTATGCCTTTCAATCTCTGGTTATTTTACATCTCCCCTCTCCTCCTGCCTTTGCCTCTACTCACAATCACTACCAGTGGAGAGGAAGGGACTTGCTGACTGAGAGTAGGGATATGGACCAGATCTGATCTCCATGATCTTGAGGGCTGCATGAAATCATCATCATCCTTTTTACCAACCAGGCCAGGAAAGAAAACCAGAGAAGGATCAAGGGAGACAAATATTCACACCACCTAGGTTTAGGCACCAAAACTGTTAGGCACTGAGGTCCAGAGGTTTATCACCTTGAATCCTTAACAGTCAGTGAAAAAAGGGACATCACTGCCTCCTTTCACAGACTGCACAGGGGTTTTCTCGTGTTCCGTTCAGACCACAGCACAGCCTTTCCATGGGGTGAGACCACCTTCCCTTCACAGCTCTCCCCAGCTAAAATTTCTCCTTTGAGCACAAAACCCTGGAACAGGAACTTCAAAAGAGATACTCGACCTTCTCTCCCGCTCCAGGGATAGCAGCTTAGGTAACAGGAGAGAAAGAAAGTTGTTACATGACTGACTGACTTCCACAACAGAAGAAATTATTTTCTGCTGTCTGGTCACATACCATGCCGGAACTTTAGCTACAACAAATTATCCTTGAAGTCCACTGAAAGCCAGTAACATCTAGCAGTCTCATTTGGAAATGAGATAAAAAGACAAACAGCATAGCTCTCTGAGGTCTGTGTGACTGTTTGAGAGTTGGTTTGAGGGGCTCACAGGCATTATTTTTTAAATGATTAATAGGCTTGCCAGAAAGTACATCACTTGCATCAATATATGGTGCAAATTTTAATTCATGGAGCATAAAGTTACTGTTGTGGGAAGACATGCCAATACACAGCATTGTATGCTGGAGCCAGACATTGTGATATGCGCATGAAGAAGAATTAATCTCAATATATCTCTGAGCCATCAACCCAGACTGCCGCTGGAAGCAAGAACCTGAAAGTAGAGAACCAGCTATGTCATCTGACAAGACATAGACCTCTATCAGACTCCAATTCATCAAAAAACTAAACCTTCATGAGAAAACACAAAGAGGCATTGGTATTTCTGCCTCTAAGACTAGCCAAGTTCTCCAACTGTTACCAAACAACAGTTCGCAGAAACAGGAAAGAGAAAAAAAACAGGAGCACCATTGCTTTCCAATGAAAGACAAATTAAGAGCTGTGTGTAGCGTGTCTGGGGAAGACCTCAGCATCATGTCGAGAACTTTCTGCCCGTACATATTTCTGCATGAAATGACAGAAGACAGAACAGGCACGGAAACAAGACATCCACATTACCAAAACACACAGATGTATGGCTGAAAATGTCCTTCAGCCTGCACTGGCGCCTTCCAGACTGACTGCTCTGTTCCCTCTCTGGCATACTCATTCCCAACAGGAATGCTTAGCACCAAAGCTGGAAGGCTGGGGTTTTTTTTTGTTACAGTTGCTTTCTGAGCCACGCAGAACCTGCCTTAAATAAGCAAAGAGGCAACAGTCCCAGCACTGTTTTGTGAAAATATGCTAATTAGCATTTATGTCATGCTATTTATAAACTACACTTCTACACTGACATAAGGAAAAACCCCTTTCTGTTGTACTGCTGAAATCACCCCACAACAGTATTTCAAATCAGCTCCCACTTGCAGGTATTTAATGAAACAGAGACAGTGCTAATTATAGGATGATGACACAACATCTCTTACTGGTGTAGACAGTTTTAAGATCATAAGGTTTAGTAGTTTTTTTTTTTTTTTTAGTTACAAGTCACCTCATTCTAACTTCTGTGTTTGGATCTAATTTGTATTTGCAAAGACATAAGGAAAGTTAATGACATGCATTTCATAGATAACTACATAATGAATTCAGTTTTTTATTCACATCTGCTTAGCCTCCTGCTAGACACTTTTAGGCTAGCTAGTCCCATGCTATTACACATTCTCAAGAGGAAAAGAATTCACATAGAGTATATGAAGACAGTGTAAAATATATCAAACAGCCTCTTTTATGCAAATATAGGAAATGGGCAAAATGATGACTAAAAATTCATTTCCGTTTACATCCTCCCTCCTATTCCCAGATTACTTTCTTCGTAAGGAAAAATGAGAAACACGCCATTTCTCACATATTATTTGCTCTCCTGCAAAACAGCCTGAAGTAGGAAAATAAATTTTAATAATATTTCTACAGTTACAGTCACACTTGCTTATGTATCATCCTATTTGAATTTTCCTACTGGCTTAGGACTACTCCATCTACAATTTATTCTCAAAAAAAAATTAATGCTAAATAGACACATGATACTAACAGAAAGAACAGAGCATTCATGTACTGCCATGTTCTTCCTGTAACTGATGACAAAAATTTTATAAGCATGTTAAGAGCTACTGTAAGAAGTAATTGTTATAACAATCACATGCAGGTTTCTATGCACTGTCATTAAGGTGGTTTTAATTAAAAAAAATCTACTAGATGCTAAACCATAAGATTTCATCGATAAGTATTTACAAGTGTGTATGTCAACAGTAACATCTCATGCAATCAGAAGTCCTTGTTAGCTATAATTAGCTAAAGCGACTGACTTAAAAAGCGTGAACAATGTAATAAGATTCTACTAATTATGTTTGGAGAAAAATTCTGGACTAGCATCTCAGGAGTATTACCTGCAAGTTGTTTATCATAATACGCAAGTGCCAATCAGAAGTAAGGGAGTTGTTGATATATCTGAATTGCAACTGTTGATAGAAATATCTCTTGAACGTTTTAAGTATGGGCTGCTTTTCTTTTCCCCCTGTATGAAATCTCACTGGGATTTAATTAATCTACTGTCCTTATTCTACAGCCTTCAGTAATCCAAAGATTCACAAACTTACTTACTTTCTCCTCCAAATTTAATTTTACACTTCTTCCAAGGACAAAATAATAGGGAGGAGAGATATTTACACATGTAGCATCATTGTCTTTACGGTATTGTTGATTATATAGTCTTAAAATCCTAGCTATTGCATTGACAGAACTAACAGAATTGTTATGCTTACATTGCATTTATTGTGGTATTTTCCTCTCAAAACAAGACAGACTATATTCTTACATTTTCTCGTGCAAATACACCAATACTGTAAATCAATGTGTTTGGCACAGAAAGTATCATTCATGTAGTAGATGAATGCTGTATGAAGCTATGAAGGTAGCCATTAAAGGCTGAGATATCTCAGACTGAGATACTTTCCAAGTCATCTCATCATTATGTCATCACACGTGAGCTCTGAAAACTAGTGTATCACTTAATAACTACATTCTTAAGCTCATCTAACTTAAGTTTTGGGACACATTAATTCAGATGTGTGCAACTGCATTCAGTTACCTTTTTGTTTTGACACTGTTCCAAAACCACTTAACTCTGACTGCTTCCTCAATGAAAATGCTACATGAAACAAAAATGATGCAACATCTGTTTAGAGAAAAACAGTTGTTCTCAGTAGCCATTAGTACTGTTGTTTGAAGAAACTGAACGAATGAATGATCTAACTGCTATGGTAAAAAAGCAGATAGATATTTATTCCTGCCTGATGCTTCCAGACTAAGTTAAAACCTCTAATTATGACCAAACTTTATTATTGCTGCCTATTTATATATACATTATAATTCCCCCTGAATTTCATGCTATTCCGAGGCTGTCCTTAATTATCCAATTGAAGATTCTCACACCTTCTAACAAGTTAATATATCCAGGCTGTTCATTAACATTGTTAGCTGCCTGATAGTTCAGGGCATATGTACATACAGTATCTTGCTTAAATCTTAACCAGTCTTTATAAAGGTTAAGACCTACTTCTTAACTATGCCTTATTTAAGAGGTGTCATTCATTTATGCCTAACATAGGAATACACAGAAACTGAATAATTCAGCTTTCTCTTTATTATCCACTGCTCACTGTTTTCACCTTGTTAAGTAAAAAAAAAAACAACCTAATTTTATCTCTTCTTTCCTCTTCTGCATTTAACAAATCTTTTCTTCCTGACTTGCTTCTCTGCTAGCTGCAATTCATTCTGCATCCTGACTTTTCTGGTTTTGTCACATCACGCTCTGAGAGTAAAACATTTCAATTTTTTTCAGTTTTTTTTTTTCTTTTTACTTTCAGGTCGTCAGAGAGCTAATTCTTTTTATTCCTATATTTCCCCCATATCCTCTGCATACTACTCTGCATTTAACGTAAGTGCCGTCAGAGCAACTAAATGTATCCTTATCTTACAATGAGGTAAAGAAATTACAGTATCCACTGCCACCAAATTACCTTTCAGCCTTGAATTTCAGTCCGTTCCCTCCAGAATTTTGCCTTTGTAACAAGTCAGGATTGTACCACTCACAGTGATTAAAATTCCCTGAAGTAAGAGTTTTTCAGAGTAAGAATAAAAAAAGAAACAGTGCTTCTTATCAGTGCTAAGAAATAGCACCAATACTTCTTAAAAAGCATAGAAAGGCAATCATAGTCACAGTATGTGGAAACAGTTTACAGAAACGCATCAGCATTCAATTGTCTTTTGAATTCATTCCTGAAACAAGCAATCCCTTTTAAGAGCTGACAATTATAAAACATCGTTATTAATGTTTCAGAAATCATCCTCAAGTTGTCATTTACTCTCTCAAAGCATTAGACTGAGGTACGTTTTTTCTGGTCAACTGTTTCCTGCTGGCAGCACGAACCAGTTGCACATGCAGTTTATGGGCTATTTTGTTCTCAGGAAAGTCATAAAATGGCTGGGGAAAACTTTGACCCCATTTCTGAAAGTGAGAAAATTACCTACATTCAAACAGCCCACAGGCAGAGAAGGGTGATTGCTCAGCTTCTCTCTCTCACAGGTGGACACAGAAAAATAAAGAGTGCTTCCATTTCAAAAAGGTGTTATGAGAAGCAAGAAAATTGAGCATGCTCAGCACCAATACAAGATCTCGTCCTTAAATTTCCTTTAGGATTTTGCTCAAGTCTGACGTTATCCACTCTGGCAAACAAACAATGTCACACTGCATGAGGTTTCATTTTAAAATAACTCATGTGTGCCAGTACTAGATTCTTGTATCTAACTGAGAAGGTAAATCACCAACAGATAGCTACAACACGTTGCCTTGAAATGTATTTAAAACCCTCTAGCCTTTCTTTACTTGGTACAACACTGGAAAATTCCTCGTACCCAAGTCTACATTCCCTCCTATTCCGCTTCCTCTCTGAGGCAGGTGTCTAGCAGAGACACCTACTCACCCATCTGCAAATTATCTGCTGAATTAGAAAACCCACCTCTTCAAACTTCAGAGACAGAACTGTGCTTTGCCTTCTTTCCTTAGTGAAACAGTGCAGTAATTCCAAGCAAGTCACATGTAAAGCTGTTATGTATGAGACTCTGTAATCACATTTCGGTGTTTTACTGGTTGTAAATAACATGCACGAGTGTCCTAAGGACCAAATTGCTCTTTTGGTGCCATCATTAGTTGTTTAATGGCCTCAACAGCAGAAGCTGCCGATTACTGTATTCCATTTTAAAGTGTCAGTTAAAGCCACATTTGTAATTATTATACTTCTATTGTAAATTTATGCTCTTAGCTGAAGAGTTCTAGCCATCTAACTTGTAAGGTCCAGGAACAGCTATTGATAAATTATTTATCAATTTCACCTATGGAAAAATACCATGTTCTTGGCATCTTTACTGCCTACTGCACAGCATCCGCTTCACCAGTAGTTCTGAACCAGGGAGAGGGACTTGAAGTACCTTACGCACGGCATGACACAGCCCAGTTCTGCTAGACCTGCCATGACTTCACAGGATCTAGACAAGTGCACATCAATGACTTTTTCTAAAAAGTCTCAGCTATGAGAAGGTCAACAACTGCTCTAACACACCATTCATCAGCGTTAGTCCTTCTCGTCAGCTAAAACTTACCTGAAACAGCCAGCATTTTGGCTTCAAGTAGAGCTGGTAGTTGAGTCTCAATATCACTCACTTTCCTCCTCAAAGTACTGCAGAGTTTCTGACTCGTACAAACCTAGATTGAGGCAGACAGTCATGATATATAATTCATTCATGTAAAAGTATACGGCAATTTAAAATGAGGCTTCAAATGTTCTTGGTTTAGACACGAAAACATCCTACAGCAAGGTGAAGAAGCTTAATTAAAAAGTGCTGTCTTTACAGAAATACCCAACATGAATCAAAATTTTCAGGCTTTGCCACACATTCTATTACAAAAATAGGGAACGGTATTAGCAATAGCCACCTGCGTGAGTAAGGACATGTTTCACTACTAGATACTGAGGCTGCACATAGAAGAAAGGCATCTAACTAATTCTGCACAATTTCAGCATTAACAGTGATGCCTGGAATGGAGCATAAATAAGCCAACGTTTGCAGTTTAAGATGTCATAACACAGAATATACAGCAGTTTTTATATAAAACANTCACTACTAGATACTGAGGCTGCACATAGAAGAAAGGCATCTAACTAATTCTGCACAATTTCAGCATTAACAGTGATGCCTGGAATGGAGCATAAATAAGCCAACGTTTGCAGTTTAAGATGTCATAACACAGAATATACAGCAGTTTTTATACAAAACATACTATGCCGCACATCTTAACTGAAAAAAGGCAAAGCAGCCATCCTTAATTCTCTGCACAGGCAATAAAAACGGCTATATCAGCTCAATACTGTACTGTGTTTCACAATCAGGACACACAGCTGACTGGGGTCAGGGTTTCTGACTTTTCCTCTCTCTCTTTTTTATCTTTTTAACTGGAAGATCCTTCAGCAATGAATCGGGACTGGCATGAAAAACATGGAGAGAGACATGAGGAAAAAAGAAACGAAGTTCAATTGTTTCTGTACTTTACATTTAAGTGTACATTACCACCTCAGAAGGACCTTACACAGCATACGCAATTCATACAACTCCCACATATTCAAAAAAGTTAGTTCTTACTCCATATCGCATCATTTGTGAAGGAAAGCGAAATGAACAAACAGAAAAATCCCTCATCAAGCTGAGGCAAATCTCTTGTTTGGAAGGCAAACATCAAACACTTGCTTAAAATTGTAGCTGACACTTGAGAAAACACTGCATTCATTAGAACCAAGAGTAAAGCAATAGCCAAGAGAGGTACAGGCCAGTTGTGAAGAGATGAGATGTGAAATGAAATCTCCAGAGGAAAGTTTCCCTGCCCTCCTTGACCTTTTTCCCCCCTCAAAAACAAGTGTATATACCACGCTTATTAACAGAAGGACAGCTATCACTTCACTTTTTAAGAGCAAAAGCCTTACAGCTCTAATGGCTTCTCTGTTTGTACAATTAAAGTATAATAATTCAGATATGACAATAACTGTAAATCCTTTTAAATGGATAATACCCTCTTGCTTTAGCCGGGAGCATCTGTTAACCATAAATGGGTCATATTTTTTTCCTTGAGTCAACACAACTATCCTCTAAGCAGTACCTATCTAAAGACTTCAGAGACTTCCTATTAATTTAAAAACACATACATCTCATCACTTCTGCACTGATTATAATTTTTCAGTTCCCAGATATTTCACTTTGTTTCAGTACCCCCTTCTAGACTCGCCTACTAATTCACTTAAAATGTTTTTAAAAACCCAAAACTGTCAGAGGTGAATGAAAGTGCCCAAAGAACCCAAAGGCCATTTCTGTCTCATACCTCCAAAATAAATCTGAACGTTCTTAATGACTCATTTCTAAGCAGCAGTCTCTCTTTAGGGGTACTGAATGGCTCAGTGAATTGCAATTAGATGGGGAATCTTTCAGCTCCAGGAAAACTGTATGAATATATCCCATGCTAGTAGTAACTTAAAAGTCATTAGCAGTAGATAGCCATTTGGTAATTATGCAAAATACGCTGGGAGGTTTAATCAGTTTTTAGTGAACACTGTCCACTTTGTAAGCACTACTGTCAGACCGAAGCTCGCTGGCACTCTTTATTAATGGACCAAATGCAGGGACCAGAGGCTGAAAGGAAGTTCCTCTAGCTCCCAGAGATGATTCTTCTGGAACATGAGATAAGTATGTTCCCAAGCCTCTGCTTGTATCTATGTCACGTGTATTCTGTAGATAAATGAACAACATTAATCTTCAGAGCTATCATATGGCATAGTTCGACAAAACTAAATGAGCAACTGGGACAGGCAAAATAATCTAACATCCTCTAAACTAACAGCACTGCTTCTACATTACATCAGTTCTACTCTACAAGCTCCAATTCTTTTAATTTCTTCTTAATTATTTTATCTTAGTAAGAGCTAACATTATTCATTACAGTAGCTTATTCAGCCACTGAGTAAAGGCTATTTCTTAGCTAACAAAGATTGTGAACATTCACAAAGCCAGAGTCCTCCTCTGCTTCCGGGGAACGCGCCACCCTCCCCTAACCAGTCTGACTGCAAGCGCCTGTGGCCCCAGCGGTGCCCTTTCCCTGTTCTCAGTGACCAGCCCTGCTGTAGCCCGTGGACCGACGAGCTCCAAGTCTAGAAGAACTCTTTTTCAGTTCCAGGGAAGTTCTTTACAGCCAAATATTACTGTATCTATTTAAAAATCCTCTCCAGTGGTTTGTGAGGTTATTTAAAGGCAGGCTTTCAAGAAAAAAAAAAAAGGCTCCTGTTTAAGAATATACCTTACAAATCTGTGTTCAGACACATAAACACTACTCAAAAAAGCAGTCTATCTGAAACCCGTAGGATGCTGGCTAGCAAAGATATGTGGAAGCAAGATGAAAAGCAGCAAAATATCAAAAGCAAATTTGCCCATTGTCAGCCTTTTCCATCTTGCCAGTGTATGACGTTAATCTAAAGCAGCAGAAACAGGGACAAGGACGTTTACTAAAGCACTGAAATTTAGTGTTCTTCCAACACACTCAAGAAAAAAAAAGTTTCAAGTAATCTTCAATTTTTTTACAACAGCACCTTGGAAAAGACAGAGAAATTCGCTTCACGCTGCCTGAAGAAAAGGACAGCCCATCTGGATCTCCCATACAGCACAATCTTGCCATTAGCAAAAGCAGATACTAATTTCTGAAGGAAGGTGGCAGATAAGGGAGGTTCTTCATTAACAGGCTAATCTTAGCTTTTGCAGCCTCAGCTGAAAACAACACAGATGAGGCAGAAAAGGCCTTATAAATACTAGTGGCACAGGGGGAAAGAAAAGACCTTTGACATAGCAGTGTTTTCCCCATACAATGAAACGCTTTAAAAGATCATCCCTATTCAGTTTGAGAAGAAAATAATAGGATGAGTCGATCTGAATAAATAAAATCATAAATTATTTGGAGGCATCTCATTACATGCTTCCTATTTATCTTCTCTAATAAATAAAAGCAATCACATATGAATGGAACAAAACTAAAATAGTATTTTAACTACTGAATTTTTAAAGAAACAAATAGGCTGTAGAATTCTACCTTGCAGACTTCTCAGTTGTTACCAAATGTTTCAGCTCTTACTGAAAAAGTCTCTAGATACTGTGGTTATAAAACAAAACTCCAAGAGGCACACCTTTTCAGGGGAGAAGGGAAAAATCTGTAACTTATGGTTTAGGTTGCAGATAGCTTGAAACAACACATCCCTCTGAGGTACTGAATGTCTCATTCATTTTAGTAGAGGAGCTGTAGTCAATTACAATCTTTTCCTTGATACTTTATTCATAGTCATTTAAAAAAAATAGAAGAGAGCATCATGGTATAGTAGTCTATATAGTCGTCTAAGATGTGTACGTAAGCAAGGAATAGAGGAGAATGAGCTCAAAATAAAGCAGGAGAGAAGAGAGGGATGTTGAGATGCAGTCTTTAAATGGTCTTTTTAACAGTGCATGCTAAAAGTATTGGTCCAGATTAACAGAAAGAATAGCTTATAAAGGATAAAATTTTCACTAATTTTGGTGAGCGATATTAGAGAAAGAACATGAAAAATAAACCTATTTCAGAGTATAAATCAATTACTGATCAAAACCCAGAAATATTTTCCACTCGTTGTTCCATACAGACCTACATAGCTACAATAAATGGACCTTTTTTCCTAGAGCACTCCTGGAGCAAAGACACTCTGTGGCTCCCTGAGCCATTCTGAAATAAAAAGAAAACTTTAGTACTCTCTTTGTTGGAAGGAGGCCATGAGAAATAAGAAAATTAAAAGAAAAGTATTAACATCTCTGGTTAGAAACAAAAGGTATGCTAAATATGCCATGTCACTTTTCTTTGTAGTTTTAAACAGGGATGAGAGTTAGTTTGCTAGTTTATTATTAGTGAAAGGATGGGGAAAAGAGGTACTTCATTTATGCTCTTCCTTCACACCAATGAAAGCAGCCAGCTAGGAAAGTGAAAAGCTCTGTATTGAGCGAAAACATTCAGCTGTTACTAGAGTTCACTTCCATTTCACAATGCTCAGGAGTCTGTTCCTAAACGGAGACCAGCAAGAAGACCGATTACTAGTGAACATAAGCCAAGAAACACTAGATTATGCCATCTGCTTCCTTAAGCATAATCTCTGTGGCCTGTCCAAATATGTTAGGGGATTTTTTTGGAGTGCATGTTTAAAAGTATTCACATGCTAAATCTGTTTAGAAGAAACACCACAAAACCAACTTTCTAAACACAGACAATTTATTAAGATGTAAGCTATTATCAGCTTCTCTGAATATCGTGAAGAACTGAAAACTGATGTGTACTTACTTTGGCAGTAGTTTCTTTAATGGACATGCTGAACGATTGTTCTTTTTCCTGAAGGCTAGAAGGGATTAAAATAAAATAAAATAAAAAGTTGACCTTCTCTGCTCATCACAGTCTGCTACACAAGACACATTTTCATATGGAAGCACACAGGCTTTAAGATGACTCATATTAACACAAAAGAGCTAATAACAAGATATAATCTGTATGTTTGGTTTCAGTGTTGCTAGCGACTAACCAACATTTTTTCCACCAAATTTCTACCCACTTAATCCTGTTTGCTGGCAAAACAGTTCGTGCACTGGCTTTGCAGTTCTTAATTAATGAGTTTATACGCATTTTACTTACCATCTAAAACACAATTATGATTATTTGTGTAACCATAACATCTTAGAAGTTCTCAGCAGTGTCCAGGGCTGGTGCTTTGCTAGACTACCATCCAAACACCTAACACAAAGGTGTTTCTGACACAAACAGTTTGCAGTTTGTGCAAACTACCCTCTTATAACCCAGTTTCCAACTCTGCCAGGAAAAGTTCAACTGCAGTCACTTGTTCTCACAGTAATTTTATATGAAATATCACTACTCAGTTTGTTTAGTTCAATAAAAAACTACAGATTATTTGTACCAAATTGATTCAACACTGGGCTGAAATTGAGGCATTGTCCATGCTTATATAAACAAATGCAAAGGGTTTTTCTACATATAAAACCAGGTAGGTTTACTACTTTGATATTACTGAACATAATGTAAACCTGTGCCTTTGATGCCTGTGAATAAATTCACAAGTTACATTTTTAAGATAAAGTTCAAAAATCCAAGTAAAATCAAACGTTAGGAGTTAGTATAAAGATTATTTTTGCAACTTCCGTAATTACCTTCCTCCTCCTTAGCAGGCGTACGCTTCTATACACTGCTCAATTACTTTACCACATGCTATTTTCTTTTCCGTCAGACACCTCAATTCAGTGCACGACAGTCAGCTCTCCCCACCAGCAGCATTTCAGTTCTTCCTTTTAGCTGTGTTATAAAAATTGTACTTCTTTCACGACCTACTGCTGATATTCTTCCAGAATAAAGAACTATTAATTTATTTCTGAGCTTTTCTTTAGTGTTAGGCACTGAAGTATCTGAACATTTCAGAAACATCACTGGATTTATTTCAGTGATACTCTCGCAAGATAAGGCAGCATTTTATTCATTTCACAGGTGGAAGAAACACAAGCCACCGTTATTCAGAAAGCACGTTAAGACTGAGCACCCATTTTGACATGCACACAGTCCCTGCTGCCTACCTCTATCTGTGCATTTCAGTTTTCTTTTGAGAACTTGTTCCTTTGTGTTTTCTAAGCACAGCACGTACTGAGTCCTGTTTCAAGTCAGCATTTATGTAAGTCTGAAGCCCCAAGCACATGAAGTTGGACTTGCACTCAGTTCCTGACCACCTACAGAAAGGCTGGCTGGACCATCTCACCCAGCTGCAAACAGGAGTAAGACAGCCTCTGAGGCAGAACTCAGCTGTCCAGTGTATCATTTCATCGTGTTAATGAGACAGCTATTTGCATTGCTTTCCCTAATGCCCTGCTTCATGGAGCACACACCTTTTCAATCTACAGCCCAGCAAAGCCAGTCACCTCATTACCACTCCAGCACACAGTGGTCCCTCCAGCCCCAGATGTGGCAGTCCCCTCAGAAACAGCTCATGACAGTGTAAGCCAACACCTATGTAAGGCAACAAACAGAAATACAGCTGGCTAGCTACGTAAAAGTGGTTTAACAACATTTCTCACGTAGTAGCCTCCAATTTCTCCTTTTTCTACAGCAATATATGGGCAAAACACAAAATATTACGTGTGTAATGATGCCATTATCAGCTTCCTGTCTGCCTCTGGGCATGCCAGAGGGAATGAACTATTTAGCCATTCTTTTCCCAGGCTGTGGAGCTCCCAATGACTTTCAGCATCTCCCACAGTAGGCATCTGAGCTGGTCAGGTTATGTAAAAAAGAGCTGGGCTTTGTGTACAGATGTCAACGGGAAGCAGCGAGGCTGTGGTGTGTAATTGAATGAATAATGGGTGACTGACCCAATTGTTCTGAAACTGCCTTATAAAATTCAACTCTAATGACCCAGGCCATAATAAAATGTAAAGTGCAGATATAGCCAGGAGAACAACAATATAAAGATGGCACCTCTATTTAACGAATCTCTTCCGTGTGCCTTTCCTCTTATCTGTTTATTTTCCTCACAGAAAGCTCCTCCAGGTCCACACAATGTTTCACTCCTCTGCAGAACTCACACAGCTAGCAGGCAAGAGAGACTGATTTTTAATTTATTTTTAAACCATACATCCAAAACAACATTACAAGCTAACACCTAGTTGTAGAGTCCGTATTGCTAACAAGGATGCAATAGCCCATTGCGGACCTTCAGGTCCAGGTGCTGAGTGGGAAAACACACCCTCTTTACAGCCAGATTTCTTTTCTATGAGCATCTATCGAGTCACTGAAAAATAAATAAGGAATCGCACACTAGCATTTCAATGACAGCAGAACTATAGTTTTAAGAGAATTCTATATTAATCTGACACATATAAATAAATAATATCATTAGCAAGTAATCATTTTTATTCAAGCTAGTGATAGCTGCATTAAACGCAGACTTGAATCTAAAGCATCCTTTCATTACAGTTACAGCATTCACGCAGACTCTTACAAGTGTATGTGTATTATTTATGGTATGAATGTCACAGTAGCACCCTGTTTCGAATCCTTGTTAGCCTTCAAAGTGATACCACAGGAATCTCTGCTACCTTTTAGAGATTAGCCCATCATACAATTCACATGCAGCAATCAAAACCGTGTACGAACCAGCCAGTTACCAACTACAAACAGCTTTTAACTAAGTTTATTCCTAGGTTGTTTTCTTCTACCACAAAACACTGTCACGGAGAAGCCCCTCACAAGCTTTCCAATTAACTGACAAGCTAATGACCCACAAGGGAAGCCAGGCAGTCTATATCGATTCATTCCACTGACAAAGGCCTTTAACAGCCACGATCTGTTAGATGCGACTTGAACCAGAAATAGTATTTTCTTTTACCACCACCCTGGAGCATGATATTTCATTTTAAGAGGGGTATTCTGTCTGCTTAAAAGTTGCTTTACTTATTACTACCAGGAAAAATGGCTTTAAAAAGAGCTCCCTGGAATAACACTAAATTCCTGCCTGGGAAGACATCCATAGTTTTGACTCATTGATATTCTTCTCTGGTCAGAACAGCTAATCAAGAATTTGACTGCTTGTCCTCACAATCTCTGCAATCTATTATAAGGACCATTTAAAAGTTACTTCTCAAATTCAATATAAGCTAACTTCATCACAGAGAAAGCAAAGTTCTTGACCCAGTTGATGGAAGGAACAGAATAAGACAGGAATTCAATTAACACAAATTTAACTGACTAAATGCAGGAAAAGAAAGGTTTTTAACACTTGCAGAACTGACAGCAATCTATAAATCATGTGTAATTTCTACATTCATGCAGATGGCCATATAGGCCTATCATTTAAATGGCTTGCAATGGATTTACACGCATCAGGATCCATAAAGAGAAGAAAACAACAGGAATGTAGACTTGCTACATCCTAGGGCCTCATTGTATACACACTAGACCAGAACAGGAAAGTAAGAGCTGAGGAATTATCCTTTCTGGATGATGAATGAAGTAATACTTTGGCAAAACACAGACTTCAGCTTGAGAACTGCAGGAGGATGTGGGAACGCTGCATATTCAGGAGCTGAGGCTGACTTGGCATGTAATAACAGACTATGGGAAAAATCTTAAGATCCAAATACTTTAATTGAGCCAGTGCCTTTTGAGTATCTCATTGTGGTGGCCTTAAAGAAAAATAGATACTGAGTATGTTGAACTGTAGTAACACCATTGGATACTGCTGAGACGATGATGTTCATAATCAGGAATGGTATGCTGGCAAAATAAAGCAAGCCAATTCAACACAATAAGGGACAGAAGGAAGACTGAGAATTGACTGGTCTGTTCCACACATACCTCGCTCTATCACAGGCTTCCCACGTGACCACAGACGACATTTAATGTCATCATATAACAGGCAATGTTTAAAAAGCCTTTTAAAGAATATTCTGAGAAGTTATGATTTACATGCAGGAATTACAGTTATGGAAGTGGCTTTGTTCAGAGGAAGGCTGACTAGCACAATACTGGGAAGAATGGCTTTCTGCTAAAGGCAGTCATGTTTCTGAATGTCCTTCCTTCCACTTTGCTAGTATACTTCCCGTGGCATACGAGGCTATTGTCTATTTATGTTCTGCTTCCTAAGAAAAAATTCAAAGAATGAAAATGGGCAAAAGGCAACTCATGCTGTTCTCTACATTCAAGATATATAAATACACATACTGTTTAGACAGAAACAGTTCCTGTACTAATGGCAAAATATATCTACAGTGACAAAAAACCCAAAAACATAGTCAGAATGCAGTTTCCATAACTGCACAATAGAACATACAACACATGTGGCACCAGTGTAAAATAAAGAAATAAATCCTGTACTGGAAATTCTTATTTTCATACAGAAACTAAGCAGCCTCTGTCTCTGCCTCAAGAGACCGAAAGACAAAAAGATGCCCTTTAACAGCAAATATTCTTCCTTATGTTACTGTCACCTAAAAGGTTATGCTAGATCCTGTTATTTCACTCCCTATCTCCATAGCACAATACAGTGCTTAAGCAAAACGCACTTTCATTTCTTTAAAAAAGTGCAAAAAGCACTTTCATTTCTTTAGAACTAAGCACAAGCCAGAACAATTTAAAATTACCCATATTTGAATTTCTAATTCAAGAGCAACAGCCTAGAAGCCTACGCTTAGATTGTATGCATATGAGCAAGCACGATGGGCTGAACCTTCAATTCATATGAATATGTATTTTCTCCTCGATAACACGATTATTAAAGAGTATTTTCTTGGCTATTAGCACATCTAAACAGTTTATAGTATGTCTGAATTTGGGCCAGAGTAATGAGACTGCCTACAAAGGCTAACCTCATTCTAATGGTCACAGCCTGCAGAGAGCACAACTTTTCCAACTTCCAGTCTTCTAACATGATGCCTTCTCCGATTCTGAAATCTCGAGAATCTGTACTCTCTTAGAAGATGAAAATATAAAAACCAAGCCCTATACTTGCAATCTTGCTTTTAGCAGCAAACAGAAGCTGACCTTCCAAACAAGCCTTTGTCCAGTGCTTCACAAAAGAAATCAGAACTGCTACTCGAGGAACATTTGGTGTAAACATCTGCTGCAGTCTACATCAAGGCAAAAATCCAACAAAAATCTTAAGTCTAGGGACTTCACTGGACCTTTAAGGAAGAAATCCACAATACAAAAATCAAACCAAACAATCAATAACTTTCTCGTTCTTTTACAGTTTCCTTGGTGTGCATATCTCTGAAAGCTTTGAAGACAATTCAGAAAAAAAGCTCTTGAACAAAACTGTACTTAACAACAGACGGCTTCAATTTAGACACAGGCTAAAAGAAAAAATAAGAAAACATACTTGTACCCAAAGTTTTCTTGAGTAAAATCAACAGATTCATTATTACAGATGTCCTGGTAAAAAACTGCACAAGGTGAGACCTACAAGGGTGTTGCTGGTCCCACATTTCTCAGTTCAGAATGTTGAGAGCTACATTGCATTAAATGCAGTAAGGTGAAACAGCACTTTTTGTTTTCTTTTTAAACTCTTCACCACAAAGTTTGATTCTGCTTTATCAAGGAAGACATTGGATAACAAGATTTTCATTCTGTGTCATCTGTTCATACGCCTGGCTTGGCCGCATATCTGGGTATTACCATAGCAGGAAAGCAATTTTTCAGTCAAGCACAGAAGTTCTTTTTCATCTTCGTGCAATAATCCATGGGACTTCAAACAATGACATTTTCACAGTAGCATATCTCCGTGTTAGGAAGATAAATCACCCTTTAAACATGAGTCAGAGTTTTCCAAACAAACTCTGATTTTTCTTTAGATAATGCAGCCCACAGAAAACTCCTACAATGTGACAGAACTGGCTAAACAATCATAAAACCGCAAAATTTCTGCTGTACTGATGTGGTGAAAATCCAATTTCTCTGTCTAAGCCTGTCAGTGCTCTTGAGGCATAGACTTTGACACTAAATAGGAGAAGAGAAAAGTTGTGTTTAATTCATACTGAAAATGAAATTTGTGGCAGTTGCAAGGACTAGTCACCTGAATTAGAAGTAAAACGCAAAGTGTCACCTTGGAAAGCTTCCAACCTCAAAAATTAATCTTATCTGAGACAAAAATTACCAAGAGATGTACTTTAAGGTACAGGAGCATTGGACCTTCTGCACGTTTCAATCTACTGAGTTCTCCTTGGAGTATGAATGAGAACCCAAAATTATGCACCTAGCTCTGAACCCTCAGAGAGCTGGTTTTGCTCTAGCAATTTGCTCTTCTTCTAGCTATCATTTGCAGAGCAGTATTTCCTCATTGTTGCTTTATGTCAAGGATTGCTTCAATACATGTGCCACTCCACTCAAAATTTATCAAGAGGCAGAACTAGAAGTACGCTTTCCCAATGTCTTTGTACAACCTCAGCTTACCAATAAGGTTTCCCACTGACTCATGGGTTGCTGGGTGACTGCACTTGTCTTTGTCAACTCTTGAAGAGGCATACCTATAGGAATGGACTATAACTCATCACCCTGCCTAGTAGCTCTTACACACACAAGAACTCTAAACTGAGATGACCCTTATTTGCTGCAGCCCTGCCAGACACTAGCCCAAATTATTGGAGGTCTGCAGAACAACCAGGGCATTAGATGACACTTGACAATTTTTTGTAAGAATGATAAGATTTTTTTTTTTTTAACGCTTGCAGTAGGAGGACTGAGGCAGCACCTCAGTCTGCATAGTATGGGTAGATGGGGTTTTTAGCTAAAATACCTCTAACAGAAACAACCAGGTCACAATCACCTGAAGATGCTGCTGGCATCTTTAACAATGATTCCAAGCTGAATTTTCATTGCCATGTATTGAGAAATCTTCTGGCCCTGTACCCCACCATTCAGACAGCCAAACTGTCCGCCTTTTTCAACCAACTATTTGCATGGTGCTGTATTTCCCACCACTCTTCTGTCAGCTGCTGCCATAGAGTGGTTGTGGCAGTTGTTGCTCCAGCTGCTACCTGAAACAGGAGCAGACTGAAAACAAAGGCACAATCAAACAGCTTTCTGCAGCAGCAGTTTATTACATCCAAACACTTTCCCCAGATTTTGTGATGTGTCAAGAGATCCCCATTCTTCTGCTACATCTGTCTGGAGTGTACAAAAACTAGTTTGCCCACAGCAGCTGCAATTATTCTCCTAGGAATAACATCTATTGTACTTCACAGACTGAAAGGGTCTGTCCCTGTATATTGTTGTTAGCTGTTTCTATTTATTACATACAACTGAATTCAGTATCATACATTGATTGGGACAGCTGGTCATTTTTCCCTAAAGGGAAATAAGTCTCATCATATGCATACCCAGAGGAATCAGCACATATGTGGCCTGGACTTTATAGGCTGCTACATCCCAATGGATGCTGTTCAGGCAAGCAGGGGTAACCAGATGCTCGGCAGGGAAAAAAGCATCCCTCATTACACTGCATACGTGGTACTCATCCTTCTGCTGGGACTTTCCTTCTATAATGCTGCTTGGAAGGACAAAAAACTGCCTCTAAGATTGCTCCAAAATACTTCAGGTTACTAGCAGTGGCTCTGTCCTCCAAGTTGGAAGACCGCTCTCTCCTTTCCCTGCTGTGTTTCCAACCCCTCCTGTTTCCCAAGGAGGGCCAGTGCCTGCAGTGTGGGAGCAGACTTCTCAGAAACCCTTTTTCCTCCCCACAATGATTATCCCCACAGGCCCCGGCAGGATCAGAACCACTATGAACTGCTGAGCCACAGAACAAAGGACTTGGCTCAGACACAGGCAACTCTATCAAGAAGTCCTCTTCCACAATTTCAAACTCTGGCAGCTCTTGTCTGATGACTTTTGTTTGCACCTTTGCAGGAAGTAAATTCATTTCATGTGCTGAAGCACAGACATTACATGGCACGCCAGGCTTTCAGTACACAGTTTCTTCTACTGTAGGAAAAAAAAAGAAACAAAGTCACTTGCCCAAGGAGTCTACCCTTTAATCCTAGGCAGGGAACAAAGGAATGAAATTAATCCTAGGTAGACAAAATGGAGAAGAAAACATGTATCTATCTACAAAAAGAAAGCTGAGCCTCCTAATGGGTCAGATCACAAAGGAAGAGGCAGACCTCTTCTTTCACCCATGACTTGTCTTAGCTTCTCACAAAAGCCTGCAGCCAACTTCTCTGAGACAGCTGAGATGATGGCCTCCTCAATACACAAACCCAGCCATGGAACTAGCTGAAAATGAGACAATCCTATTATCAAAGCTCAGGTTGGATTATGACATTTGACACGAAATTTGGAGTTTCCCTTCCAAAGCCCCTGTGGCTGAGGACGCTGGCTGTGCGGCCAGTCACTCCGTGGGCAGGAGGCATGGGGAATTTCCAGAGCAGTCCTCCCCAGATGCCGGGGAACGTCTTCTCTGGGTCTGCTCCTCTGCTGCAAGCCCACTGCTGCAGGTTTTGTGAAGCTGTAGCACAAAGAATAAAATGGATCAATGGGTCACTAAGCAAAAGAATTACAATTTAAAAAAACAGGGCACCATACCACCTTCATTATACCTAGCTATAGTAGCAGCAGTGGTACCAGCTATATTTTAAGAACCCCATAATTCTACTTTTGTTCATCTCATGTAGCATAGAGAGAGACATGTTTCCTACCACAGAGAACAGTTTTAAAATTCTGTGTTAAGTGTCAAAAAAAAAAATAATCAGAGCAGCATGAAAGGGCCCTAAGTCAAGGCAGCAAGGCAGATACTCAAAGTGACCTGTGCATCATCCTCGTATCATGAAAGATGATTTATCACTGACTGAAATTAAGCCAACACAAACAGGCCTGGTGGGGGGGAACCAAAGCTGTCAGAAGCCTTGAAGACTCCCATGCCCAGAGTTTATGACTGGGACAGAAGCGAACAACATGAAGAGCAGTTTCTGGGGCTGTGCAGCTTCTTCACATGGTATATTTCATATGCAAACACTGCTTTTTAACTCCTGCAGACCTGCAAACCTAAAATAACTGAACTAGTGAGGTGACCGAGCACTCCCTCTTGTTCACTCCTGTTACTCGGTGATGAAGCCCTAGCTGTGGTGGCCACAACACCAGTTACCTGCACATCTGACAGCTCAAGACACTCATTTCATCATGCATGTTTCCAAGAGGGAAACAAAGGGGGAAAAGCTCTTCTCTCACTTATCTTACTCATTTGCTTTCCTTTTTAATATTATCCTTTCCCTGGACTTTTGATATTTTACAGCAATACCACGTGGACAGATAGTGTGGTGCGCGTGTTAGAGAGAGAAAGATTTTTTAGAAGGGGAAAAAGAAGAAAGACGGCCATACAAAGCAGGAAACAGTACAGGGGAAGGAGCCCAGAAGCTCTATCCTCCCACACAACACAGGAGCAAGAATCTTACATAGATCAGACACATATGCACACAGGCAGACATGCTTACACTACCTTTGGTGAAATATAATTGTGTCTGGGAATGCGAGTGGCTATCAAGTAGTGACAACTGACGGCAGGAGGGGGAAAGCCTGGTCAGAAGGGCAGAAAGCCTTTCTGCCAAGAGAGCACCACGGGATTGCTGACATCCTCCCTGGGCAGCAACACGATAATGCAGCATGTGAAAATCACACACCAAGTGAAAGATGCAGGAAAAAATTAAGTTGCATGAGAAAGTGAAAGCAACAGTGACTTGCTGAAAACAGCTCCATGTACAGGCAGTCCCAGGACCAGCTAAAACCTTCCCAGCACTAAATGAGGCCATAAAAAGTTAGATAATGATGCACAGTGCTTAGATGTCTACACTGGGGTCTTCATGGTCCCAACTCAAGACACAGCATAGGAGTCTCTCCTGAAAATATTCACAAATATCTTTAAAAAAAAAAAAAGTTAGATTATTTTGTCTCTAACCTACCAACATCACTTTCTACTTGTAACTATGCATTACTAAGTCTGTGAAATCAAGAAAAAGTGCAGACAACAGAAAAGCTTCAAATAACCCCAAAATCCAAGTGGCAAACCCAGAAGTAAAGACTCCGAGAGTATCTGGCATTAAAAGTACAATTCAGTTCTCTGCTGTCCCACACACAGGCCCAGCCAACAGTCAGGAACATTAGCAGCCTGTGCACTGTAGTAGAAACTTTTTGATGCTATAAAGCCATTTCATCCCTCTGCTCTTTGTATTTGTGCTACTCTTCTATTCCCAGGGACATTTTTGATATGTACGCATTTTCACAAAAACAGCAAAAGAAAACCTCAAACCACATATTTAAAAAGGACTTTCCTGAATAGAGTGCATATTATCTAGCAAACAACGGATATCTTTTTGAAAGGATAGAGTGAAATTTGTTTCAGTTCTTCTAAATACAATTCTTTAAAGCTAAGACTTTTGTTAAAAGGCTAATGCGAATAAACATGGCTGCATTCAGACTTCTTCAGTAATTCACGTAGCTTGCCAGCCACTAATTTTGCTAGAAATTTCATGTGGACATATACTTTGAAGAACAACACAACATGAACAAAGCAGTCTCTCCTAATGACAGTATATGACAGCCCATTTTGAACAATACTTTTCCTGAGTTAATTTGTGAAACTATGTATAAGTCTTTTTTTCCAACTTTTCCCAAGTAAACCAACTTCTCTAAAAAAATCTCACCTTTTTTGGCTTTATCAGGCTTTGGCCTCAACTGAAGTTGCTGAATGCTTTGAGTATATTACAACTAATAAGGTTTTCAACCCCCTGAGCATTTGTATTTCACTTTGGATTAATCTTTGTCAGATGAGCTCCAGGCATCACTAAAGCAGAGTGAACTGGTTGCATAAAACTTCAAGTTCAGTTCCTTGTGCTACTGACCACGACAGTACTATAACTACTAATATACAGAATAGAGAATTTCCCTATCTCCAGAAGATCCCACACACCCACTGTGGAACAAATGCCTACTAATTAAAAATTGTTCCATGGAAAGGGTGGAAGAAGAGGTGGAGTATTCAAATATTTTGAAAAATATTTAATTGAATTTCTTTTTTTCAATCAGTATTCAGTGCCCAGACAATAGCCCAGATGGAACTGTGCAATTTATTTTAACAATGACATACTGTAAAGTCACATGCAGCTGTAGATAGGGACAAAACCAAAAGAGAAAATACTAAATGAAACTAAATATGAACAGAAGCATAACAGACTTTCCCAGTTTTCACTGTGAAATGAAAAGAAACAAAGAAAGGAAACAACAGGTACTAAAGAGAATAAGTCAAATAATTAACATGGTCTTACTTTATAATTAGAAGATTCAAGTTACACTTGTTTAAAACATCTTTCTGAAATGGTATCCTCTTCAGTAGAGGATACAGAAACGATACTTTTTGTTACCTTTTGCAATCTCCAGGAGAAAGTATTTCCTACTGAAACACTCAGACCTGTTTCCCTGCAGTTTCAGTATGTCTTCTCTAGCTAAAGCAGACATGTGTCATGGTGCACACAACACCAGCTGCTCCCATCTTTTAAACGCATCTCCACACAACCCCATGCAAGCTATCTGAGCTTTTGCACTGCCATTTCCTCATTTTATAATAACTATTACACCCATTAGTTTACCAAAAGCAATTATCCCTGTCTGGATGAGCAGAATGCCCACATTCTGCGGTCTCAACCTCGACGAGAATCCCTGTCAAAGCACAAACCAATGTATTTGTTTGCACACTAACTGGCCAGGTTTTAACCTCGGTTTCCAACAGCCCTCAAGAAGGGGCCCAGGGTAATGTGTGTAACATTTCTCAATTCTTGAAACTCAAAGCATGCTATAGGTACTGACAAAGGCATTTTGTTTTCAAAAAGTCCACCACTTACCAAAGATAAACAAGACAAAACAAAGGAGCATTAATCTTCCTGAAAATAACACTGTTTGACAAGAAAAATAAGCTCAGAAACAATGCTCAGCCCAATGTTACACTGACTTGCTCTCTTGCTTCTGCACACTTCTATCAGGGCAATTATTCTTCATTAAAGATGTTCTCTCGTGTTCCCTGAAGTTTGCTTTAATAAGCTGCTATTTAATAGCATTTAAACCAAGAAAAGCAAAATAGTTTGTATTTTATACTGAGCTGCAAGCCACTCAATACAATTCATTATAGCACGGATTGTCTTAAGAGACGCTTCACATCAGCCCTGTGTTATTCCAGTGCTGAATGCAATTCATGTACCCAACAAATAATCACGCAAAGGCACATTGGAGCACTACTTTAATGACTAGTACAATGCAGTTAGAATAAATACATACTATCTTGCAACTCAATACCCTGGAGCTTGTCATTTACAGCTCATCAATACTGAACAACTTTCCACACAGGCACAGATCTTTAGTATATGTGCACAAGTAATAGTTTTATTTCTCACACAGATAGCCCTAACTTTAGAAGGCTTTAACTTCTTTTCCTCTGCAATGATTCACAAAATAAAGCGTACGTTTCCAGAAAAATCTTTCATATTAAATACCCCAAGACTTGGGAATTTAAAACTAATATGCTGAACTGATTTCGTCAAGCTTTTTAACCTGTTACCTAACATACAACTTTCCTTCACAAGAAGCACCGATTTAGGATAAGCCAATGCAAGTTGCAATGAGGGAAATTCTGGCTAGACATGAGACAAAATTCTGGCTAGATACAAGACAAGAAAGTTCACAGCAAGCATGGTGAAATGCAGGGTGTCTAGCAAGGCTGCAAAACCTCCATCTTTCAAGATATGCAAAACGCAGACAGAAGGGGCCCTGAGTGACCTGATGTCACTTGAACATTATGGCCTTGCTTTGAGCAGGGTTTGACCTCCTAAATTATTCTATAATTTTATGACTATGTAGGGGATGCCCCTGGGCACACGGGAAGCATATCCACACCAGATGTCTTACTATCTGCTTGCTCCTTTTCCATCTTACAGAAAGCGAGAACAGAACATGGCTGGAAGCAGACATAAGATCGCTGTATTTGAGGTATGATGGACTGCACAGCTTCAAAAGGAAGACACCCACCCATCACTATTCAGTTTAACAGTGAGCCTAACTCTCACTGTTAATTAACCACAACAGCTGCAGGAGCATATTCTTCCCCTCAGCCCTTCTGGATATACAGCCTGCCCTGAAAGCAAGAAGTGGCAGAAATGCTGGAAATGTGCCTGCTGACCATCATGTAACCACAGCTCTGGGATGCTTTCAGTCACCTAAAGCAGCAAGTTTTCTAGGGAAGAGATTTGAGAATCAAAGGCAAGGAAGGGCCCACATGATAAAGTCAAGCAGCTGAGTTAACACAGTCGGACTGGAGATTTCAGTCTGTGCTCCCAAGGCAGCTTGGTGTATTTTTCGATAGTGCAGCAGGCACAGCACATACAACACTTGGGCAGATTTCACATCACGCAGAGAAAACAGCTACAAGGTGTTTTGAATTCAGAGAGAGACATCATCTCCTGCAGAGAGGAGAGAAGTTGCTGAATAGGCAGTGAGTGGTACCTTGCTTCTTTGAAAGGTTGCGTCAGCCAGGTTGTGACACGTTCCTACCAGCTCGCTTTGCTTTTAAGTTGGGAAAAAAAAAAAAAAAAGTCTAGCCCTTGATCAATGGACAGTTGCCAACTCCCTCAACAACTATGACCACCAGGTCTCTCACGTTAGCTGAGTGCAATAACCATTAATCCTCTGCACTTTCGCTCTCCCAGAGTCAGATCTCCTCTTGCCTGTTAGCCTTCTGGCCTTTTACCAGATTTCTGCTTTCGCATTCCTGGATACGTTAAGGCCCAGCTTAAGAACTGTGATGGAGCATGCTCCCCACCAGGACACTGAAATCCTTGGCAGGTAAGAGCTTGCTCTGCGGCCGTAGGTTCAGATCCAGACAGGTTGCAGAAGACCTAAATGCAGAGCTTGCACGTTCTGAACCAAGGACTCTAGCTTCCACATGACCATGCCATAGGTGAATATCTACATCATTGCCGTTAGTTCTGGTTAGAAAATACTTCGGGATTTCATAAAAGCGCGCAACTATAACCTGACAAAGGAGATTTAAACTGTTCCTGAAGGCTGTCACAGATGCCTAACTAAGTGTGCTTACTTGTGCAGCCCAAACCAGCATTTATTTGTCCCCACTTGCAATAGGGGAAGTCCAGCTATGGCAAAGAGAGCAGAAGCACCCGATCATCAGTCCTGGTGACACAAAGTTGATCAACAAACAAAACTAGAACAGAAAAGTTCCATTCAAGGCATCTTTTTAAAATGAACAGAAAGGAAAAAAATTAATTCTAAATCTTCGTTAAAGCTCTCAACCCACTAAGAATAATTATTTGTATTCCCTCAAGTGATTGTGTTATTGATGGTGCTGGTGAATGAAGAACTCTGAGTAAGTTCCTTCTGAACCAGTACTAATTTAACTCATCTTTAAATAATTTTGCAGAGTCAAGTGCAACTCAAATGTTGCATCAGCAACACGAGAGAAAAAAATCTGAATACTCTTTTGTAAGCAAATCCAAAACTAAGAGAAAATTCAAATCAAAGCACAGGTTCTCAGACAAACTGCTTGAGACCTTTTATTCCTCGGTCTTCGAAACACAGGTGTAAGATACTATTAAAACAAACTAAACTTAATTCAGGAAACT
Organism: Steatornis caripensis; assembly: GCA_013398225.1. Lineage (NCBI taxonomy): Eukaryota > Metazoa > Chordata > Aves > Caprimulgiformes > Steatornithidae > Steatornis > Steatornis caripensis. The sequence goes on along the minus strand of VZSC01017611.1, from coordinate 257,574 downwards.
ATTTCCCATAACCTAATTTAAAATTTTAAACAAACCTCAAAAGAGAAGATTACGACCTCTACGAAATGTTCTGCTGACTTTAGAAAAATTCTGTATAAATTAGCACGCATGAGCAGCAGTTTCTCATGAATGTTAATATAACCAAACTAATCCCAATAAACATGGAGAAGAAAAAAATTACAAGCAACATAGTTATTGCTTATGTAGAAGAAATGCAAGTTAGGATAAACAGGAATTTTATTTTGTCCTGGTGACACAGCAGCAGTAACACTTTCAAAGTTCCATCATCGACATCCTACTGACTGCCAGGACAGTTTAGGCCCTGAAGCACTTCTATTGCTTTTGTAGATAAAGATGAGGTTGCTTCCAAAAGGTTACCAAGAGTAGCTACTTTTTTATTTAAAGGAACCATATGCTGTGCATTTAACTGTAGGTGTCCCAGAAGTCTTCATGCTGCGTCCCTTCCCCCACTACCTCGAGTCCACTGTCTGAGCCTAAGACACATCACATTTATTATGACTGTAATATCACTGAAGCAGGAAACACCTCTAATATTTATTTGGATGGTGACTGGTACACACTTTCAGGCTGTGAGAAATATGTTGTAATCACTGCAGTACCAAGATGGGGAAAAAATTCCACTAGTTAATAAGAAATAGCTTAAATTGATGATAGGTATTAACAGCTGATGGATACACATGCTTTCTGTAGGTGGCTCTTTACCATAAAAAAAATTATTAACTGCAAGACCTTCAAAATGACTACAGTGTCTTTCTTCCTGAGAAAGTATATTAAAACTTCAACATCTGTTCTTGGAAAATTTTAAAGTGTTTAAATTCAGCAAATTAGCTCACACAATTACAAAGAAAACAACTGGCAGCTAATTCACAACAGTATATTAGGAAGACACGCGACTCCATCACTGACAACATACTGAAATTTAAATACCTCCTTATTGTCCCTGGAAGATCCAGGCTGAAGGGAATTTGACAGGAGGATGCTAAAGTGTCATCCACAGCCTTGCTTATTTCCTGTAGTTCTCTCAAAGAAATGCAGCCAAGTAAAGCAGTCAGTTCACAGTCCTGTGACTGAATAAGCCTATCTTGTTCCTCAATTTGTCTTCTTAGCTGTTGATCTTTTGCTTCTAATATGGCCAGTCTTGCTCGAAGGTCTTCAATTTCTTTCTGCATAGAAGAGAAACCTGAGTTTACTATGAACCCTGTTAAAGAAACATCTCTGTCCCTGAAAAAACGCAGTACAAGTCTCAGAAATAGCATGAATTACAGGTGTCCAATCTAGCACAACATTAAATGAGAAGACATTCTTTCATTGATACACAAAAATTATTACATCTGTTGTATTTAGAAACTCCAGTGCTTCTGCAGTCTGAAACTCCTCACCTCCATTTCAAAAACAAATTTCAGGTTCCTCTTCCAAAACCAACTGTCACTCACCTTTTACCTTTAAAATACACTAGTATTTCCCAAGTTAAAGACTTTCAAAAAACCCCAAACCCCACCTCAAAATCTCAGTTCAACCATGACAACAGAATCTTGCTACAGACTGGCAGCTGAAGTTATCATCCGTCTATCTGTCCTCCTGCAGAATATCCCTGCCATGGTTGCTCTAGTCTTCCAATCCAACAAAAGGCACAGGATGCAAGTGGTGAAATCACTGAAAGCCTGGCCGGTCCTTTTGATTATTAATATTTAATTTTAATTAAAAGCAGAAAATCCCTCCCTTGACTTAAAATAACCAGAGCTTCAACCTCAGTTGCACTCATCTCGCCAGCAGTTCAAACCCCATGCACAGTACTTACATTTCTTGCAAGAACATATTCTAATTTTGCCTTGAATACCCAACAGATAGCTCGCACCTAAGGAAGGAGCACTTTGTGAAGGAGTCTGGGTTGGTGAGCTATAAAGTTATGTAATATATGGCCCTTGCCTCATTTGTCCCAGAATTTGAAAAGTGAGTACAAAAAAAAAAGAATCAAAGTAGAACTACTTGCTGGCAAAGTAGTTAAGTGCCATACTGGAGAATCTCATTCTATTCCTACATTTCTTACAGTCCCTCTGAAAACGTGCAAGTCACTTAAACTATTATCTCGACACACAGCCACAGATTCAATGTTCACCGCTTTCCACGCAACCAACAAGAGGGGGGTGTCGTGCTATCTACAGACTCTCAACAGAAATCAAAGCTCATAATTCAATGCTCTGACCATATTCCATTCAGTTAAAAATCAGTTAAAAATTAAAAAAAAAAAAAAAAACCAACTTTTTTCCGTTTTGGTGATAAACTTTTGCAATTTTGGCATTCACTATAACTTTTACATAACATGACAGTGAGCAAACTGTATTGAACTTACCTAATGGTTGAATTTCACGCTGAGAGGTAGNAAAAATAAAAAAAAAAAAAAAAACCAACCTTTTTCAAGTAAATAACTATGCATCACAAAACTGTCATTAGAAATTACCATATAGCTTTTTATGGTAATTCACTTCTTCATTCTCTATCTTTAAGACAGCAATAAGAATGTCTCTTCATCCAAAGCAATGTTACAGAGATGAAATTAAGCAGTTTTGAATCACTCAGGTGCCATGTTGATTAATGCTGTAAAATGTGCACATTCGCAAATTAATAAATCTGCATCCAAAAGAGGGTTTGAGTGGCATACCATAAAAGGGTTTGGGGGCCAAATACTGAGTAATAAAGATAAAATGGTATTCTGAATATCTGAACAAGGACTTTCCATCTTCAGCAATGTACGAGGCAGGCATCGAAAAAAAGGCATGCTCATATAATTAAAGATTCTCATAAAACATACATACTATACACAGTTAACTGACTTCAGCATTTCTTCACTTTGAGGGCTTCAGTTTGAAATCTTAACAATTTTTAATGTTTCCAATGTAATCTAAGTGAAGTTTAGTTCACTAGTGTTCATTTTGTCAACAAAAATATTTTCAGGTTTGCTGCACTACAAGCATCTCCCCGAGTATCGCTTAAAACAAGAAACAGTCCTTGCACGTTAAAAGGTTGACTGGCTCAAAAATTTCAAAACTTATTAGTGCTGCACACTAGATTAATCAATTATTTTTCTCCTTTTATGGTTTTAGATTTAGCAACAAGAGAACGGAGTAGCCCATGTTTCAACCCACAGGCGTTTGTCAAGGACAGAAAGGTCAGCAGGCTAAAAACATCAGTTTTGTTTCTTTCAGTCTCAAATCAGGCTTTTAGTGCGCACAAAGGACAATTCTGTCTCTGTGTTACTGGTTTGGGAATACTGCCAAAATCTTAATAGGCCCTACTAAATACAAAGACCTTCATATTCTTTGAAAACGTAGTAATTACAATCACTGCAATAAGCAACCTACATGAGAACAGAAAGGGAGATGAACAGAATTTGGTTTTACAAACACACTTTTAGCACTGAAATGTTTTTACAACATAAATAGATACCAGAAGCACACAATCTGCATTCACAAAGAGAAAGCTGTTCCGTTCAGGAATAGTTCACAGGCGTTCTTGGGAGAATGGAAATTTTACTCGGTAAACTGAAATTCTCTCAAGTTCTTTTCCAGAAATACCACGAAGCCTTTAATGCGCTCTTGGTCAGCCTCCAGGGACAGACAAAAAGGACTTAAAGACTCAACACGGCGCAGCAGATGACATTCAGCTCACTAAACATAAGCTGGAGTTTTACTGTTGAATTTAAGTTTAAACTGAGATTTCTAACACGACAGCTAATCACTACTGATTACAAACCTCCAGTTTCACTTATGGGCTGGTGTTCTCCATGAAGTACAGCTTGCAGTAGAAACATTAATATGTAAATTTTAGATACTACCACAGCTCTCAAATCTCTGAAGACAAATGCAGAACCAACAGGAGAGAAGGTAGAAGGAAAAGGAAAGGAAAGGAAAGGAGGGTTAAGGGGAAAATAATTATTATTTCAGATCATGTGAGATTTTGGGCAGGAGCAATCCATAAAGGATGCCGGGAGCCACCAAACACCACAGGTCAGCCTTTTCCAGAACCTCAAATTCATGACAGTTTTGATCAAATGCTCATAAATAGCACCACTACGATGTGGTAACTTTTCCCTAGCGTAACTACGTAAGAATAAATAGTCACCTGGAGCAGGTACAAAAACATTAGCCAACGTGGAGTCTTAAGTACAGCAGTTTTCAGTTGAATAGCTTGATGTGGCTGGCTGGATGTCTAGATTATCAAAAACAGTTTTCTGGATACTGATAACGTTGAACTACACTATGTCTCTTCTTATATGTTGATGAAATAAATCCAAAGAATACAAAAAGGTGATTACTAGCTTCAAAAAAGACATTTCTTCATCTAAGTAAGGTTTTGCAATAGCCATTTAAGATGCTTTTCTCCATTTCCTTCTGGTTTTTACATATATGTTTATGTGTATACAAACATACAGACGATCATACTATGGGATTCACCAAAGGAAGAAAAGTATCAAAAATAATAAGATTTCAAGACAAGACCACAGCAAAAAAGGAAACAAGACCCACCAGCTCTCTAAGACGTCACACTGCCAAGTGTGATTGCCAAGGTTTAAGAGGAGATGGAGCAAAGACTTGTACTAGACGGTAAACTGAGATTTTTTGAAGGACAGTGAAAAGAAAGAGCTAAATTTTGCTTAAAAGGCTTGCAGATTTAAAATTGGACATAAGCAACCTTAAAAATATTCCACTTGCCAAATTACCATGTTGTGACATCACGTGTCAGTTTAAAGTTATTGTTGGCAAATGCCGACTGCTCCATGATGATTCCTTCAGCCTTATGAAATGCATCAGTCATCTTTCAGGAACAAAAGCTGGAAAATCATGTATTTTTTAGCCAATTCAAATCAGAGATGGATGAAAGATCGCTTCCTTCAAAACTTTTTGTCTTCAAGTAAAAACTTCTGAAGATCAGTGAAATATTAAAATTGTAAATTAGAAAATAAAGAGCACACTTAAAAAGATAATGAGGAAAGTTAAAGCATGCACACAAGCCATCAAGCCTTCCAGTTCTGCTTCTCTGTAATGAGATTAACACAACTCCTGTGGCTGCCATCTCCAATCATCACTTAGATTATCAACTGGACTACAGCCAAGGTTCTAATTGCCACACAGCAGAAGCAAAGTCACTATTACAATAAATTTATTTAATTCTGTGTGACAGCTTTCAAGCTTTTCCCCACACAGCACTGGTTCTTACAGACAATTTGCAGTCCTATTACCTGTAACCATTTCTTTTCTTGAAAAAGTTGGTTTCGTTTTGTGGCCGAAACCTGCATCCTCTCCTGGTAAGTGGATCTCAAAAGTTTATGTTCGTTTTCATGCTCATGCTGGGTTTCTTCATATCTAACCCTTTGAAAAAAAGTGACAAAAGCTAAAAATTAGTGTTATCACCGAGTATCAATGTCTCAAAGATTAAACAAATCAGAGTGCTACATGTTACCTTCAGAGTTATAGCTCTCCATCACCAGAATGATTACATCTTAAGCAGATACAGATAGAGAACAAGAGATTTTTCCTTGGCATATCTTCCTTTATTATCTCAAACATTTACACTGTTTTTACAACACGATGAAGAAGGAGAAAAGAAAACTTGTATAGCTTCAGGCTTCCCCCAGCTTCTTCATATTTCAGAAATGCATCCATCACTGCCTTGAAAGAGACAAAACTAAGGCATGTAATTTCTATCAATACACAGAAAAATCTCTCAGACAGAAGTTTAGAAACTTGCCAAAGCCATTTTTGCAGCTTCTGTCAGCTTTTGGAAACTACATTAGAGATCATCTGGAGTGTTTGCTCCACGATGCCAAATTTTACTTCTCTCTTGCACAGCGAGTTCTTTCAAAATCGCAGTCAGTGGGATTCCTCACAGTGGTCGGTACAACACTCAGCTGTAAATCTTTGCATGATTGGACCCCAAGGTAATCGGTGCATTACATTAAGTGTCAAGTCTATAATCAGCCTCTCAGAATGCACCTGCAAACAATGCAAACCTATTTTGTCTTGCATGTTCCTGCATAAGGGCATGCGTGCTTGCAAAGCCAATTGCATTTCTGTGTCCACCTCTAGAGATAAGTGCATGCATTTCCACATAAAGAGTACAGGTGCATTTTCATATCTTGTTTAAGAAAAATACTCTGTCTCAAACAAAGGATGTTTTTGAAGCATGATTTCCCATCGTAACCATGCAAATACATCCATGCCACATAAAAAAACATGCCTCAAGTCTGTTTTTAGCATGATTAATCACACAATTACAATCTCCATACACAGCTGTTTAACAAGTGCATAGAACAAGAGGTTCCCATCTCTTCCACATGACCATCAGAAGACACACATGCTTCACCCCCTCTCTATGGGCAGAAAAAAGTACTGAAAAAGCAAAATAAAACTCTGGCACTAAAATAAACTTCACTAATATTAAAACAGACATAATGACAGTGTAACTGTATTTCTGTAGTAAAACAGATCAGAGACACACCCATATTACAAGGTGCTAGGCCATCAACGTGTATCATTAGAGATTGCTGTGCCTCCAACCAACCACATTACTCAGCAGCTCTGAAGACTTCGTCCGACAGCTGCATGCAATAGCAATTTCTGAGTGAATGGTCAAAATTTAGGAAACATTCCATGACAAACACAGGTTATTTGCAGAACCTCCTCAGAAATCCCATCTACGTCTGCCTACTTGGTACTGAGGAAACAGAAAGAAGACCTCTCCGATCTCACCGAACCTGTGTGACTGCACGTACACGGTATTGCTCCTAAGTTAAACATAACCAAACCTGGCTCCTACCACTAGCCTCCAATATCCCATGTCAACACCAAATGCATTCACCTAAAAACTCATCTCATAACTTAATGAAGTAAAACAAAACTGGGGCACGAATTTCAGTCTCATATATTAAACAAAATAACCTGTCACACTTACTTTTCATTTAAAAAGTTCTTTGTTTGCAAAAAGATGAGACTGGCATAACTACAGTAAAACTGCGATGATCTAGTCTTCTGAGGCTAGTATGATCATCATCTTCATTTTTCAGGTGAAAAAAGAAATCTTGGGTATATTGGTTTTGTTACAATTCAAAATGAAAATAAAAACTGAAGCCTACGAGTTTTCCTTGAAGAAGTGGTCATGCTTTCCACCCTGTACTACCTAAAAACACTGTTGGAACAGAAAAATTTTACACATCCATATTGAAGACACAGGGTATGCTTGCTGCATCAACAGAAGTCAAACCACAAAGTAGTGTGAAAGGCTGCAAGAATGAAGCGAGAAAAAGAAAGCGGGTGACAACAGTTAAACCCAAGCTCAAAGAAAGGAGCGTACACAAGACAGAAGTGAAGAAGATATTCATCTGACCCTGAAGAATGGCACTGTTCTCAGGCCTGTGCAAAGAGAAGAGTTACAGATATAATCATCCAAAGAACAGGAACACTTTCTTAAATGCATATATATATAATATATAGTATGTATTTGATACATAAAATACATTATATATACATTATATAGGAAAAAACAAGCAACGTATATTTCAAGGATACTTTAGTGACTCAATTTCTATGACACTGAAGACAACACCACCTTTAAAGAAAATCATTATTACAAATTCATGCATAGAGCGAACATGTCTTAATGGCAAAATACAGATGTTGTATTCTCAGTCTTTAAGGAATGGTAAATCAACTTCTCAGGGCCTCAAAAGCTAGAATGAAACAACTTTGAGGGAGTGCAGTTTGTTTTAAGTCTGCCTCAATCCTAAATACTATAAATAGAGGCTAAAAATACCCTTTTAAAAGTCTCAAATTTCACAATAAAATCCTATTATCTGTACTGATTTTATCTGCTTTTCATGTGTATCAAAAATTACAATACAAATGTATTGACTAGCACACTGTAGCCTTTATATGTACAAGCTGCCAGAAAACAAAAGGTTTTTCTTCTTTCATTTGTGTTATTGCATCTGAGAATAGCTTCCAATATCTATGAAGAATCCTCTTACTTCTAACAGTAACCAGTAGCATAGCTGAAGAAAGACCTAAAAACAGAGACAACTTTTTCTTCCTAAGCTAACTACTTCCCTTGGGTCATCCAACAGATCTCACATTCCCCCAATCTTTGAGGTTGTTATCCCTTCCAGAGAACGCTGAGAATTTATGTTTATGACTGTGTACAGTGCTGAGCACATTACTGACACCCAACAAGTGATGCATAAAAGGAAGCTCCCAAAGATCTATGCATATCAAAAAAGAATCTGTTTTTACTTCATATTTAAATACCCTTTCATTGCCTGAAAAGGAGCATCAGAATCAACTCCATGGGGAACCACTGCTCAAGCTGCCTTGCTGTTGTATGCTCAAGCTGCTGTGTCAAGGATTCAATCCTATTCCCACTCAACATCAGTGAGAAAAGTTCCATTTAATTCACCAGTTCATCATGATCAATGTTCTTCATGGCAATTCTGAAAGAATCGAAGAAAGGAAAAAACAGAAGGCAGGAGGGGAATTTTCATAAACAAGCTCAATATTCATGTTAGAAGGTCCTTGAAACTCTTTATTAAAACCATTCATAGTTTATTCACGTATCGCACATTTTGAGAAAAACAGAAGCATCATTATGCATAACAAGTAATCAACAAACTTACCGATGATTGGTAGCCCAGCTCAATGCTGCCTGAACTTGGGTAATGAACTTATCCAAAAAACTGCTAATTGAAGGATGCCTTGAAGGAAGCTGAAATTTTAAAGAATTTTTCTCTTTCTCCAGTTCTTCTAGTTTCCGTCTAAATTTATCAGCTAGAAATTAAATTTAAAAAAAAAAAGTTACTTAACAGTGACAAAAAGGTTCCACTTTACCTGAAGAAGAAAAAAGGTCAATCAACAAAAAGTAAAATCCACCTCACAAACAGTTCTTCCCCTTTTGATAAAATGTTATCAGTCTGTTTTGCTCAAGGATGAATTACTAAAACTACAAGGGAAAACATCAGATAACCAGGATGCTAAGCTACTTTCTTCTATGACAAGGACAAAACTGCAGGCTTCCCAGCACTTTCAGAGTTTTAATTTGGTGAGGCACCAAAAAATTGTCTCAAAGTTATGGTCTGTGTTCTTTTCCTAGAGCAACAAATCTGAAATCAATTCTAAGAAAACTCCTACTCTTCACTGCTCCATTTTTAAAGCAATCAGAGATTGCAGTTATACATTTAAAGTCTGATCTTTTAAAAAATTGCATTGCTATTAGGTCAAGAACAAAAGAATCACATATGATATTTCAGAAAAAATGCATGTGCAATTATAGAAATCAAACAATTACCTTATTTCAGGCTCTCCTGAATTATGCTTACTTTATCCAACAAAAAGATTTACGTTCAACTTTAAACAAAAATAACAACAGTCCTTAAGTGAGTGCTTTGACTCTACCATAACTCCATAGATTTCTTAAACACTTCTCTATATAAATTAGTTATTTGTTTTCTTTCCCTGTGTAGAAAAGAAAGGAGCATAGTTCCAATTACAAATTATTATTTCTAGTGCATATATTCTCTATCGCATACATGACAGATAACAAGCCTGGCTGGTCCAGGCCAGAATGCCTTTGATGATACATTAGTGAAATCAGAGAGTTTTGAGCTAGCACACAAATGGAAAGCCTATACAGTTCAGTACTTTCCTCGTGACCTTGCTGTCTACAATTTTGCGTGATTAGCACTCCTTCTAACATTTTCAATACAACATGTTACTATCAGAATAACATCCATCTGTGCATGCTTTTACTGCTTATTTTCTTTCTTCATCCCCAAAGGGTTTTTAAGAAGAGAGGATGTTTGCATTTGCTAGTTTAGTGAAATGATCCATTTTTACAATAATCTATCATTAGTATTGATCTCCCTTCTGCTTCTGTGCCAACAGGGCGGAATAGAGACACAGAAAGTACTACCGACACTAGATCTTCCCCTAAGGCCAGCCGGTTCCAGGGTAGTTAAACTCATGTTGTTGTTGTTGTAGTTATTAGGGTGCAAAACGCTGTCAGAAGGCTCTAGCCGAAACGATCGCCACCCAACTACTGCAGGGTCCAGGCCTTGCCCCAACAACCACATGTACACGTGTGCATACTCTTCCTGCAAAGGAGAAACACCTTTTCAGCAATGGAGGTTAACCACATCTGCGGTGTGTTTCTCAGGGACCACAGCTAGACAGATTCGTCCTCTGCCTATCACCACAAGGAAACTGGAATTTGGGCCCAGATGAGACTTCTGAACTCATACTTTGACAAAAAAAAAAAAACACTTATCAGCATTCACATTTCGCATGGCATTTCAAACACAGCTATGAAAAACATCACCATTACAAACAGAAAAGTAAGGGTTGGATTGTGACCAATGACCACAGAACACCAAAACACATGGAATCACCTCCTTTTACTCAAACCATTCACCACTGGGCTTCCTGTGCTACCCAAGCAGGAGTTGTGGCAACCCTCTACAGCCATTCGATAATGTTGTCATTCTTCTTCAACATAATTATGCTCACACTGTGTTTGTATGTCCAATTGTTTCATCATTCTACTCCTACCCATCCTGGCCCTAGAAACAGGCTATTTTGGGAAGAAAAACAGATGAGGGGATCCACATGCCAATTCATTCTCTCTCTCATTAATTCTTGGCTGCATCCTGCTTTATATATTCCAGTCTACACAGAATTCAATTAGTTTCTACTAACAGACGTTTCTAAATAATTTGTTTCACTGGTATTTTGTAAGTACTATTGCTGGCCATATCTGTCGTCATCTCTCAACACTAAATGGTTGTTTCTCCTTTCAGCATTGCAGTTAGGGGTTATGTCTCAAAAGACTCTACCACCACTGAGCTGAACACTGCAGCACTGGGCTTTTAGGCTTCTCTCCCAGAAAGAAGACCCCTCAGTTTGACCTGGCTGATATCTTCAGGGTATGGAGAAACCAAGGCACCTCAGTTCAGCTGCAAAGCAGGCAACCATGGAAGCAAAGCTTATCTCAGTCCAGCTTTTAATACTGCAGCTCATGAGAGATCTGGATCAAGCAGAAGTAATGGAAGCAATAGAAGTCTAGCAAATAGATCTTGTGAACAAGAGTGCAATAAGCAGGGTTCCGCGATCTAGTCGAGATAAAGACTGACAGGAGTAACTTCCAGTACTATTACATGCCAGGAAGCAGCAAGGAAAGCACTAATACAATGCTTTTCACCTCTCTTCAGAAGTTGATTCCTCCGTAACAAACCTGAGTTGCAGGAAAGGAAACAAGGAAAAACACTAGATAGAGACAGTAAAGCACTAAAACTAACTGCTTGAGACAGCCAGGAAATCTCCACCAGTGCTGGTTTTCAGGTCAGACAAACAGCTCTTAGGAATAGCTCTGGCACGATCTTTAAGGTTGAGGCCAGCAAGATCAAACGTGTTCTCCTGAGATCCCTTCCCATCATACTTTCTAGGATTTTCCAGCTAAGAAGCAGACACAGAAGGACTTTGCTATTTGTAAGCCAGACTTAAGGACATCACTTTCTTTTACCTTCATTTTAGTCTTTTAAGCATATTATTTCAACACAGAAAAGACCTTCATAGGATCCCAGAGCTCAATGATGGACTGACACCCCAAAAGAAGCCACATGCACTCAGGTACTTCCATAAGGCACAAAGGCTTAATACTTCATTCATCTGTCCCATACGTCTCTTCAAAGTAAGTCATTTAACACACAGCTTGCATGCAAAAAGCAATCCTCCCATTCGATGAAGTTCTTAAATGAAGAAACTTCAATGTGTTCAATACATACTGTTTTACAGACAAGCATTTGGGATAAAGCTTAATTCTCTTTAATAGCCTTTTATTTCACTGTATTCTGCTGCAGGGCAGCAAGCTGATACCCTAGACGAAGCTTCTACTTCAGTGCAAACAGCAAAATTCAGCCCTTAAATTACCCTCCATCCCACTCCATTACTGCCTGGTGCACTTCAGACTACCCACTCAATTTAAAGTCAATGCAGAGTATACGCCTGGAAGATGGTGACTAACTGCTGTTCTCAGTCAAACAGACAGCAGTTGGAGAACTGCATTGTCTCCAAAGATCATGTTTTGTAACAGCTTTGAGCAGAGGAAGCAATTCCCATAATTTTTAATGGACCACATGAGAACATCTGGGTACCTCTCTGCTTTTTACATATTCTGGTATTGGTATTATATATCTGGTATTTTTCCCTTGAAGAGAAGATTTACTTTATCAGAACTACTTAACATCATTTAAAAAAAAATTTAAAAAATCATCACAGTAAGGGTAGAACCTCATTTGCTACATACTGCATGTATTTATGTTTATTTATGTCTGCTTTTTGCTGATAGGTGGGGAGATGATCAATCACGCTATTCTACAAATTGTTAGGCTTCAAGAAAGCATTTCTTCAGCCAGTTCAGCTACAGAAGGCCATTTGATCCTGTCCCACAATCCTGTAAACAATCCCCTCCCTCTTTTCCTCACTTCCCCCAAAAATCTGAGGGATCTAAACAAGGATTTGTGCAGTGTTTACATGTATAAATCACACATTGCAGTCCTAAAATCTTTTTCTTATCTGCTAGATACTTCCAGAGCCAGTTAACCTCCGCAGCATTCATCTTAAAAACTAAAAGCTTCAAAGATGACTGAACTGTTTTTGTATACTCACCATCAGAGATAGTGCTACCTATTCTGTAAGAACTAAAGTCGTCCCAGGTTCAGATCCAAAGACTCCTGTAGCAGCCTATCTCCAACCAGCCACAGTAGGGCCTTTAGAGAAGAGACTACAAACTAGGGTGCAAAGTGCCCCTTTAGCTTGATACTGCTCCTGAACCTCTAATGCTTGTCAGCTGAAAGACTTCTGAGCAAGACAGACACTATTCCTAGATCACTTCACTGCTTTGAGGGGAAAAGGGGGGGGGGGGGGG
>VZSC01017611.1:231508-244467 GCA_013398225.1 Steatornis caripensis | reverse complement strand
GGGGAAAAGGGGGGGGGGGAGGGGGAGAGAAAAACACCAACAGGTGGACATCTATCCACCAGAAACTTCTCTTTTTTATCAGGCTATCTATGTATGCTTTTGGTCTCCAAATATACTATGACAGAGTTTAAAATACCGCATTTGGTAATTTTAAATGTAAAGTCTCATGATCTTACTGGGTGTTTCCTTTTTTTTTCTTAGCTGTAAATAAATCAAAATATTTCTTCTTAACTTTCTCTGCACATTAATAACTTAGGCATTGAATATATGACTGAAATGCAGCTAGAGAACAGACTAGTAAGCAAGATTGCAATTACTTGCAAAATAGTAAGCAAGACAGTGCAATTACTAACACTGGCCTCTTGCAAAATTACTTTCCGAAGAACACGCAGACCAATTAATATCCAAATACGGCATGTAAAGACATAAATTGTTATCAGAAATGAAAGCATTACAAGCACCTGGAGTATGCATGTGCTCTTAATTTAAGGATAAAATAATTAACCATTAACCAGTAGAAGATAGAAAATTCCTTGCAAGTCCTAACACACAGGATACACGTAAAAGTGAGCTTCAGATTACACTTGGACAGTTGAACAGCTAGCCCTTACCATGTGCTATCTGGTCACTGGTACATAGCAAAACCTTTTCCATCTTCCATTCTGCTCTGCACATGGAAACCAACAAAATAATACCAGTGCAGAGTCAAACTGCACACCTGAGCAAGGGTGGCTCCAAGAAGGCATGCAGCTGGGGACAGACACTGGAAGAGCCTGTTGGAGTGCCAGAAACGGCAGCTCTAGCCCAGAGCTATGCCTACCTTTCTGATTATGTGGACTAATAGGAGCACATCTGCAGAGCAAAACAGTTCAGTACTTAGGAACCAACATCTGCAGTTCAGAGAGGGTCTTTCCTTCAGGCTAGGTTTAGGGTAGTCCCCACAGACTGAAGGCTAGTTAGTAGTTGGAGCCCCTCCGGTATACCTCTGGAGCGCATCTTCAGACTTTTGTTCCACCTGAAAGAAAACCAGTCTATGCACTCCAAGACTGCTCTACAACGCAAAGCATGGTAAACAGGACACCTGGGAGATCCCCTTCAAAGGCTTGCACACCTAATCTGAACTAAAATGCTATCGGGGCCAGAGCCCTTGGAATATTTCCACCAGTCAGTGGAAAAAGTAGCTCCTGGAAAGGCCAGTAAGCAGAGGCTAAAGCTTTGCAGACAAGGCTATAAACCCCTGGGTACCACAGCCAAACATTCCTGTTCAGTTCATAAAAGGCTAGAACATAATGGCTGCTAGAGCAAAACACAAATGAAATTACCCCGCTTACCCACCACTTCATTTTTCCCATTCCAACCAAAAAGGTAACTTTGTGGAATTCAGCGCTCCAGCTGTGCTCCTGAACTATCAAGATGACCTTGAGGGATAGCTGAGCAAATCAAATTCCTGGCTGCTGAACACCCTTTGGAGTCCAAAGCAACTGCTAGAGAATTCACCTCAAAGCAAGAGGGCCAAAATCTGTAGAGTGCACTACAACTCCAGAATTCTTTGCTTTGTGTGCATTCCTCAGTTATTTGGCACTCTTAGTACAGATGACAAACCCTTCTAATCCCTGCTTCACCCTAACAAGATGTTAGATCGACGTCTGACTCTGATTCTGGCACTATTTAAAGTTAAAAGACAAGTAACCTGAAGAGTACAAAAGAATAGGTCTCCTGCATTCCCAGTCAGACTCAAGCCATCAGAGTAGCCAAAGCACACAGCAATGGCCTGATGCCACACGCTTCCCCTGCTGCGGGCAACATCAGAGCTGTCTACCATCTCTCCTGTTTATTTCCTAGCAATGAGACACCAGCATACGCCAATTGGGTGGGGGAGGAGAAGGAAGAAAACCTGGTACTCAAAACAGTCCCTGAGAGAGAAACACTGGAGAACACTGTCCAAAGGATTTCTTACAAGGACTGCTCAAGCAGGCTCTCTGCCTCCCAGCAAGCTCTGCATTTTCCCCCCATCAGCCCACACTAGTTACAAGCCAGAAAATTGCCGTGTCCTTAAAACATCTACAACATTTCAGAATTTAATGTACCGAACGTCAGTGTTGCAGCAGAGTTGGGAAGCCTGAAAGCTTTAAAAAAATACAAGAACAGACACATTTCAGCTGTTACACTTTTTATAAAAAGAAGCTCGACACATTGGCAGATATTGATTTTCCCCCTCTAATTCATATTGAATTTAAGAGCATTCAATTGGGCTTTGAACAAAAAGCTAAATTCTCAGAAGTTTCACAGATGCTTTTCCACAGCACAACACCAAGTTTCCCACCTACAGTTTACATATTAACACTGAAGAGTCTATGCTGTGTATGAAACTTCTTCTCAGAAGTGCACTAGTGCAAGCCCAGTGCAGACTTTCAGCATAAATTTTGACCAGTGCTCCTATTTCATGGAACACCCATAGCAGCAACATCACTGACAGATTGCCACTGAGATCTGTAACATGTTCTCTGTCTCTTATTAGTTAAATGGAGCTGTGATTTACAGGCACAAGCCATAGGACCCAGTGGGGTTTGTGTGGGTGTAGGTACTGTTACTTTCAACATCAGCAGGAAGATTAGCAAGAAGCCACAAAGCCAGAAAGGTTCCTCCAGCACGCCTCTGGGAAAGGCGGCAGGGTGAGAGCCCAGTGAGAAATGTCAGAGTCCTGACTTGGGTGATTAATCTCTAAAATTACTTGGCCAGCTTTAGAAAAATTTTGGTTTCCTATGTTTCTTTCTCATTATCACCTGCAATGATGTAGGCTGAGCTATCCTCACAGCTGTTCTTTCTGAGCTGAGCTTAAGGCACATCGGGACTATCTGGATAAATCTACATCACAATTTCCCGTAACATGACTATTCTGCAAGCAGAGCAATTGATATTTGCCACTATCACCTCAAAGAGGAGCCTCCAATGGAGGCCAGAACCCAATCATACTAGGCTTAGCCAACAGGAAAAAAAAAAAAAGCACCACACCCACCAAACCACCACACAAATCCTACTCGAACAATCGTACAATCAACAAAACAAGTGACAGCCAAAAAGACAAATGGAGAGGACAAAGCATCAGACACACAGTATGGGTGAAAATGATGGACAATACTTTCAGTGCACCAGAAGCAGCTTAATCTCTACTGCTCTTAATCTGATACTTCTGAAAAACATCAAGTTTTTACAGTATTCTGAATAGCAGCATTTTAATAGTAAGAGCTTAACAAGTATTTTACATTGCAGCAGAAACTAGCCACTTCCATAATTTTCTAAATGCTGGAATAATATTTTTTAAGTGCCTGACATGCATAACATTTGCTGAAATAGTGGATGGTTTTATGTTTGTGAGAACCTCTTACTCATCTTTGTAACTGCACTAAAACAAAGGTACAATTCTACACAGTGTCTATCCCATATAGTCCTTATCTTCAGATTTGCTTAATTTGTAAATTTCTTCAAACAGCACAAGAGTTTTAATGCATAGGTATTTTTGGAGACATCATCTCCGGTTTAGTCAAGCCCCAATACAAAATAAACAGTGCCCTGTTGACTGTTTGCTTTTCATATTCTTTCAGAAACATCAAATTTCCAGTGAACCTACTGAGATGCGTACATTTCCAATATGGCTTTACAGTAAAAATAATTCACAGTAACATCAAAAGATAGATTAAAGAAAAAAAACAAGCTGATAGCTAGTGCACTTTATTTGGTATCAACATTATTTTGTAAGCAGCGCTGACAGTACTGTCACTATATATGAAATTGTACAGCAATCAAGAAAAACATGTACCAATGATTCCAGGCTGAATCTGCATTTTTTAAAAAGTAAGGCTATGCAGAACAATGGCACAGATTCCTATTCTGAATTAAATTCTGCTCTTAAAAGAAATTCCCTCAAGACAAGGAAGCTAGCAGAAATCAATGCAAAGTTCCTTGGCTTGCAGTACAGCTCCTTCTTTTATTGGATGTGGTAGAGGAAGAGCTTTAGTAAAGGTTTCCAGTCAGCACAGTTCACATACATGAACAACTGTCAGCTATATATATATTAATGTCGACTGAGAACGATCAATCCCAGTTCACTATGTCTCTTTCTGTGCTCCAGGAATCTCTAAGCCAACATCTGCCTTTCTTCACTGCCTCTGAATAAATGCCATGGGTTGATTAGAAGACAGGCCAGTCAATTAACAGTGAAACAATGCAATCCTCTACAACTAATTGTTGTGAGATACTGGTCACTTTTATAAAGCAACTTCTAAATACTCTAGCAAGAAATTCAAAAGTCTGATGGACTTCATCTGGGCTTTTATATCAAGGATTTTATGACTAGAGACACAGTCAGATTATGTTGGAATTTTTTTTGTACCAGGTTCTATTTAAGCACATTATTGTGAAACTAAAATGCTTTGTTCCAGCTGTCGAACAAAGAAAAGGCTCCTTTGTTATTGCCTAACCTGAATACATTGAGAATACCATCCTAAAGCATACCATTTGAAAGATTGCTTTTTTTTGTGATAGAAGTCCAAAACTAGTACAGATAATAAGAAGTGTTCCACAAAGGTTTATCTTCATACTTTAAAAAGCCATGCTGTAAAAAGGCACAACAAAGCAGCTCAAGGACTAGGGTAAGAAACTCCAATGAGCACGTGTAGAGTTGCTTCAAGTTGATGTTTGAAAGAAAATAGCACAGATTTTAAAACATGGCACGTATTAAATTCTGCAACATTCCCCAAGGAATATAATATCCGAACAAATCTGCTTGCAGTTCTGCTTAAGTCACCAGCTACAGATCAGCACCACCAAAACCAAAATGCAATTATACAACAGTATCTTCCTTCTGTGGCAAGGCACGCTGATGAAAAGGTATCAAATATTCTTTCTTATAGAATGAATAGTACACACAGACAACTGTAAAGAGAATATAAATACATGCACACAACCCCAAACCAGAAAACTGCGGTGGGGAACTCTACAAGGAAACCTGAAGCTTTGTTCTAGAAAAAAAGGGAAGAGAAAAGATAAAGGAAGTCTTTGTGGTAACTGAGCTGGAAACAGTACATCCATTCATTATGGATAAGTACCTGGATGCCAGAATTCTGCTTTCTGTTAAAGAAAAATCTTTTTTCTTCCTCTCTTGTTCCCTGCACTCCCCTTCATGAGTTCCCACAACAGTCCTCAGTGTTTTCTCATGTTCCAGGTCTCCACTCTCACATTTAGTAGTCTACATAATCTCAAATATATACATCTAATTTCCTCTTTCATTGTTCCTTTTCCTTATCCCCAATGTTCACCAAGAATTAAAACTTCACTTTCAAATTAAGCTGATACCCTTCCCAAGCACTCTGGATCAGTAGATGCAAATCCAAAAACTGTTAAAAACTATGAAAGATGCTAGCTTAGTTCAGCCTAGCCATGTTTCCTATTTCCACCATCCATCACTGTTCTAGCACCCAGAAGTTATGCTGTTCTACTTCATCCAGAAAAGGCCATAGTCTAAGAAAGCAAGCAATAGGAGAGAATAATTTACAACATTCTTAATTTGTTCTCAGACTATTTTGCCTGATGTAAGTCAAAATCAATTACTAAATTTTCAAATTTCATAGAATCACAGAATGGTTTGAGCTGAAAGGACCTTTTAAAGGCCGTCTAGTCCAATGCCCCTGCAGTGAGCAGGGACACCCTCAAACAATCAGAGTGCAGCAGGGGTTGGAAGGGCCCTCTGGAGATCATCCAGTCCAAGCCCCCTGCTAAAGGAGGTTCGCCTAGAGCAGGTTGCACAGCAAATGCATCCAGGTGGGTATTGAGTATCTCCAGAGAAGGAGACTCCACAACCTCCCTGGGCAGCCTGTTCCAGGGCTCCATCACCCTCACAGTAAAGAAGTTTTTCCTCATGTTCAGGTGGATCTTCCTGTGTTCCCATTTGTGCCCACTACCCCTTGTCCTGTCACTGGGCACCACCGAAAAGAGTCTGACCCCGTCCTCTTGACATTTATAAGCATTGATCTAGCATCTTCAACCAGATCAGGTTGCTCAGAGCCCTGTCCAACATGATCTTGAATGTTTCCAGGGATGACACATCTACCGCCTTCTCTGTGCAACCTGTTCCAGTGTTTCACCATCCTCATTGTAAAAAGAACGAAAAAAATCCTCCATATAGCTAGTCAGATCCAGTAATTTCCACCAGCTCAAGGAATACAAATTCAATGGCAAAGGAAATCATTTAAACACAGAATAGTTGCTGAATGTTAGTATCTGGTGACTTATTTCCTGCCCTTCCCTCCCCACTCTGTTTCTCTGCCCCTTCATCCTCTTCCCTTCCCACACCCTCCACCTCAGCTAGCCTCTTCTTCTTTGGTCTCCTTTCTTTCCAGAAAGTGATTTGGGTTCCTCCTGGGTTTCTGCTGGACTTCAAATTACACTGCCAGATTTACAGAGACCTCCATCAAAACCCCTTTTTCTCCCACCACATTCCAAACTGTAAACAAATGTTAGAATAAAGTTAACTTTTGATGAGGCACAGAGAAACAGAAACAGAGAAAATAAAGCTTTTCAGGTATCTGACCTACACATGCTGTTTATTTGGCTCACGTACATAGACACCAAGCTCTTGCCTGTTTCCTAACTACCGCCTTCAACACTGCTCTCTCAAGATTGCTTTTGGTACCAAAGCATACACAGGGTAAATGCAAAACAAATTAAATAATTTTAGGCAGTGATAACTGTAGTTGGATCCTGCAACTCTGGAAGGCAAAAAAAAATATACAATGTCAAATGTAAAAGCTCTAACTCCTTTTTCTTTTACAGAAACTGTATCTCAAGCACACTTTGTCCAATTGATCCCCAATTTCAAAACATTCAATATTTCCTGACTTTCCCAAAACGGCATAAAATCCTGTAAAAAAGGCAGAAAGTTTGCAGAGTTCAGAGCACTGTGCAAGGTAAACCTCGCTACAGAAACGCGTTCTCACACTGAACTGGAACAAAGCTGTATCTCAGTGCAGTAACCTCAGAGGAGGCACTTCCTCTAATACCAAGTCGCACTTCACACCAGCAGCTTTGCAGTGGTGTTACAGTCAGCACCTTCCGCCAAAGCATTGTCCTGAAACAAAGACTCCTCCCACTCCCTACGCACATGTTACAGCCCTCACAACTACCTACTTACTGCCACGAATTGTTCCACTGTGTAAAAATGAGAAGACCTTCCCTTAACTGACACGGAAACCTAAGGCAGACAAACTGCTCCAAGCAGTCTTTAGCTTTCAGTATTTTGTTAAGTCTTCCAAAACAGATTCTTACCCATTACGTTGCTGAGCAGTTATATTTTCACAAGTAGCACAGACCCACTGCTGACCAGCAAAGGTCCCAAGTATCCATCTCAGATAATGACTCCTGGAAGTTACATACTTTGGTGGACTGCTGCTCATTTAGATCCATCTAAAAGCTCAAAAATTACAAGCCTGCAGGTTCTTATTCTAAAAATTACTTTGGTTTGCTGAGCTTTTCCCCTTTGATGGCCTGCAAGTCTCTGTTACGAAAGACAAGCAGATATAACACGCTTTCCTTGAAACAGCAGTCACGTGTGTTCTGCGTGTGAGGAACAAAGCCTTGAAAAACTCAGATTTCCACCACAGCACAGTCATTTATAAATGATCCAGTCCATACAGTAGGACAACAGGGTGCAAAAGCAGAGCTGGCAACTCAGGGACACCACCTCTCTGTATCTATACCAACACATCATGGTAGAGGTAGTCAATGCACCCACCCCACATTCAACCCTCATTATGGAGTCTTCCAGACACAACGAAGGTGGCAGTTTTGACAGGCTTAATCTTGGATTTGCCTGTGGGGGAACAAGTACAAGGCAGGCAGCCCCACACACGATGTGGAGTATGGTCAGAAACAGAGGAAATGCTTAGATGAGTGACTTAAAAGTCCAAGGTCCTACACAGTGTTCTAANCATTCTATGATTCTATGAAAGGAATTAACATACAATCAACAACATAGGTATATTTTCCTTATTGCAGATTCCTATAAGGCTCTCAAAACACCGAATGCTAACCAAAACATCACAGGATCCTGCAAATTTTAAGCATAATGTTAGAAAAAAAATAAAGAAAAAAGTACCAGGAGTAGTCACAGGCATAATCAAGACAGCCCATCTGGAAAGAGTAATTTTTCTTAGTCCACAGTTTCTTTTTGTGCATCTACACATACCTTCACGTTCACGAAGAAAAAAGCAGTAGATATATACACCACTGTTTCGTGGAAAGGATTCTGCCCATGGCTGTGCCAGGTGGCTTCAAGTCATGCCCTGCCTATTTTCTCACAAACACCAATTCTACAGTCCTGCATCACACCATCTCAAACGAATANACCAACACATCATGGTAGAGGTAGTCAATGCACCCACCCCACATTCAACCCTCATTATGGAGTCTTCCAGACACAACGAAGGTGGCAGTTTTGACAGGCTTAATCTTGGATTTGCCTGTGGGGGAACAAGTACAAGGCAGGCAGCCCCACACACGATGTGGAGTATGGTCAGAAACAGAGGAAATGCTTAGATGAGTGACTTAAAAGTCCAAGGTCCTACACAGTGTTCTAAGAATATCTCAAAATCCCCTGTTTTCCCACCGTCACCCAACCACCAGCATTTGTACAGAATTTCTGTGGAATTATCAGCAGCTCAAGAGTATTATAGGAAGAAAAACAACAGCAAATAGTTGTTTGGTTTCCCTATAAGAAGCTCAGAAAACTATGTCTGCTCTGCACTGGAAGGACTGAAGTAAACATATGAAAAAAAAAATANCATCTGGAAAGAGTAATTTTTCTTAGTCCACAGTTTCTTTTTGTGCATCTACACATACCTTCACGTTCACGAAGAAAAAAGCAGTAGATATATACACCACTGTTTCGTGGAAAGGATTCTGCCCATGGCTGTGCCAGGTGGCTTCAAGTCATGCCCTGCCTATTTTCTCACAAACACCAATTCTACAGTTCTGCATCACACCATCTCAAACGAATAATCCCATTTCTTTCAGCTTCTAGGCCCTCTGTCTGTAAAAATGTAGATAGTAACAATTGCTCCATAGGGGCCTCATTAGGCTTAATTAACACCTGTGTGAGATCTTCAGATAAAAGGATTGCTGTAATTACACAATCTGAACTGGTTTGTGTGTAAGAAACCTTGTATTATTCCTTTCATAATTTGACCTTTTCTGAAAAGTTAGTGCCCTTTTGTTCTTTCACAGACCTCCCTTCTCCATAAAAGGCTATTACCTCCTGGAGTCAGCTCTTAATTTTCTAATTTCAAAAGCAGATAAAGCCCAGCCTCTCTTTCCTATTTAAACAAAGGGGATTCTAGAGGTTTTGGGGTTTTTTTTCCGAAAATCATTGTTCCCCTGCCTTCCTCCCTTTCACACACAGACTCTACTTTTTTCACATTTCTCACAGTCTTTTCATCCTGGCTCTGCAGCTGTCCCCACTGCCCCAGCACACAGCTCCTGGAAGTGTTCCAGGCATAAGAATTACCCCCACCCCAAGCACACAGGGCAGCGGGCATGGCTGCGCAGGAGGATGTCAGCAGAAGTCAGTGGAGAAAAGACCAAAAGGCTCTTCAGGCAAGCTCCGCAGCCCTTCAACTCCACTTGGGTCCCCATTCAGCAAAGCAGTTATGAACGAGATGACATCCCATCGACGACCAAACGCAGTCGGAGGCCTGGCTGGATCGTGTTCACTCAGCAGCAGCAGAGCCCACACAACGACATCCATGGCAAAGAAGCCTGACCTCCTCCAGCATGCGGACCCACAGAAAAGCCTCTCGAATGTCCAACCCGAGTGGAGCGCAGCAATGCCAAGGCACCTTCCCTGGTCTCCGTGCTCCATGCTACTAGACTTTAAAATTTTAAATACAGGCACACTGTCTTCTTCCAGCCTGAGCCCACAAAGTTTCACTGCCTCCAGCAGCCTTCTCCACCTACTCATCAGAGCCTCCTCAGGCTGGAAGTTAAAGCTGCCAGACCAGTATCTGTGTTGACTGAGAGCCAGGTGAGAATCAGAGCCAGTAGGGAAGGGGAAAGAAGAGCAGAGGGGGACTCTGACAGGACTCGGCCTGCAGAGGCAAGGGCAGGAGCGCCTGCCAGAAACCAAGCTCAGGGAGAGAGGCTGGGCTACGGCCACACTCTCCAGAAGGGATTCAGAAAAGCAGGTGCTCCAGAAAGGATGAGCACCAGAAATGATTTGCCGTTTTAATATGAACCCACATAAAAAAGACAAGACATCTTTCAAGTGGGACCGTGCTGTAGGCCCCAGAACTACAGCTCACCAGATAGGGGGTCAGCTTCCAGCCCTGTAGCTGAGCTTTCTACACTCCTCCTGCAAGCACGTAAAATGAAAGTCTACTCTTTTCTGTGGCATGTGTTAACTACAAACTAAAACACTACAAGAAATAAGTTTTTATTAGTATACAGCTTCACAATAACTAATCTCTACCTTATTCATGAGTTACAATTAAATAATATTGCTACAGTAGTGAATCTTACTATGAGTTTCACTCTGCGCAGCACACTCACATCATCTCAAATAGTTTTAATAAGTGGTTTTACCATAGCAAAACAAACATTTCTATCCAGCCTCTCACCTTGATTCTGTCCAGCAGCACCCTCTTCTATTGACATTGTTTGAGCATCATGTCGTTGAGATGATGAGTAAGGACTATATTAATGTGTCTAAACAGCAACCTCTATAAAGCTTTTTTTTTTTTTTTACTTCCAAATATCGCAAATGGAACAGAATATAGCTGCTTTCCATTCTTGCACCCATTCAGCTCCTTTTTACTTCACCTCAACTGGACAGCTCGAGAAGAACTGTGGTAAAATATGCAGATCAGACAGATGGTATTTGCTGCTCTTTTATCAATTCTGCTGCTCAACAGTTTTAAAAAGCCACGATAATTCATTACTTGAATAGTCTCAGATAGAGCCTGGGTTCCTCTACAACATTGTCTTATCCATTTTGTAAGTAGAATTATTTTATTTACAGGAAGTATCAGAGCCTTCAACCAGGGTAGAAAGATATACTGAATTATAACAAGACACCTGAAATAACTCACTTTTGTTCTTAGCTTTTAAATTTCTCCTCAAAAAGCACAATCCTCTTCCTGCTTTATTTCGACAGATCTGAAGAGCAGCTGCCCTCTGCACTTCCCAGCCGGAGCAGGGAGGGTTTATCCTTCCTTTATGTTTCTCTTTATCCTATCCACCTTCCCCCTAAGGCATGCTCACAGCTCCCTGTTCCTCCCCACGCCCAGAACTTCTCTCTTCCCAGAATTATATCTGACCATTATTTCTTTAATAAATAACCAAAGAAACTACTCATACATACATGTATCAATTGCCAGGGGAGGGGGCGGGGTAAGGGGCTGTATACACGCACACACATCCTCCCAGCCTCTTGGGAGACATGTCTTCCTCGTCATACACTGGAAGATGTTTTATGATTTTATGATACACTGATTTTTATTCCTCTTCCTTTTATGGACAGAAGCGTTAAGAAGCAAGGTTAAAATATAGACACAGCCATTATTTGATTACAGAACAAAGACAGAAAAAAAGAGTTAAAACAATAGATTTGACTTTGAAATATCACTATTTGATGACTGTTTTGCTAGAATCTCAGTTAATCAGTGTTCAAATTACAATTTAGGCAGCGGTTGTTTCTAAGCAAGCCGTTCCTTAGTGATGGAAGATATGCAAATACTTTTATCATGTTATTTACTAGAGGCTCCACATTTCAACACTTTTCTTCCAAACAATAAGCTCCTGTCAAGTTAGTGCTCCATCAAATCTATCAATTGCAACTCATTTGGTGCTATAGGACAAGACGACACATTGCATAAAGGTCAAGTGGAAAAATGTCCCTTCCACTACATCAATGTCATAAATTGGTAAAGGTCACTCCATCCAATAATTGCTACTACAGGAAAATAACTTTGTTGCAATCTACATGATAAGAAAAAAAAAAAAAGGCAGCTCAAGGCCTTCATTTTTTTTCCAAGATGTGACAAACTAACATTACTGTCATTTTCTTGCAGCCTATACAGTCTAATGAGAACAGCTTAACCTACAGCTTTCTGCAGCTTTCACGAGTACATCAGTTATAATACACAAAATTACACGAGGACAACTTTTCCATAAAAACATGAAAATCAAAATGTCAGCATTTATTGGGAGTAACACCTTACAACTCTGAAGGTCCAATCACAATAGGAGCTCAAATGGCTTTAAAGTCTTTAATTAAAACTATGAAGATATGGCAAGTGATGACATACCCATTTTACGGACAGCTCATCTGAATTGCTTGCCTACGGTTAAAACAGCAAGAAGCAAACATGACCACATAGTCTTACATAAAAACAACCAAAACAAAATCTGATGTACTTTTTTTCTTTTATCTCCTGGTTCCTGTATAATAATTCATTTTCTCTCTTCAAAACTTTTATCTACTTCTCCAAAAACTATCACTCTATCACTTGAAACATCACAGTGTGTTGTAAAATGTAAAATTAATGTGTACAAATACAGAAGTTAGCACTAGGCCACATTAATGCCAGAGCTGAAATCCTAAGGCTAAGCGAGCAGCCACCCAACTTACACAAACGCACAACCATCGTCATCCAAGGAAGCCTGGGTTGTGTTGTGCAATGATGAAAGAGAAGGAAGATGATCAGGTTCACCTTGTCTCATTACATCAATCCAAAAGAGATTCATATACAACTCTGTGTACTCTCAGTTTCCATTATTAATGAAAGATTAAAAATGGAACACTAGCACATAAAATTCTGATCCTGTATCATCAAGACAAGTTCGGAAGAAATTTTGCATTTACTGGGACGAGTAGCAGAAAGATTCTACACACTGGACTCTAAAAGCAAAAA
>VZSC01017611.1:135995-231386 GCA_013398225.1 Steatornis caripensis | reverse complement strand
AAAAAAAAAAAAAAAAAAAAAAAAGAAAAAAAAGACCTTTCTCACCATCATGTACAATCAGTGCTCAGATTGTAAGCACTGGGCTTCTGGAATATTGCAAAGCTGCTTAGATCTTACTACATTTATCAGGTGCCAACTGAGTAGAACTAAAACCTGTGTGCACCCTAAGCAAGATTTAGATTCAATCAAGAAGAAACAACTTTTTGTTAAAGAAACAGAGTTAACCAGAGACAGCTGCAACTATGACCCTAGATACAGAATAAACATTAACTACATGCATGTCTCCAGAATGGGGCTAACGGAAATTACATCCTCAACATGAATAACAGAATAATCAGGCCACCCTGTCAATAAGTACTGTAAGAGATACAGTACAGATATCTGAAACCACATACCTCTCTTCCAGAGCATTATTGCTCCATAAAAAAAAAAAGATCTGGCATAGCATAGTAACATACAGCTCCTTTCATAGGATTTCATTTCCACAGGGAAGGGGAGGCTGGAATCTGGCCAAGGGACAGGGTGGCATTCTTTACAGAGCTCTTCACTGCCACTTCAGCTACCACATGCAAGAATGAGAGTGATGTTTGTTCTGCCCTCTGGCACATTTCCTAAGTGTGTCAAATTCAACTAGTTATTCAAAGATACTCAGTAACAACACTATCGAGACCTTAGAAAGCCATAATGGAATTGTAGGTTTCTCAGTGACAAGCGCTATGAATGATGGCAGCATCACAATGTTAGGTTGCAAGCAGCTGCAGTAAAGCACATCCAGAAGAAAACAAAATTAACCTCAAAGATCTTTGGTTTCTAGCTTTGTTTTCAGTAATGGACAGGAAACACCATTTTGAAGTCTTTTACTTTTAGGTTAACAAAGCACGGTGTTTGACAAATGCCCCTTGAGATGTGGGTGCTCTAACTGTAACTGTGTTATAACCGCCCCATTCTTGAAAATGTTATTTATGTTTATTTCAAAACTTCATTAAATAAATGCATTAATGTCTAAATAAAATTTGCCCTTGGCCAGCTGTCTCCTACCTGAAGAGGTGAAAGCTTAAAAATCCATATTTAATCATCTAAATATAAAGAATCTGATATCCACTGAAGTCAGCGGGATTGTGAGGTACACAGCCTATTTGCAGGCTGGAGCAGTTATACAAGCCTGAACTGTGGAAGAAAAATGTTTGGGTTTTTTTATTATATAGGACCAGTAAGAAAAGTTTACAGACAATACCCTATGTCTTTCCAAGCACAATCCAGCAGCACATAAGTGCATACAAAAAACCACGGACATATTACACCAACAGAAGAAACAAAGAGTCTTGAAGTGACAAGAATTGTCAGACTAGATCAGTTTCAGACCTATTCAGCACAAGATCCTGGCCTGCAGCACTGACAACTGGATGTGATCTGTGAACCGCATGAAGTTCAACAAGGCCAAGTGCACGGTCCTGCACATGGTTTCACGGCAATCCCAAGCACAGATACAGGCTGGGCGCAGAATGGATTGAGAGCAGCCCAAAGGAGAAGGACTTGGGGGTGTTGGTTGATGAGAAGTTCAACACGAGCCAGCAATGCACAGTCGCATCCCAGAAGGCCGACCGTATCCTGGGCTGCATCAATAGAAGCGTGACCAGCAGGTTGAGGGAGGTTGTTCTGCCCCTCTGCTCTGCTCTCTTGAGACCCCACCTGGAGTGCTGCATTCAGGTCTGGGGGCCCCAACATAAGAAGAACAAGGACCAGTCGGAGTGAGTCCAGAGGCGGGCCACAAAGATGATCAGGGGGCTGGAGCACCTCTGCTGTGAAGACAGGCTGAGAGATTTGGGTTTTTCAGCCTGGAGAAGAGAAGGCTCTGGGGAGACCTTACTGTGGCCTTTCAGTACCTGAAGGGGGCCTATAGAAAGATGAGGACAAACTTTTTAGTAGGGCCTATAGTGATAGGACAAGAGATAATGGTTTTAAACTAAAAGAGGGTAGATTTATATTAGATATTAGGAAAAAATTCTTCACGATGAGGGTAGTGAGACACTGGAACAGGCTGCCCAAAGCAGTTGTGGATGTCCCCTCCCTGGAAATGTTCAAGGCCAGGCTGGATGGGGCTTCGAGCAACCTGGTCTAGTGCAAGGTGTCCCTGCCCATGGCAGCGGCGGGGGTGGGGAGGAACCAGGTGATCTTTAAGGCCCATTTCAACCCAATCCATTGTATGATTTTATGTTTCAACATTTCAAAGGATGGAGAGAGAAAGGTCTACGGGGCAGCCTGCCAGCCTCTGGAATGCTGCCCACGCTTCTGGTGCTGCGAAATCCTACAGATCTCTTCAGCAGGCCCCGGGAATTATGAGGCTGCCGTACCTTACACTTAAGGCAATTATGCTATGATGAACGTTAAGAAATAAACCCTCAAACAAAATTCCATTGTGCTGTTTCCAAAACCTTTTCCAGAAATACTTTTTTAAACAGATTTAAGCAGAAAGCGCAATCAGGTACAATCGGCAACGTGTCAAATAAATGAAAGAGTATAATAAAAAATGCAACAAAGTATTTGCATAAAGTTTCAAAGAAAGTAAAAGTTTGAATGTTATTCTTTCAGAAAACTCCTACGGAATATTTCCCTCTGTACAACTACCTTGACTCCTACATTATATTCCTGTTACTGAGCTTCACTGATGATCAAAAGCCTTTTTTATTTTTTCAATGAAAGAAGTTCTCCTCGATGCTGCTAAATTTGCACTGTCATCATTCTAACTTATATTCATCTTCATCAACTGTTATTAGACAAAAGAATTAACATAAAACTTCCAAAAAGTTATAAATAAAAGTGAAAATATCTCTTGTCCAATTCAGACATCCCTGGTCACTCCATCCAGTTGCACAAGTCTTCCTTTGGGAACTAAAACAAACCATCATTTGTCCTTATACTTAACCTGACTCTTTAAATTACTTATTTTCTCAGGAAAGGACTAAGATATTTAGATATTCAGATACATTTTAGTACTACGGCTTCCTCTCCTTTCCTAGTTTGGCTTTATTTTCCTTACACATAAACAAGACTTTGGCTTATTTACCTAAATCCATCAACAATGAGCCCTAGCTGTGAAATCAGTACGGATTTCCCCAGATTCTGGCAAAAAGGATTGGAACATTATTAAAGTCTTGTTGGTGGATGGCCACAACACTCTCTTTAGGGCAGTGTGAAGCTCACCCAATGTGGTTAGAGCAAGAGGCGATTCCAGCTGAACCCCAGACCTAGAGGCTGCCAGCACGCCTGCAGTCACATCAGGACTATGGGAGCAATCAGCCCACCAGCAGCTTTAGCTCCAAGCAGCAACTTAGAAAGGAAGAAACAAAGATACGTGTGAGCTTCAGGAGCCAGGTCAGTGGAGATGTCCCATGATGGCTCGACACAGGTGCTCCACTCCCAATACTAAAGGTAGCCTGGGAATTCCCTGAAGATACTGAAGGCAGGAAGAGTGACTGCACAGGCCTAATAGAAACAAAGAAGGAGGAAGGAAGGAAGGAAAGGAATAGAGATGCAAATGATTAAGAAGGTGAAAATGTTGCCAGCTGCAGTAGAAAGTATGGCAAAAAGCACAAAATACAACTGCAAGCAGTGGGCAGAAAGGTTTCAAGGAATGTGCTCTGAGGTGAGAGGTTAGGCTGGGAAATAACAGAAAGCAGGAAGAAACGTAGAAGAAGAGTATTGGAGGGATGATGTTTAGTGCATCCTCTACCATGTCTTGGGAAAGAGTGAAAGCAAAAAGTATGTGATTCAATGTAAATATTTGCCTTTTTTAAAAAAAAAACAAACAATCCACTGTTCTTCCAAAATGTGAAGCTCTGGCAAGATCAAGGACAAAAGGTATAGATAAAGAGCAAGCCAGAAGAACAATCCCATTCTCTCACTCCCAACAGACCAGGACAGCAAAGTGTAAGCTTAACACAGCCTCTTCCGGTTGCAACTCCCTGCCAGAATTCTTCTCCTGCAATCACACATAGAAGCCTGAAGCCTCAGGAAAAGACAGGGAACTTTGTTAGGAGCCAAGGATGGCCTTGCAGAGTCTGACCCAAACTATTCACAGCCAGTAGAAAAACACCACACAGAAACAGACACCACCATCACCCAAATCCTTTTTACTAGTTTCCAGAGGGCACAGATTCAAATCACCAGCATCTAATTTTGATGCAGTAGATATACTGCATGTGGCTCTCTCCCACACTAAAGAGCACAGTGGCTTGACCTCCAGCTCCTTTCATACATGCACTGTTGTTTCACAAGGTGTTGGGGGGCTGCTGCAAATAAAGGAATGCAGGGAAACATCACCTGCTACAAAAAGGTCAATAGCTTTCCAGTCTGGTGAAAATTAACTCATTGAGAGAAAGGGACAAGGAAGATGCACCTTGTCAGCATGTCCCTATCTTGACTTCAGATTACAGGGAGGCAACAGTAACTATTTTGCACCAGCTCGGAGCCTGCAGCTCAAACAACAGCTACAACCACAGAAACACAGCACAGCAGCAGGCTGATAATATCCACTACCACCCCCAGGGGACCACAATTAGCATGGGAGAAGCCAATTCAAGCCCTGCTGACCAGGTGACAAGCAGAAACAGCAGCAGCACAGGCTAACAAAGCCTGCTGGCAGAACAAATACATAAGAGGGCACAGGAGAGGAAGAACCTGTAACTCAGGAGAGGAGATGAGAGACACTTGCCAAGCACTTTCCTAAAACACAAGGTGGAGGGAAGAGAAATTACTGCTAGGAGATATCCTAATGTTGTAAGATGAGGGCAGGGGACCAGAGGACGTCAGAGTGGGATACATGGGAAAGCAAGCTTCTTGCCTTACAGTCATTAAAGTTCCTCATATCACACTCTGCACGCAGGATGCACTCTTCTTCCTCCACAATTCCCATGCCTGAAAGACTGAAAAACTTTGTTTTTAAAACAGCATCCGCTGGAGCTGAATTTGCATAGTAGGAGCCCTGGCAACTCCTCATGGCCAAAGTTAAGGTG
This sequence comes from Steatornis caripensis, assembly GCA_013398225.1. Taxonomy (NCBI): domain Eukaryota; kingdom Metazoa; phylum Chordata; class Aves; order Caprimulgiformes; family Steatornithidae; genus Steatornis; species Steatornis caripensis. The sequence goes on along the minus strand of VZSC01017611.1, from coordinate 226,374 downwards.
GTAAAGAATGACCATTTGTTAGCCCTTTTGTCAGAGAGGAACTCCAAGGAGCCTATTTCTGAATAAACAACTGCAAAATCCCAGAGTACAGAATCCACCCGGGGACAGCAGTTCTGACGGATCCAAACTTCCCACTGGAGTTACTCTGGTAATATCCATTCCCTTTTTCATTATGTTCATTCCCTCAGACTTCAGTAGCAAGCCTATGCTTGGAAGCAGCCAAGCAATAAGGAAGGAAAAGGCCATTTAAATATTGATTGAAAACAAAGTAAGACAAGAGCATCACCTGCACAAAGACCATGCACAGGCAGTATGGCACTGAACACATCACAATACTGCTAAACATACCCCAAATCTACAGGATATTTCTCAAACAGGTATTCAAGGCCAAATTGGCCTCCTCACAGACAGGAGGAAGCAAAACGGTCATCAATTTCATGAGAGTTAGCAGTGATGAAACACTCATTCAACTTTTTGACCTTACCCTGAGCTCCCAAGAAGAACATTCTCTGACTAGAAATAAGCATTGCCATAGCTTCTCCTAACCTTCAAAAGAATCTGCGGCAGTTAGCTAATCTTAGCTGAGCAGAATATTAACATCAAGGAAGATCCAGCTTCTCTGTATCTCTCTTCTGCAAGTTGGTTTGGGTTGTTGCTTTAAATCCCTTTGCACAGAAGGGGTGACTGGTATTTTTTTGTGACCTTTAGCTGGCCCTGGTATCTTCTGTCTACTCACTTGGAAGCTGAGATGATAGGTTTGAGTGCTACACATCACTTCAAAAAAGACCTCCAACTGTCAGGAGTCAATTGGCCTGCGATGAGAATTAAAAAAAAAAATCCGGTAGTTCACACTGTTTTGTTGATTTTTCAAAAGGTTATCCAGTGTACTTTGGTACAGGTAGCATTTCTGGTTACCTACCAGGGTTGTATAAATGCTTTCTTTGTTTTCCCAAAGGTACTTCAAGAAATTCTGTACCACAGATATCATTTAGCAGTATTTCTTTTAGGTAGGCATTAGCAATATTAGGAACAATGTGTGCTGTTGCATTACATGATAGACAAATCTTGAACATTAAAAATAAACTTTGGTAATTTTAGGCAGACATACAGCATATCTTTGTAATGGATGAGGGAAAAGAAATAAAGATCATATAATAAAAGAATGAGAAAGAAGACATTCCTTGGAACTAATAGGCATCAACTACACATACCTGAACAACCTGCCATCCAAACATCAACTCTTTAGATCTTCCTACACACAAAGGAATACGAACCCCACAGGGATCTGCCTTACACGAAAGAAATTTAGAAACCCACATCTATCTTGACTTGCCCACATCTGTTACAGAAAGAAATAACTTGGGTAAGCGCAGAGGGGCCAGGCAGCACGCTGAACTCTGGAGCGGGAAAATGGGAGCACAAAAGTTCACTTTTCTAACAGAAATAGAGGAAGGGCTGCCTCTTAGGAAAGAGAGCCAGGAAAGCTTTTAGGAGCAAAGAGGGTAAGCTTCTTTGAAGAACTAGTTTTCCATCTCTCCTAACTTCTGAAATAAAAATTGATTTTGTACGCAACCATTCAGTGCGTTAATAGTAGCTCTTAACAGCATTCACCCTGAACAACAGTTCTAGAGGCACTTCACACAGAGGTTGCTATTAAGCAATTACACCCTATAAAATTAAAGCAGTGAAAAAAGGGCTTCTAGACAAATTAAAGCAGGCACAGCATGTGAGGCAGACTTGGCCTCTAACTCCAGAAAGACAGAAGACATAATGCTGCTGCTTGCACACATGGGAGGCCAGGAAATGTGTTTGACACCACTAATAGCACAGTCACTACAGGAGCATACATGCAGGTACAAGAAACCTCTCAATACAGGCATGTTGAAGTCAAAGTCCAAGCCTGCTTCCTTAAAGCTACAACCAAGGTTGCTTGTCCAGCAGAACCAGGCCTGCTGCGTTATCCCCCCGACTGAGTCCGGCCCTTACACGACCTACAACTCCTGTAGCCATCACATAACTGAGCTCTGGCTTGGATAGGAACTAAAAAAAACTTTGGTTTTTTAACTCATCTAAGCAAAAGCAGCATTTTTCAGGATGCTTCAACAAGCAAGAATAGAGAAAAAAGCTTCATTTCACTTTTTTGACATAATGAATACTTTTTTTCCTGCATTCAACAAATAAGCGTGCCACAAGAGAAGAAAGTAGCTCAGCTGCTTTGCTGCCCACATTGTTTCTGAATAACTCCTGTCTTGTTTACACGAAGGAGACATTAGCCATTTACAGAGACATGCAGCCTTGCCTTCTCCTTCCTTGATTTAAAAGAAAAGGACTTTCCCCCCTTTTTTTTTTATTTTGTCCTGAGAGAAGTAATAGCAATGAAATTTTGCTGAGCATGTAAGTTTCCCTCTGAATATTCAGATTGAATGGGTCAGTCAATACAACACCTATAGGTAAGCACAGCCTAAGTATTTTGAAGGCAGGAGCAGGGAAGGGAGAAGCACCTCTTGCATACTATAACAGGCAGGTTTAAGCAACAAGCAACGCGGCACATAAATGAAAAAAATTAAGACATTTAATAATAGCACAAATACAGTGCACGGCATAGGGAATTAAGATTATTTGTTCCTCTGCCAGACTTCTCTCCTCCTTCTTATTTGTAACTGCATGATTGTTTTTGAAAATGTCCAAAAGAAGAAATTTAAGAGTCATTTAAATGAAACAACAGCATCCCACTGCATCCTGCGTAATCCTCATTACAAGTCCTGCACAAGAGGACAAGTTCTCCACAAGGAGTTGCAGGTGGAAAAAAAGCACCTAAGAGAGGAAATACAAAACCACACAAAACTCAGAAGACTTATGTACAGGCAGACATGAACAGACTTGTGATGGCAGAATAATTAATATCGTAAAGCTATTCCAGTAGCAGTGCTTCTGCAGGTACTGTGCTCTGAAACAGAATTAAATTTTAATTCTGCAATAATTATTTCTCATTCTTTCTCCTCCTCAGTATATTCAGCAGTTCTTTCCCTGGAAGATCTTGTCATTTTATACAACATTATGAAAAACTTTAAAAATAATTTTTTTTTTTTTTGAACACTCACCCATCTTGACTCTTGCCCTAGGTCCTGCGAGGCAGGTGACATGGCTTGACTGGAACCTCTTTGCTCAGAACTCCTCACTATTTTCATTCTTGTTATTAGTTAGATGGCACCACAATAACCAGCTGTTGAAGCCTGCCTGTGACTGGGATAATTTCAGCTCTTGCTTGTTTTCTCCAGCAAAGAAAGGTCATAAATAAAATATTTCAAACCAACATCCCCTGCACTTCAATATGAATTTGGGTTTGATTTTAATTACTGCTGTGAGCTTAAAAGAGCTGAGCTTCTTTATTTTATTCCTTTTGTTTGTGCTTTGAAAGGACAGAACAGCAGATTCTCTACGAACTTGGGCAACAAAGCATGACATTTGGCCTATGAATACAGAGGTGCAGATACTGCCTGTACACATTTGGAGAGGGTCAGGGTCACTGTAGCACCCTTCATTCTCCACAGCTACTTTCTTAAACCTGTCAACACAAGACTTCAGTAAAATTATTAATGTGCTATTAAGCTTTCTGCTTCCAGTTCACCAGTTTGACTCCTGCTCAGATTAAGCATTGAGAAATTGTTCCCCTTGAATGGTATTTAATAGACAAGGATTTTTCAGCAATAAACCCCACTAGTAGGCTTTGCACTACATTATGGCATACAGCAGGAACCTTTTCTCTCTGCATTCCTATATGCTCATCATTAAGAGAGTCATTTAATTTCAGATTACTCCCACTGAGGAAGTTCTCGCTGCAGCTCAAGATTCATACTGAAAAGAGCACAGCTTCAGCCCAGTGCAGAACAGCAGCCAAAAATTATTCCACGACAGCACCAGACTATTTGCCAGTACTAGGCAAATAGTTTTCTGGCTAAAGAACTTCCTCTCCTCCCATAATCCTCAGAGACGGTCAAATCCTGCCATCTCCTCCAGCGCACATATGCCCACAGATCTATAGCTCTCACCTAGACTCTCTCTCCTCTCTTTTCTAATGAGGGCCCTGATGCTCAAATCCACCCCAAGTTTGCTCAATGCCAGGCCCAATCAAAGCATGATCAAATTGTTCAATGCAGTACCATAGCCAACAAATACCGACCAAGAAGACTGTGCATTGACAAACCAAGGGTTTGTAAGATTATTCAGAAGAAACCAAACACGGTTTATGTTGTACCACAAGATCCTACTGCCTCTGCCATTTGTCTCCATTATTTTAGCATTCCATCAGCAACCATTTAATATCCTTCTCCACAAGCTGCCATCAGTCTCACAGATGAAATGGCTCTGGTGAGCAGACAAAGCAATTTTTTCCCCTAAGAACTGACGTAATGCAGCGGGGATGCATGCAGGGACTTGAATACATACAATTCAAGTTCACAGGGACTATATATGTGATATGGAAGACGAAGATGCCCAAGGGGAACATCGGTATGGTCAGCTGAAAGAAATTCTGGCTTTCTGGAAAAGATTGCCATGCTTAAAGCTCTCAAATTACTTCACCTGAGACCGAAGCTTTTATGCAAGTCTTCCACACTCTGGAAGTGTTCTTGCTGCCTCCTTCTGAGTGATCACATTTTCATGACCTTTCTGAAATGATTCAGAATAAATTAAGGTGATTAAGGGTGAAGGACATAAAAGGGTAATACTGGGTATGCAGTCTCCTCACAGCTGAAGCAGAAGAGAACTCTCAGAACAGCAATCCATTCCTGAAAGCAAGCATCTCCTCCACCTGATGAGGCTGATGGTCCTCTTTCTGCAACTCTATCTGCCATATTGTCTACAATATCCCTGTGAATTTATACAGTATGTCAAAAGCTCCCCTTATATTAATTTTTGTGGGGGAAAAAAATGTTTTGCTATCCATTACACTGCCAAATGACATACTGTTTGGGAATACATCCTCAGTGGATAACACAGTATGTCTGTACATATTTAGAGGGCTGCCTTGCATTTTTTCTGAAAAATTCATAACTTACTAGTGAAATTCTTATCTCAAGCCATAAACACAAGAGAACACATATGAAGAGAGGAAAGTTTAATAGATGAAATATAAAAGTAGTGAACCATCTTTAACATCTCCTTTGTAAAAAAATGCACGATAGTATTTCATATGCATTTGACAACACAAGAAAAAAATCCTTACAGGTTGTATTGTTTGTGGTTTTTTTAAGCATACGCTTTACTTTAAAACTATAAAACTCTTAGAACTAAAAATAATTTACTCCAAAAACAGATAGATTTTGCTTTTTTTTTTTGCTTTTTGTTCAGCTTTGCTATACATCAAACCAATTCAACTCATTAACTTCATCTACCTTTTCACACTTTAAAAATCTCAGTGAGCAAGGAGATCCCAAGGAGTCCCAGTCACTTCCCACTCCTCAAATCAAAATCTGACAGGAATCCTGATTAGTAGTATTAGACTGGTAGGATGGTATAAACAGCAGAATTTTAAAACTCACAATACTTGGCATCAGTTTGGATGCTCCCACTGTCGGCATTTCCTACAGACTCAGTAACACTCTGTCGAAAGCACGTTATTGTGTAAGAGTGCTAGGAATCTGAAATTTTCCCTCTTCACCTTTTCGATTAACCCTCATTGCCACACCCCATCACTGTCCTCAGAGGACTAAAGATGTCCATAAAACTGCACATTTGCTGCTTGTCCCTTCCATAGGCTAAAGATAAGACAGGAACACACAAAAGCTTGCATATGCCAAAGGCAGGGCAGGGAAGCGTCAGAGAGGACAGACATGAGCAGTTTGGTCTGGGCATGTGGACAGGGAGGACAGGAGTGAAACTTCAGGAGAAAGGAGGAGAAGTTAATCGACCTGCAGCAATCCCACTTTGCAAAGGAGTTTGACAAGCGATGTAAGGCCTGTAGAAGTCTCCGATAAAAGCCTCCTATTAAGGAATTCGACCAGACACTACCCAGCAATCAGCATTATCAGTTCCCCACAGAGGACTCACATTAGAAGACTTTCATGTTTGCTTTCAAACAGTAGTCACTCGGCATCCTTTTAATCCCTAATTACACAGAGCTGCATTACCGTGCCATCTAATAGTTTCTGTCCATGTCCAGTCATTTATTAAGCAGACAATAATTTAAAAGAGCAGGTGTCCCCACCACTCTCTTAAAATGTTTGTATCTTAAGTGTAAGACAAGCACAGCAAAATCAATTTCTAGTTGTTAGTTGAATTAATAGTCATACTGTCTCCAGTGGTAACACTGCAAATGAAAGAATTTTCTTTTCTGGAATTAATATTTCTAAAGAGCAATAGGAAGATAAGTCTGTCCTGAATACAAAATTGGGCTGCATGATTTTGCAAGTGCAAAGTAAGCAGATGGGGTGGGTAGCAGGAGAGTCATGTCACTCACTCGGTGGGTACTGTCCAGATAGCACATCAACACTTCTCACGAGTCACATCCGTCAGAGCTCTATGCTTCAAACTGCAATTCAGCAAGCAGGTTCTTAAATTATCCATAATTGCTTATTTTGTTCAGATTTTTTTCGTTGCTTATTTGTTTGTAAAAGACTAGCTGGGCTGCTTCGGAACAGCTTGGCTGCATCATGGACTGAGAAATCGAGCCCAACCATCATAGGAGGGGTAGCCCGCAGTGTCAGTTTTAGACAGCAGATGGCCGGGAGTAGAGAAAGCTTCCAAGCACATGGTATGCCAAAACTTCAGCAATTTTCTTTCTGTCAAGCAGCTTCCAGAAACATAAGATGTAGCTGAACCACTCCACACTGGCCAAGATTAAAATAAGAGAGCATAGTAGAATCCCACAAAATACTACCACTTCCTAAAAATATTTAGGCTGCACAGTCTAAGCAAGATACTGCATGACTACAGCAGTTTCCTCTCCAATACTGGCTAAGGAATTAAAGATGCAGAAAACATGACTGCATTTCCAATGTGTGTGCATAAGCAGACCAACAGCAAGATCCTGATTGACCTCAAATACACAGCCTGACATGATGGAAACTGAACAACTGGGCCAAAATGAGGGTTCACATCAAGAATGTTTCATGAAGTTGCTGAAAATGCATGTGCTATGCATGTAATAAGCAAACACAAGAAGTGAAAGTACCAGGAAATGTATACCTCTCGTAAACATTGGCCATTACTATATTGTTTTAGTATTTAAAAAAAAAAAGTCTTACAGCTTTCTAGCTGTCTACCTGACAGTAAGATAAGGCATTTCAGACCTTTAAATTGTGACTGGCTCAATCCCTGTGCCAATTATGTGATTTAAAAAAAAAAAATTTAAAAAAATCAATAGAACAGTGATGTTGTTACTGCTGCTAGCAGACAGAAGCCAATGCCAAGTGTTTGAGTGACAGCATCATGATCCAGAGTTTCAGCCAGCACCAAACAATAAATGGATATGGACAAAAATAATCTTATCTTTTCATTTCAGACTGGCATCTTAAACAGTGAAACCCAGGCAAGGTGCAAGAGTTGCAAAGCTTGTACTGCTTCTGTTTTGTTGCAAAGAAAATTAAGTCTAATTTATACTTCACATAAGCACTTACTTTGCTTAAACACTCAAATTCTTTTGTGGGGCTATTTAAGTTTGTCAGAGAAAGACAGGATAAACAAGATCCACGTAAAGAAGATTCGGTTATGAGAATTTGTACAAGCCCTTCCCCTCAACCTCTTAATAGCTTTACTGTAAGTTATAAAAATGAAACCCAAAAAGACTTACAGATTTCAGGAAGCTCCTACAAGCTGATGACCAAACAAGGCTCTGACAACATAGCATAACAGAAAGCTCTATTTGTCTCACCCACCCCAAGCCCATTTCCAACTCAATGGCCCGCAACTGCAAATTACAAGCTCCCAGTAAGTCTCCCGTGTCACGAAAGCTCTGCCCCTTCAGCATCCACCGCCTTTTAATTAAACAGTAGCCTCAGATACAGAGCTTCACTCAATATAGCACTAGGTTTAAGGATTTTACTTCCACAGGTACACACCATCCTGAAAAAAAATACAATCCAAAGTAACATGTTCTTTTATTTTCAGATACAGCTTCTCTCTCAAATTCACTGTCCTTCCTAAGAATGAAGCTAACTTGCCTTCGTTTCTGTGTCCTGTTGTAATAGCCATCTGTCAAGCACGCGTTTTAGTTCAAAATAATAGAAGTACAGTAAAGCAGGGATTCTATCCAACCCTCATCTGCAAACAGATCTTACAGAAAAAAAAGAAAAAAAAACACAAAACACATCAACCACCTGCTTGAAGATGAAATTGGTTCAAATGTTTAAGAGCTATGACTAGAAATAGCACTTTAAAACAGAGGTTTTTTTCCAGTTTAAACTGCAAAAAGAAATTTTGAAAGGCCGAACGACTATACACCTCACCAAGAGTTTGGGATGATAGCATAATTCAGAGTTTGCAAGTACAATCATAAGAAGTGGCCAAGACCTCCCTCTGAATACCATTTAACAAATTACATTTTCAACCCAGACATTGCTCAATGTTACACTCTGTTGTTTTCTCTCTCTGCAGTTGCCTTAAAACAAATAGTTCGTTCAAGTGAGCAGCAGCATCTCTTCTACTGTAACTGTATGGAAGGCCAACTGCTGCAAAGTCTGTCCTTTCCCTTCCTACACTTGTGATTAATGGAAAATGTGTGAAATGAGACTCCCAACTCCTACACAGCACAGGGTTCCTTCCTTGATGCCCTGTAGATCCCGAGACATGGAAAGGACAATTGGTATGAAGATGTCTCGAAGATCATGAGCAAAGAAAAAAAAATACACACAATGTACAAACACTATTTTTCTCCAGAGTACACAGTGCACAAGCCCATGGCAGCTCACCAAGTCATATGGCTCAAGCTTTGAGACCTCAACTAAAAAAACTGAAGGCTCACATGATGTTAAATGTATCTACAGCATGAATTTTCATTGTCGAGATAGGACAGGTTTTGCCATGACAAGCATAAATGTCTCTATATTCCAGCTGCCATGTTGCACTGATGAGGACAATGACTTTCACTGGAGAACCTTAACTCTGAATGTAATCTGATTGCACAGGGAATCAGGTAGCATAGAAGAATTTAAAAATAAATAAATAAAAGAGTAATTCTGCAGAAACTTATTTCTGTGTAACAAGACAGCATGGGAACCAGTAGTGGAGTTCAGCAGCAAGACTCAGTCCCGACACTTGGTTACCAATCCATTTGCCCTTTGCACCAGGCAAGGTTGAGGAGTTCAAGAAGCAAGGAACAGGAAAAGGCTTTTTAAGTGTTTGGGCAATAGATTTGTACTGAGCAAAATACACTTGCTTCCACAACTCCCACAGACACAAAAATATGCTGCTTTTTTTGTTTTACCTCCTGTATTCAGCAGTGTGTTTAACCTTGGAGCTGTCAACCTCCATCATGAATAATGAGCCATGACAACACTCCAAGTGATCCTTGGAGAACAGACCAATTTTTACTATATGCTACGCAAGGCAAAATGCTGTTACCATATTCCCATGGTACTATACCTGCTTTGAAAATATACAGTAATGTGGCCATCAAGAGGAGACGACAAGTAAATGCAGAGAAAATAAGCTACTTCCTGATATTTCATCACCTACAAATACAGAACGAGCAATAAAACATGTAACATCCTAAAGGTTCCTATTTAAAATTAAACCAGAGCTGAGAAGATTTGTCTCACTGAATACGCATTTCACAGCCAAAGAACACCTGTATTTGAAACAGCCCATGGCTGCTACAGTACAAAAAGAGAGTACCCTGCAGGTCTCACAGCACCATACTCTCTAGCAGATGAGCAGCCTCTGCCCTAAGCAGCCCCCCAACGCTCTCAAAACAAACACAATTCCCCCCCATACACATGGCACTGCTAGAGAATATAGGAAGAAACTATAGTTGCTTGAATAACTGATTGAAGCTCCTCTACACCAACACCACAACCACGTCAAGGCAAGTCGTTAAGAAGGCACAGTACAGGTAAATAAGGATGGCAAAAGCCATTTCTACTGTGCACCCCCCAAGCCCAAGAGAGAAGGAAGACAGAGCAAATAGGTTCATCTAAAGAAAGGAAAAGGTAGGAAGAAACAAGCTGAAGATTTAAACAGGCCTTCACTTCTCTCCTAAACACCCATGAAGGGTTGTGGTTCCGAATATCCCTTTAAAAAAAAAAAAAAATCACCTGTTCAGGGAATAAATGCCAATTCATTAACATGCACCTAGAAAACACACATGTGCTCTAACAGACCCAAGCAGCAAGCATCTGTTTTGTGTTTCTGCAAAGGGGAAAAACAAACACATCCTTATTCCAGACCTGTATTTCTTCATGGCTCTGTAGTGGGAAAAACCTGCCTTTATTTCTGTGCCATTTCCTAGTCTTGTTGCCTCAATCGAAAACACAGTGCATCACTTTCCCTTCTCTGTAGGGGCACCATTTCACTTACACTTGAGTTCCAAAAGTTACTATAAACTATGGGAGCTTTCAAAAAGCTCTGAAGAGCAGGAAAGCAGCAATGTCAGGCAGTTGATGCTTGCCTTTCCTTAAGTTGCCAAGTTTGCAGTGTCAGACAGCAGAAACCAGTTCTGAGCACTTTCAGGAGTTTTAAGTGCTAACACACCCCCCTCCCGCTGAACTGCTGTTAAAAACCAAGCCCTCTCCCGCAAGACTGGATGGCTCTTAGACAGCCAAAGTCAGAAAATCTCTTGAGTTCTTGTCTATGGTTGAAGTTGGAGAAGGGCCTCTACCACTGAAGCAATACCGTAGTTACACACGATAATGTATTTGTCGACAACTTAGTTTTCCATTCAGGGGTACAGCCACCCATCCCCCTCCTTTAACTGCCTCCTTCCCCTCTACTCACCTCTTCCATGCACAGGGCATTTCGGAGCTACTCACATCATATTCGATCTCTCCTTGCCCTGCAGCACTCCCGAATCAGCAAGACTGTTTGCTACCACCACAGAAAACACTACCACAATCTCTGGTTCAAAACAGTTCTGCTCTTAACAGAGGGCACACTCACTCTATACTCAAAGAAGTCCCCCAAATTACAGGGACAGTAATTTTCTTTTTAGCATTATAGTTAAAACGTCCGCAGCCCTCCGCATACACCATGACAGTTTCTCCCACTCCTTGATTATATATTTCCATTTACGCCCCACATCACAGCTCTGCACATTTAGCAATTCCATTCCCTGCTAGCAATATTTGGCAATATGATCTGTTTGAAGAAGGCTAATTACAGATTTCACTTGAACAGAAATTGGTGCCGGGCCAACGTGTAAGCTCCTTAATAAGCTTTCAAACTTAACTTCACGCCAGGCAAGACTTTGTTCTCCACCAGTAGTAGCAAAGCAGCTCTAAAAGCAAAGGTCGAATGCTCACCACTGCAAGCGGAGCAGGGAAGGTCACAGCTCTAATTCTTCTTGCAGTACTGCACCTTTTCCATGTGAGTCTTCCACTTGCAATATGCTGCCCATGTTTCACAAAAGAAAAACTACAGAATCCAGTTCAGATACCACGAAAATAATGAAAAGCAGTCACAAAAAAACCCCGTCTGACAATTGTATCAGAAGAGGAACAAAGACCAGTATGACAGAAAGGGGGTCAAGGACTCAAAAAATTAGGAATGGATACTATTAAGGATGCATGGTCACACTCATGCATGGAGCATGGCATTTTCTGAGAACATTTGTGTGAAAATGGAGCTCCAGTTTTCAAAAGGATGGAGGAACTCAAGGCAAAGTTTCTCAAGCACCTCAGTATCCAGTCCCGTATCAGGACAAATGCTTTCTGCCTATATACACCAGACTTCGTACAGAAAACAGCAACCCCACCTGTGGATGCTCCTCTCCACCTCTGTACTGCTGCCACTTTTGTTCTCACAACACCCGGTAAAGTCACATTTCAGTCAGACCACTTTCCTGAGGGGAACTAATGCAAGACTCTGCAAACCACCCTCTGCACCTGCCTGATAACTAGGGTCGAAACTGTAAAGGGTGTGGTCCTGTTTTGAAGATATGAGAGTAGCACCCAGGAAAACCACACAAGAGCTTTCTGTGCAAGGTTAGACAACTCATCATTTTCCACTGTGGTCAACGACTACATGGCATCACCTGCAGATATCACACCTGGTATACTAAAATACTGCTGTCAGAGTGGCTGGCTGCCCAGAGAATCCCAGCTGGAATCTGAGGGAACCATGCGCTCTGAGGACACAGATGTCGGGAAGTCTCCAACTGGGAACTCAACCTACAGGCACTTACAGAAGAGTTACGAGTGTTACGCATGTAAAGCACACATATCAATAATGTCTTCTCGACCCATGAATATCTACAACATCCTCAGCTTTTAACATACCTAAAGGTTTTCCCCGTTGGGAGACGCCACACTACAAGATTGACTTGTGACAGCAGCAGACTTTTCTCCCACGTATAGGTTAGCTTTTAAGATGCCAGCAGAACCACTCTTGCAAAAGGGCTACACACTTACTCCCTAGATGCTCTTAAAACACATTTTAATCATCTTAGGGGACATTTTTGGCAGCAGGGAAACACAGCCATGGTACAACTGCAAAGTTTCACACTAATTTTGAAAGGCAAACCACAAGTCTGACTACTCCCGAACCCCTAAAGGCTGAGAATAAAAAAGTGGCAGGAGAGGAACTGTCTTTTTCCAGACTTATTCTCTGAAGTACCCATGCAGAATTTACTGAAACACTTGCAGGGCTTCCCAACTGAAGATAGATCTAGCAGGAAGAATTTAATCTAGAATCTCAAAACGATCAAAATGTGAGTACCTGAACACAGACTACCATAACAGGAAACATTAAGAAACATGACATGTGTTAATAGAGCTTATCAGAAGTGTCAAGGCATTTGAAAGGAAAAGTGCTATTGAAATACAGGTATTTGCCAGCAGCTGTATCACCATCATGTTCTCTAGCTGGTTTTGATTCAATTCCGTGGACATCAAGTTAATCCCACAGGACAGTATCACTCACTTTTATAATAGCTACTGACCTCATTTCTGTGTTTGAGCCCTGCTGTACTGTCATGACTAAATGTGGCAAGCAACAAATCTCACTGTCAGCAGCCAGTGCCTGTCCTTTCTCCTTTCAAAGCTTTAATACATTTCTGCATTTTTTTTTAAGATCATGCTGCTTCAAAACAGCTGATCCAGATGGTGGATATTCAGATTTCAACCTTCCCAACATGGTCATGTGGCTCAAGAAAATAAAAACTGTTGCTACCTGCTGCTGACCTACTTCTTTCTTTCATTTGTTCCCTGCCATATGACAGAATAAACAATACAGTTCATTGAACTAGTCTTCTACACCTAACCACCACTAGGTAGCAAATATAAAACAATATTAACAGAAGAAGGAAGAAAAAAAAAGCAGCATGATCCAGCGCAGGGTAGGGGGGAGCAACTCTCACCTCTATCATAGTCATCTTCCTCTATGGCTTTTTCCTGAAGCCTCTGAAGCCGCAAGATCAAAGATTTTACCTATGCAAAGAGAAAAAGTTAATTATGAAGAAGTTGCATTTAAAACTATTTAGAATATTAACTGCTACATAATACAAATTTAAAAGATTACTACATCACTAGAACGGCCCAATTTTGAAAGTGAAGCCCAACATTTGTTAAGTGAACAGACCTATTTGGAAGTCAGTTGAACTGCAGCTACTTGAGCCAAGCAAGGCTTTAGTCCAAACACCCGCAGAGAATAACAAACAACATTTCTTGAAAAGCAAAAGAGATCACGTGATCATACGATATTTTTCACCCTCTGAATAAATCAAAGTAAGGATTATTATAGGATTCTGTCAGCATGACGTCTACTTCTGATCCCACTGTACTCAACAGTGTGTTCTTGAGTCCATTTTAACAGTTTTTTGTCTATGAGTTTTGCACAAATCGAATTAAGAATTTCCATATGCAAATCACATTTTCTTCTGTAAGTAAAAAGAGAAATACAGTATGAATATTTTGGAACAGGTATATTCATGTTATGGCACAAAAGTTTGTGTTCATATGCAGACAATGAAGTTTCATTAAAATATAATTTAAGGTCATCTACATAACATCAACATTTGCATTTTCAGAAATGTTCATGTTGAAAATGCTAGACGGGTTAAAAAACAGAACACCAAGAACACCTACACCACTTACAGAGTGCCCTTTCACACTCAGAAAGAAACTCTTACTATAATCAAGTTTTATTTCAAAAGTTACTGCTTCTCTTTGTTAACGTGAGGGGTCTGGACCAATGTTCTAAATTTACTAAAAATTTGTAAGGTCAGATGTGCATTCAAAGGCCATAACAAGTTTTTACTGTTCGAAGAACTTGATTAGAAGGTAGGCAGTCCTCTCCTCATTGCCATGCCAGCTACAGCCTAACATGGCTACAGTTACAAGACTGAAAAGTGTTTTCTTATTATATTTATACGTGATCTGTACCAAACAAGTCATTATCAGCACTGAAAAAGGTAAGCCTGGAAAAAGCAGCAGCATATATTCACACAGCCCAAAGCCTGAAAGTGCTTGGGAAAGCATTTTCCAACACAAAAAAATCCATACTGTAGACATTCTGCATTTCAAAACGATTTTGCTCCTCTCTGAAACTCTTTCACATATAAATACCTATATTTAAACTCTAAATTGCATAGATAAAAATAGGTACAGCCAGTCAACAACTTAATAGAAACACTCAGTTATTGTGACTACACAATCAACACACAAATTAGGCAAGATATTTAAATTAATGGTATCCCTTCTAAACACAGTATGTGAAAGTGGACTAGTCAGAACTATAAAAAATAAAGCTAGAAAAAAAATCAAAAAAGCTTGATTAATAATAGGCTATAGGATGCCTCAGAAGAAAAACAAAACCAAAAACCAACACTGTACCTTCCTTTTCCTCAAGGCTTTATTTTATTTTGTCTTTCATGTCCTGAAACTCCACTCTTTTTCCTCTGAGGCCAGTGAGGCATTTGTAACTTATTAAAGGGAGGAACTCTGAATCCTCACCATAAATTATTTTCAGTATTTTATGCCATACTTTTGATAGAGTTTTAAAGAAGCCTGCAGTAGGAATGATTCAAATGACACTTTTTTCATATATATGATGTATAACAACCATCTATACTGAGAGTACAGTTTTGCTGCTGTTTGCAGTATGTATTCCATCACACACTCACAGTGGCAGGTCATTTAAAGTCTGCTTGGGTACCACAGCCCACGCATGCCCACGGCAAACTGCCCGATACTGTCGCAGTAAAGTGCTTTCTATTTGCAGGCTGGTAAGACATTTGGAGCTCAACTAATCAAAGTGTGGGGCATGTCCTGTATCTGTACCATGTGATGACCGCCTTTTTTTTTTTTTTTTTTAAGTACAGAAAAAACATCATTTTAACAACTGCAGTATTGTCTCCCTTTCCGGACTACAGTTGCCCTTGTTCCTTTTTGAAAAAGAGACTTGCTCATTATCATCACAATACAAAGGTGCTTCAAATTAAACATACACGACTGGATAACCAAGGGCAAAGACACCTGAGGACACAAATCCCCAGTTCTCCATTCAACAAGTTAATGAATACAGATATTAAAGATAGCAATGTTTCTTTTGTGCCTATCAAATAAGCATATTGAAAAGACAGAAAAATAATTTCCTGTTTTGATTATGTTATAAATTCCCAAATTTGCAGCAAATTAATTTCCCAAGCCATCCCAGGCTATATCACATTGTCATTCCAGGCACGAAGCCAAAGAAACTGCTCCGTGTCAACGTGTGTGAAGTCTGCAAATAAGAGAACCTAGTCTGAGTCCCACGTACATCCTCTATGAAAAGTAAGCATTAGAGAGCATCAGAAACTCAGGTCAGATGTCATGAAGAGTAAAGTAAGAATGTAAGTTTCTCAACCTTCTGTCATACCCAGACAGCAGGGTTGTGCAAAGCCTCCCCAGAGCAGGCTGTCTCACCAGGCCTGAAGACAATATAGCACCTCAGCAGGTATGTCTGAGCTGAGAAGGCACAAAAAACTGGGTTTCTGAAAGGCATCCCAGAAACTCAGGGTGCTAGTGAGACACTAAAAAAAAAAAAACCTAAAAAAAAAACCACCACACCAGAAAAAACCCCACCACCCACTTAGTGCACCTTGAGCAAATTTGTGAAATCCATCGTGTCCACATTAGTTTCTGGATTACTGCTCCCGCACACACAATAAAGCCAGTATTTGGCTCCTTATCACAGTAAGCTCAGAGTGGTTTCCTTCTGATGCCCATCCTGCCATCCCAAAAACAGTGTAACAAAACATAAACAATCCTTCTTAAAGTTTCCCCACCCCTCTCCCACAAAAGAACCCAGTGAATGAGACCGCCTGTATATGTATGGTAGGTATACATGTGGGTATACACATGTGCAAAAAGAAGTACACCTGACTCAACAGCCCACTGCTCCTCTGGGTGGAAGGTAAAAAAGAAAAGGTTCAACTCCCAGTTTCAGTTAGAGCAGGGACTTGACCCCCATTTTGATTCATGTGAGGAGAACACCCATCTATTAGATTACAGGCTACTCTCATACAGGTGCCTCACTCCAAGAAATCTTTGGCTAAACTTACACATTTCCAATTACAAAGTTTAGTGTTGCAAAAATCATGGTGCGTCAAGAAAAGAGTTCTTGCCACCTCCAAATTTTGTACGACACATACTCCAAATTGCAGACAAAATAGCCATCTGTGAAAGAAAATGGTATTTGTTGAATTCAGAAACTGATGCGTGACATATTAGAAATGAGAGGATCAGAGTTTCAGTAGAACACGGGAATCGAGTACTGCAACATCTTCACCTTTTTTTTTTTAAAGAACCTAAAAGGAAAGAAAACCAGTTCTCTCACTTTTATCATGCAGAGTGCTATTGTAAACCTCTACGAACAAATACCACAAAAGCCATTACCATCCCAACTCCTATGTCAACTTTTACTTTGGCACTATAAATACAAATGTTTTGAGGGCCGGGGGAGAAATCAAAAATGAAGTGAGATTACTAACCTTTAACGTACTGCGGTTGCTGAGCAGGCAATCCTGTAGCACTGGTTCATATTTTTTCATCAAAGTATCCCAGTTATGGTCACTAACAGCAAAACTACTTTCATAGCCTGAGGTGACAGAAGAGCCAGCAGATGCTGCATCCAAGGAATCTGTAGAATATGAAAACGTTGCATCTGTATCTGAGAGAGAAACAGTCTCACAGTCCTGTAGTTTATCATTCACTGTGGTCCCATTTTCGTACTCCAAATCTTCACTGGGCCTAGAGAAGCAACGCAAAGCTCCCAAGCGCTCACAAGTTTGTGCCGTCTCTTCTGACTTCTGCAGATTTCCTGTGGAGCTGGGATGCAGAACATACTCCGTTTCCTCGACAGCTGGTTTGCCTTCAGCACTGCTTGCTCCAGAGGCCAAATTCAGAGAGAGCTGTATGAAGCTGAAACTTGAACTAAAGCTATCGTGTGCACCAACAGAATGAGAAATAACATCTCTGTTTTGACATTCACAGTTGTTATTCACTTCCGTCTGATCCAAAGCATACATGTTTGAGGGCTTCCTCACTTTAGTGCCATGACTTTTCTGCCTTCTACAGCACACAGCAGAAACATCTCCTTTGCTTGCTGCTGCAGCAGGGTAAACTGCTACCACTGTGTTTTCCAAGCATGGACTCTTGCAGCACGAAAGATTTTTGCAGCATCCTGGCGTATTTCCATTAGTGGCCAACACTATTACCCCATTAGTGGGAGCTCCAGCACTATTTGCAACTGAACTACAGCGTAAGAATTCAAAGTTATTTTGGCACTGTCTTCGTAGGGAGCAGTTCTCAAAGTCTCCACAATGCTGCCTGCCATGTTTGAGCTCTTCTGGGCTGAATGGCTTGCAGGCACCCAGGGACTGAAACTCTATCTGTCGCTGAGCTTCTGGCCTCATGTATGCAGGTCTTTTTGCCAGTTTCTTTTTACAAAGAGAGCCTGCTGGCATTAAATGCTCCTGACCATCTGGGGGAGAGAAAAAAAGTCATTAAAGTGTTTCTGCAGTTTTCTAGACTTAGCATATTGTAGAATCTGAAAATAAATATTTCAGGAATTTCAAACAGCACATCAGTTTCCACTTTGACAAAACATAGACACTGACCATACTGCAGTTAGAGGACAAGAGCTGTTGCCGGAGAACGCTGTGTGTATTCATTCACTTTGTAAAGAGTTTGCACTCTGCTTTTCAGTGAGCTCACTAAGATAGTCACATCCATCAGGACACAAACCTCAGTACGATGAATCATATCCTCTTCCCTATTCACAGCAATGCCCTGCACTTTTTCATTCTTAATTTGCTTAGCAGCACACTACAGCACAGACCTTGTTTAAGTGTCTCTGATTCAGATTTTCAGACTTAGAAGCACATCTAGGGTAGGACTGAATCTGCATCAAAAATACGAGAACCGTACTCGCAAAGAAATTTTGTGCATAATCTGCAGTTGCTCACATCCAGTTTCTTGTGTTCGTATTCATGTTTTATTAATATAAGCAAGTGTTTCAGATTCTGCTTCCAGAACAGATGCAACCCTGTAACAGTCTGTGGCTGCATATCTGTCAGTCTAATGAGATTATTTTATAATTTTTCATTTAGATTTACTGTACTATCTATTGTCCAAAATGTAAAGTTAAAGTCTTGCATGCAGGACCATCGGTCCTAGGAAACTATACCACCATATGCTTGCTAGNGGTAGGACTGAATCTGCATCAAAAATACGAGAACCGTACTCGCAAAGAAATTTTGTGCATAATCTGCAGTTGCTCACATCCAGTTTCTTGTGTTCGTATTCATGTTTTATTAATATAAGCAAGTGTTTCAGATTCTGCTTCCAGAACAGATGCAACCCTGTAACAGTCTGTGGCTGCATATCTGTCAGTCTAATGAGATTATTTTATAATTTTTCATTTAGATTTACTGTACTATCTATTGTCCAAAATGTAAAGTTAAAGTCTTGCATGCAGGACCATCGGTCCTAGGAAACTGTACCACCATATGCTTGCTAGCATTACTGCAGTATTAATATCAGTAAGAAAGGGCCTCTGCTCAATAGCTCATTTTCCCCACATATACTTTACTTAATAGACAAAAAGACAAATCTGCTGCTTGCAGAGCAGAACAGAAGGAACTAAGATAAAAAACCACAAAGAACATTAAAAGTGGGAGATTAGCACGGTATCTTGTCTTCATTTTCTGTACATTTCTATAAAAAAAAATTACGGGTGAAAGATTACATGGCGACTATTTTCAGTTTCTTATGGATTTACTGCTAGTCAAAAGGTATTCCATTCTTCTGCACGCAATCAATGGGAATACAAGCTCTGTACCATCATCCATTTTGTAACACAAAAACATATTGACCAGGCTATTTGCCAGAATCACCCTTCCAAGGGATCTAGTGACTAGATGAATTACGCTCACGATTAGCTGCCCTCTACTCACTGGAACACATCTCACCATGGGACCAGAGTTAGGTTTCTGTATTTTGCTTCCCATCACCATAAATTAGAATACCCCAACTGTTTCTTTTGTCAGAGGGGAAAAAACATCACAAAAATCAGAAGTAAAAAAGGTCATGGAGTCCACCAGCCTGTCTACCATAAGAAGACAGTGAAATGCTGTACTGGGAGTAATTTAATAGAAGTCTTAACAAATAGGAACAGCTCTTGAGGTAAAGGAACAAAAATTGAACAAAATGTTCTTTACAATTTAATTCTTTTAGCTTATATACAAAATAACAGCCTAAATTTGCCTTCAGCAGAAAAAAATCAGTCATGCAGAAAAAAGTAATTCTAAGACTGGATGTACTTTATCGCCATTTACAAAGGCTAGTCACAGGCCTCGTATGTAAAAATGGAAAAGGTTCTTTGGTTTAATTAAAATCAGTTTAAAATTGATCTAACTAAATCACTATGAATTTCTGAAGCAGACAGATAATTACAGCTCTTTAAACACCAAATCTAAACTAAGCTAACGTAAGTAAGGTTTAAATTGGCCAAAGCGTTAGATATATGCGCCAAGGAAGCTGGATGCAACTCTAAAAATTATTGGGATCGAAGTGGAACAGCTCCAGTATCCTGAACTAGTCTACACAAGAACCACGCATCTCTGTGCTCCTCCCAACACTTGCAGGTAATCCTCTGGACAGATTTACCATTCAGCTCCTTCATGGACTCCAGGTCTGCCTCCTGGCGAGTCCAACAGCGCAAGTCCCTCACCGGGCTACCAGAGCAGCACCACTGCCCAAACTATACCCAGGACTGTAGTCCAAGCCACGAGCTGTTCAGAGGATGCTACGAGGAGAGGGCTGCAGGTCCTTGGCCCCAGTGTAGGTGCACTTGAGCACGAGGCACAGAAAGAGCACACGGAGAGAGGGCTGGGAGCAGCACACCTCAGCACGAACACCCACACCTTCCCCAAAGGATAAGGGAGGGAGGAGGCAGCCACAGCCAGGCCTGTCTCCTGCTAGCAAGCAGCCACAGCACCCTCGGTCATCACAAAATCCAGCCAGGATGTTACTATGGCTTCTAGTTTACTGTTTGTGTGCTGTTTACTCTTCTATCATGCCCCTTTTCTGAAGTTTAGAAGAATTTCAGTTGTTCATCATCACATATCTGAAGTTTAGTTACAAAGACTGTTTTGCTGCATAGCCTTCCAACCACAGCTTGCTTTGTCTGTGCATCAGATACAGAAACTACACTGAACCAATTCAGCTAGCTTATTAAAAAAAGGCAGGCCTTAGATTTTTTTCGTAATTCCCTCAGTTTCAAGCACATCCAACAACTGTTGGGAATTAACTACAAGACTATCAAAATGGTACCTTGGAACACTACGAAACAACTGAAGTAATTTTAAAAAAAATCCTACTTTATCGCGTGTCATGTGTTGTATGAGACATGCACTTCGAAAAAGAAAAAAGTCACAAATGGAAGAAGGGCCTTCCAATTGCAGTATTACAAATAATTAAGTTACAATCCTAGAAGATGATGCAACATATATTCTAATGTCAGATTATGTGCAAATTGCTTCAAATCCAAATTATGAAAGCTCACAAATAATAACAACAGCTCTTTTTCCTAACAATCTTTCCTGAAAGCCAACATTTCATAAAGACTAACAGCTCAGAGCCAGAGCACAGCGACAGGGGGGAAGAAGAGTCTAGTGCTCTAAAGCAGGGCGTCACCAGCGACGCTGTTCATGTCTCAGTTGCACCAGTAAGATGAAAGAGGGAGCACATTTCTCGATGATGGAAAGAGCATATTCTCTTGCATCCAGCCTGTTGCAAAAGGACAACAGAACAGTCATCTAATTTATTTTATATAATCAGTCTTTGTTGTCAGCCACAAAAGCGGCAGTTCAGTTTTCTGATCAAATGCTCTGGTAGCACCTGTGGACGGACAGGCCTAACTACATTACATTTTTGTAAAGTCCACTAGGATTTTTTAGATCAGTACAGAAACTCATGCAATTACCTCCTCACCCCTGCTTTAAACACATAACTCACAATGCTTGCAAGCTCAATAAGTTCTCCCTCAAAGTAACTGAGAAATTATACATGCAGTTTTAAAGAGAGCTCAACTATGTGAATACACCTATAGGAGACACAGTTGATTTTTAATAGAATAACAAATTCACCTTCAGAACATCTGCAGGTGGTAACTGTGGTTTTGAGGAAAAGACACTTGGTCATATTCAAAGTCAACCATCAAAGCACTGCTCCAAGCAATTTCTGTAGTGCTGCTTCTGTTAAGGAAGCCTTAAACATCTGCATTAAACTGTATGCAAACCAAGTAAGCGACATGAAAATATTTATTCTTTACAAACAGATATACACACAACTGTTTAAACCTATCGGTAACAAAAATGAACCATTCTCGGGGATTAAGCAATCTGACATGACAATAACCATTACCATTCAGTTCCTACATCATAAAAATAAGTAAAATGTTTCAAGTTCCTAGTTAGTTATATTTTGACTCAGTTGCTGAATTTCAGAGATACCACAAAATATTCAAAATAAGATGGCACTGATCTCAATGCAGCCTATGTTAAAACAAACCAGCATTGCCTCTTTACACGAGTAAACTTTCAAAGAAAGTTACTTCTGAATACAGATTTTTCTAACTCTTAAAATGCAGAGTTCTCAGTTTTTTCATCTCACTTATTTAACGTTAACTATACTTTGATTTATCTAGCATTTTATAAAGCGTATCTGTAGACAACAAGCAATGGCTGGGCTATGTATTTGATATCATTTACAAATTATTTCCTCATCAAGGGTTCCTGCGTTTGCCAAGGTCGCAGGCTAGGCTCAGTTACTCAACTGTTAAATTTCCAAGGTATCACATACGAAATACTCTCTGAAGTCATTAAATGCATCTTAGTTCCCATTCTTCATTAAAAAAAACCCGCACACTTCAGAGTTGTGCATTTTATAAGTTAGTTTTAGTCAGTATTGTATTTTTATTGGCACACTCCCATAATGCACGTGTCACCGAGTTGTTACATTTGAGCCGCTTACCTCCTTAATGCAGCAACTCGCTTTAAGCCATTTGATGAAATTCCAACACCTCTCTCTAGAGTAGGAATCACGTTAGCTGATACCAGTTTCAATACACCCATCAACTTTTATCCCCTCAAGGAAAAAAAAAAAAAAGAAGTGTTTTAAACCTAGTTTTGCCTTAATGCTAAGAAAGAAAAAACCTATCTATTAAAAAGTAAGCTGGTAAGTATCAAAACACTTTCCATGTCACTAACAATCACCTGTTTAGCCAGGGGGAATANCAGCATTTATCCCCCCAAGGAAAAAAAAAAAAAAAAAGAAGTGTTTTAAACCTAGTTTTGCCTTAATGCTAAGAAAGAAAAAACCTATCTATTAAAAAGTAAGCTGGTAAGTATCAAAACACTTTCCATGTCACTAACAATCACCTGTTTAGCCAGGGGGAATAAGAGAAGCACCCCTTTCCTTAATTACATGTTATAATTGCCTTTGATACTACTAGCATGCTTGCATCCATCAATATTCAGCAGCGCATTGACTACGCACAAAAGCAAGCTTTATTCTCAAGCCTTGCTGAATCAGGGCCTAAGCACCTTGATATGACAAAACGAACAGAAATATGCTTTTCTGACCTTTTTAAATTTAAAAATATAATAATTACCCAGCCTGTGAAAGCATGTAGTTGTACTGTGAAGGCCTATTTGGTACCTAATTAACACCCCATGACTGGCAACCTGAGATCCAAGGCTTGGCTGTTACACAAAACTGCATTCCTCCAAGCTGAATGAAAATTATACCACCCAACTTCACCACTGCAGCATTACAAGGAAACTCATTTTGTTGGCCAGAGAAGCAAGTGGCCAGATTTACTCTAGAACAGTCAGGTGACTCCTTGCTGTCTCAGGAAAGCGGGACCACTTGGATAGCGCAATACTGTCAAAAAATGACATTTCTGCTCTTGTCATTTTTGTTTTCATGCAGTCAGTTACTGTTACAGAAGTCCTAAGAAAAAAAAAAACACCAAAAAAAGGGAAGCCCAAGACCTTTGCAATATACTTCAGTGTAATCTTGTTACAGACATTCCTCACACATCTCATTCTCAAGCCATCCCCACACCTCACATTCAAAATTCAACTCTGCTTGACCAGCCTCAGCCCAATCAGTCTCCAAACCTCGTTATACAGCTCACTCATATTTCACGTAAGCCACTGCTATCAGCCTACGCTAGCTGGAACTGCCAAACTCACATAGTCAACCACCTAACGTAACAGTTACCTTTCCAGGCTCCCAGTCATTGCTTACCCTACACCCAGCTCTGCAATCCATCCTGCGGACCACCTGATGGACAACCAAACACCGTAGGGAGAACACACAGGGGTTTGGGAAAACAGGCCAGTACTGGCACCAGGTGCCGTCAGCAAAATCGGTAACAGAAGACACTTAACTTGTCCACAAATATCCAGCCCCAATACGTTTTAAACCCAGCAGTATAATTCTTTTTAACTTACAGTTAAATAATTGAGAATAATTTATCCACTTTCTAAACAGGTAGGAGGACACACAAGTTGCAAGCCTACAGAGAACACTCACAACAGAGAACCAAAGCTTGTTTCAGTTTTGGGGCTTTTATGGTTTGTTGTTGTTTTTCTTCCTGGGGAAAAAACCTTTGTTCCCAGTTTCAGTGCTGAAGTCTGTAGAAGCAGTCCATGCAGATGTCTCAAGTGGAGGAAACGGTCTGGTTCTTTCAGTCCAGATCTGAAAACAGCTTTAAATATGACACAAAAATAGAGGAGCAAGGATTTTGCATAGAAACTGTGAAGTTTGGTTAAGTCCTAAATTAATTTGCAAACACTTAATCGGCTTGTAGTCATATCCCATAAAAGTATTTCACCAAAGACGCATGTAATTATGAAATTAGCACACAGCAGTCCTTTTCAAGAACGGTCTATTTAACACGCCACACTTCTCTTTCATCGCGCTGTCTCCAGACTGACAGTGTGGATTCCCACTTCTTCTGCTCAGTCAGATCATCTACAGCAAGACTCTAACATACAACTCATCAGAGCCAGGGGGAATTGAGGTGGGGTGGGGGGGAGACTGAAGTGTGAGAGCACATTGACAGCAGTCAATTTCTAATTCAAGCACAGTTTGAGTGCTCCAGCTTGGAGATTTGAATTTTTAATTTCACCAAGAGACTGGATTCCAAATTAAGCATCTGATGCACAGTCAGTCTGAAACCAGAATTGAGTTTACTGAAATAGAAAGTAATTTTCTCTTAACAGCTCAGTAGTGATCACATATAATGAAAATAAAACAACGTGGCAGTTCCTATATTACCAAGGGTGAGGAGGAAATGCTTTTGGCTTTACAATTTAATACCAAAGTCCCAGGACAAATGCTCCTCCTTTGCCTGCTGAAGGAAGTTTACCTTACAGACCCAGCTAGGCCGTCAGGATACGATGGCAATGCTGTCTAGACAATGGAAAAGGACTGGAGCTCCAGACATCAGGAAAGCTGAGCAATAACTTCCCACAGAAAGCACAGCACCTTAGGATGGAGCTTAAATACAAGATACTGCAAAAGCCAAGCACGTACATGAACTGCAGTTACAGCAATGCATGGGACACAGAGCCCACCTGCAGCAGGAGGCACACAATTAAGCAGCACTGGTCCCTCATCTTGCTCCCCCAAAGAGAAAATCTCAGGGCTTTGCACAAACCCCTGCAACTCTATGCTCCCACAAAATTTTTGTACTCGGGTATTTGCTGCTCTTTGCAGTAGCGACTGTGTGGACCGTGTTTTCACTGGCTGACAATAAATTGCCACTCCAAGGGGCAAGAGGAAGAGTCTCAGATGAACCTGCAACGCACAAACTGCAACACTGCTCTCCTATGCTCAACAGCTACACAGACAACTTTGGATAATGCAAGTCCTTACTAAAGGCCAGCACATTCCCCAGCATCACCAGATTGTAGATGTTAGAGTCTTCACGGGGTCAGCCTCTGTGCTCCAGTGGGCCAAACGCAGTTCCCTTAGAGACCTATGCCAGTAAGCAGGAAAGATGCACGTGGTGTGCCTTGAGAGCTTGGGTGAGGATATGGCTTGACCTTTACAATCCTTATCTGAGGCTGTATACAGACAAAACAGAACGTGGAAGTTTGTTTTATTGGGCCTGAGAACACAAAAGTGAAGACACCAGCTATAGCCTCTTCATATAGCAAGGAGCAGAAAAGTAGATGGTAGAGGTGAAATTCTGAGATCATCTTATGAGCAAGCTATAGAAGTACTATAGCAGATATTGCTTAAACTGCAGCAGAATACTAGCCATGGACATGCAACGTCTCTCTTCTAGCACAAATCACAGCTCCTTCTACACAAGGTGGGACAAAATTCACTCCTATCTACTGCAAAGTCTGGTATTTAAAAAAAAAAAACACACCCAACACCCCAAGCACCCAAAAACCAGCAACACAAAAAAAAAATAACATTCCAGGAAATGTTAATATAGTTTCTATCTAGATGGTAACTGCATTGAATTACAGAAAAGTGGATGCCTTTTCCCCTACTCCAACCAGGTACAGCTGATCTGTATCACTNCCCCAAGCACCCAAAAACCAGCAACACAAAAAAAAAAATAACATTCCAGGAAACGTTAATATAGTTTCTATCTAGATGGTAACTGCATTGAATTACAGAAAAGTGGATGCCTTTTCCCCTACTCCAACCAGGTACAGCTGATCTGTATCACTCTGCTCCCATGACATCAACAGCAATTCACATTTAAGGAGGAAAATATTAACACAGAAAAATAGAAGAGGACAAGAAGTACACCACCAGAAGAAAAGCCACAGCACAATGATGAAAAGAAGCCAAAGCTCTGTGTAGCAACCCGCTCAGACACCAACACGGTTGTGTATTACCAAGACCCTCTTACATTTAGGCAAACACATTCCAACAGGCATTTTCTAGCACTAAGCCTCAGTTTCCCAAACAAGCAGAGACCAACTCTCCTCAGTGGTACCCATGGCTGTGCCACAAAGCCACGACCAAGTCTGGACGTAGATGTTTTTTCACTGTTTCTGTGAAAAGCAACAAGAACTGTTTTAGCAGATGTGTCAACACAGAACTGTGATGGCAATCGAGATGGAGAATGAGAAGACCTCAAGAAAGGACAGAGGAGCACACAAAGGCAGTACCCACCAGCACTACACAGCTAGCAATCCATGCATCTCCCCAAACAAGAGGCAGTAGAGGCTAAACTTGGTATTGCCCACACGCATCACCAGGGATTGCAGGAACGCTGCCTCTGTGACCGGACTCCCACAGCGACAACTCACATGCAACCCAAGTGACTGTCTACTCAGGAAGGGGCCATGTCCAGGCAGGAGCCAAGAGTTTCCCCATGCCTCTCACACCACTACCACAGACCAAAGCCCTGTCTTTACGCACATTCAAAACTTGTGCCTGCTAGAGACAGATGAGGATCAGGGGATACAGTCAAGCAGCAGCCAGCCAGATCCCATGCTGAGGGAGGACATCATTGACACTGCTAGATCTACTTTGATTGTTGTTCACTCATTTTGTCTCCATCCCAACTGTGCCAACACCAATACAGCACATGCTTTCCACTGCTCCCATCAGCCCTGCCTTCTTTTCTACCACTTCCACTGCATTTCTCTTCTTGGTCCCCAATTAGTTCTCATAAACCAACTGCTCATTTCTCTTCCAGTAAGTGAAGAAGACAGTTGAACCAGAAACCTTTCCAATTGCTACTCTGGACCTTTGACTGCACTCTGCATGGGTTACACTTAATGCTAAACACTGCAGGGTGATAACCATCCACAAAGCTCCCCAACAATGCTCAAAGCCACACAGAAACACTCTCTTCCTCAACATCACTTCTCAATACCACCTCTTTGGTTTCTGTCACAACCCCAACAAGCACAAGCCTCCCCCAGCCCCCTAACAGCATTCTCCTCACAACTGCAAACAAGCACATCTCAACTTACCTCCAAAAATCTTCCCCATGTGAGCTTCTAGGCCCTCCAGCTCTCCCAGTCCTCCCTCAGGCCAACACACCCATTCCCAGGCAAAGAGCCTTCCTGCTTCATTCTCTCCATCAGCAGAGCTAAGAAATTTCTAGGCTTCTCCAGCTGCATATTAAAGGGAGCCCAACCCCACTTCAGCTGCGTCCACTGATTTAATTGACTGCTTTCAGGTGCTCAGCCTTTTGGCTACCAGGACTCCACCTAGTCCTCAGGGCTCCTATTACCTCTTTCACAGCACCCACGTAAACCAAACTCCAGTCTACAGGCACACTGGCTCCATTCATCCCCTTTCAGATCACCTCAATGAATACACTCTCCTAAGAGCTTATTTTCCAAGACTATAAATCACTGCTATTCACATCCAGGAAATCAAGACAATTAGCTGCCACAATTTACTCTGTCTCCCTGGGCTAACATATATTAGCTAATAATACAGGTTGTGCTTATTAACATATGCCTATGATGCTCAACAGAAGCACAGATTTTTGCCAGAGGTTTTTTTTTTTAACTTATTTCTGTCACATGCTATTTGTAATTCACTTAAGTATTCCTACCTAAGTGCAAAGCCATAGGATCTGCCACCTTGCATTGAACCTTACCTGTCTGCTCTTATTACCAAGTAAATTAAAGCATAGTATTCATCTTCAGAGAAATTGTACCATTTCATGAGACAGCTTGTAGATATTTCTTGGGTGCCAAGGACTCTGTGCGATACTGTTATGAAACAAAGTCTTAAGCAAAATACTTCAAGTTAAAAAAATAATGAGAAGTAAACACAAAAATCAGACTGACCTTTCAAAAATATTATCTATGTAAAAATAAGATTGTCTTTAATACGCCAGGGAAAGAGTTTTTCAGGTCAACATATTCTGGATTCAGCTTAGCATTTTAAATGGATAAAAAAGGTGCAGATTGTACCACAGGGTGTTAAACATGCACACCTGAAAAGATCTGCTTTGGTGAAAAGCTTGGCAGAGGAAAACTTTGGGTGTCATTCAAATTGTCTTCCAGAATAAATATAGATCATTAACTCATTATTTCCAATACTTTTTTTTAATTTGTTACTTGCTATAGAAAACCTGAATTTAGAATCCAGGATTAGCAGGGTCCTCTGCAAGGTGGCTCGCATTTGCCTATCCACATCAGTTGTGTGGGACAGGCCCCTGGGTAGTATTACTGCAGCAGCAGCTTCTTTCAGGTTAAGGTCTAGTCCTCCTGACAAGTATTATTGTCATTAAAAAGCAGCAGACAGAACTGCTGTAGCTTCCTTTCACAGAAAGCAAAGCATTTTAAGAGACATTTGGTCTCATCAGTCCTGAGGTACAGCAGTAATCTGATGCATTAGCTTGTGGTTAAAACAGACCACGTGCGAAGTCACACGACTTACCCAAGTCGCAAAGCATGCCCAAGACAGAACTAAGGACTTGCACAGGATTCCTGAAAGACAGGTAGAAAAAAAAAGCATTTTCACTATGAGAGTACACCTATGCCTTTGTACCTTTAGAACTGCTATCTTCATTGAAAAGACTGGAGATTTCAAAAGCAGCATTTAGACAGAATTTTATCTTCATATTCTCGCAACTATCAAACCTTGGAGTCATCGGTCCACCCGAGACAAATCCTGCCAATACTGCTATTCTGTGTGGGACTCTGTACAGTGAAGTGTCATTGGAAGCTTCAGGTTTAACTCTGAAGCAAACTTACCTGGATGACTCCTTAAGTTTATCTATAGTACCACTCGAGCCTGCCTATGTTTTTGTGATCCAAATCTAAACATCCATACTAATCTGCAGATCTGATACAGGAAAGTATATATATATAAAATATCTGTGTCAAGTGAGCCAGAAGGATAGTCCATAGACAGTAGTAGTTCATTGTCTCCCTTCACTCCCAAGCGAAACAATGCTACGTTTAAGCTGGAAGTGTTTTAAATCCTCTACTGACTAGCGGGAAAGGAAAACTCATAGGATTTTGAAGAGACTTGCAAAAGCTTCACAACCTAAAAAGCATTCTCTCCCTCCAGCCCTCAGAGAGAAGAAACATCTTTCAAGAACAGCCTTACAAAAACAAAGAGGTGCCAATAAAACTGTAAGAGATACTGAGAAGACACATGGATTTTCATTTCTGTACAATAAAAGCGTCACAGTGCTTTACCGAACAAAAACATATGAAATGTCTTAAACATAAATTACCTTAAAGTCTCAGTCATAAGCAAGGATTTCTGCACCAGAGAAAGCCATGAAGAGAGAACTAAGAACATCTTTAAGGTTAGAATGCCCTCTTTGGGTATAAAGATATATTTGCAGCGACAGTAAATTTCAGCAAATACAGTGCTATTTTATGTTATAAGAAAAAGAGTAAATACAAGAATGCCAAGTGCCCTACTTTAAAACCTTTAAAGATGTTATAAATGCCATCTTATTACCCTCTACCCACAACAACATACCAATAGCAAGGATAACAGCAAGCCATACACAGCAGTGTATATGGGGAGGACAAAATAATAAAAAAAAAACCAAAACCAAGGAGATGGACATAACTTAAAACAAGAGAGATTCAGACGGGATACAAATAAAAACTTTTTCACCCTGAGGGAAGTCAAGCAGCAGAGCAGGCTGCCCAGAGAGGATGTGTAGTCCTTGGGGGTTTTCAAGACCCAACAGGATAAAACCCTGAGCAACCTGGTCCAACCTCAGAGTGAGCCATGCTTTGAGCTGGGAGCTAGACCAGAGACCTCCTGAGGTGCCCTCCAATGCAAACTACCCTATCACACATCTAGACTTTAAATGTGAGATTTGCAGCTTTTCACTAGTTGCCTATACACACAACAAAAGTTTAAGAGTTTCATCTGCAAAGATGCATCCAACTTTGCAAGACAGCAATTTAGCCAATTTACCTCCACCAAGGACTCACAAGGAAGTTAGTAAACAATAGTTTCATCACATCCTGAAAGCTGGAAACAGCTGACTTTCTATGAGCAAAATTAAGAATAAAGTTCAGTACTTGAAATAAATAGGTTCTCAACCAGCACTTAAGCATCCAGCATACACACACACAGAGAAATCACAAGCTTCAATGATAGTGTCTTAAGCAAGACAGACACAGTAAGGCATGATAAGATAGGAACTCCTATTGTTCCACAGCAGCAGACCTGTAGTAGTCAACTGGTCATGAAATGATGCTCATGAGCATCAGTTAAATGTCACTTTGATTTACTGCAGTTACTTTACAAAATGTTTATTACTGAAGCTTTTTTACTCGCTGTACAAACATCGGAGAGCATTTCTCTCAAGGCACTACCCTGTTTGTTACACTAAAAATTATTTTGATAACTTTTCCTAGGCTGCTTGCCAATTGTAGGACAAGACAGAGCCATCTGCTAGACTGAAGACACTTGCCTTTCAAAAACATAATCCTTAAATGGTGTCAAGGGCATTACACACACAAAAAAGATGCCTAACATCACCTCTGAACAGCTGCAACACAATCTGCCTCTCAAACAAACTTCCTGGCAAGGGAAGGAGGAAGACCATCTCTGCCTGGGAATACCGTCTCTACTCTATACAGTCCATGAAGTCTAATAATAATGTGGGCATGGAAAAAGGCAAATCAGAGTACTCTGCTACACAGCTGTACCAGGCAGCCACAATCGTGCCATGGATGTATATGTTCTCTATAACTGAGTGCACAAATACAGTTATTTCTATATCTCTTCTTCTCTTTTGTGGTTTCATTTAGAATTTGAGGGATTTCTGGGGCTGGTCTCTCTCTTCTTCGATGACTTTGCAAAGTTGGTGTTTAAAATACGTACACAGGCTGCTACACAGAATTCCTTAGAATACCCTTAAGCAGTCCCCTGTATTGTCTTTATCTGGTCTATTTGGTTTTTTACTACTACTATTATTATTCCCTACTTAGCTCCCTGTATTGTAATCCTCCTTTTAAAAACTTCTCTCATTTTATATCATGATTTTCAAGTCATTAGATACCGTTTTTAGACAGCTGCTACTAAGAGACCTAGAAGAAAGACAGCAACCCCATGTACTTCTCATACAGCTTGCACCGAACAGCCACACTGGCCTTTCAATATTAAAACCACAGGCATTCAAACTTGCCATGGCTACACTTAACACCTAGGCTTCCAACTTAATGCCTAGCCAAAGTACACTAGAGTTTCCCTAAGACCTGGCAGCACAGCAAGCGGTAACATAAAAAGTATGCACATCCAGATCCAGTAGAAAGGTCTGGACCCTCATCAAGTGCCACACCAAGCTCACCAGAAACACAACAAAAATGTTGCTACACACTGTTATCACTAGTTATAACACAGTTACGTAAAAGTTATATGAAATTAATTCAGAAAGCTAGTGGCATCAATATACACAGCCTATTCAACTAGGCAAAGATGAAAAAACACTTACTAACTGCACTCTAAGGGATAAACAGGAGGCCCTGAACAAGAACAGGGCAAGCCAGCAGATTTCACAAAGGCCAACTGGAAATCCTATGGATTATTCTTCCCAAAATGGCAACACTGATTATTAGTTCCCAGTCCTACTTCATACAGAAAAAGATGGTAACAGTTTCTGAAAAACTAAGCTTCATAACTATACCCAAGGCAGGCAGAGAACACCTCCTTGTCTAACACGAAATTGTACCTAACTTGGCCCTGGAGCAGATGACCCCATGGAAAATTCTGTCATGGGCAAAAGCTGGCACCATAGCAGAAAAATTCTCCATCTGCTAAAAGAACAAATACCCCACTACTAATGCTCACTGCATACAAGAAAAGAAGCGGGAGCTTGTCTTTTCTTACCTTACAGCAACCTGAGATCCCCTGATAAGCAAGATTTTTTCCCCCGTCTTCATTCTCACAGGAAGCAGCCAGCCTTGATGCACTGCTCAGAGGGAACCATTAACTGGAACCATTAACCATTCATGGCCAAGTCCATAGAAGACTCTGGCAGACCACAAACATGGGAACACTACAGCAGCTGTCTCACCGCGACCACGTTCAGATTTCCCAGGGAATGGGGAAATGCAATACCTGTTGATTATTAACTAGTTCAACGCAATGGAGCAAAAACACATGGAAGGCCCAGCAGTCCAGGCAACAGCAGCCAGGCTCTTCTCACACAATTTACATTGGGGTCTCAAGATCTACACTGCTTTCCTAACCGAGAGCTCCAGCAGGATGTGAACAAAGTTTCAGCACAGTGCTCTGCCAAAACAGTGCCACCCCGCCACAGCAGCAGCACAGCCTACGACTGTCCAGGGTGCCCACAGCCCGAGGTACTAGTGCAAATACTGACAGGTTAATGCACTGCTCTAGAACTGGAAATAGCCAAGCCCGAGCAAACAGCTGTGCTGCCAATTCCCCCCATCACCTGGGTCTCCACAGACCATTAGCAACAGGAAGCACCTGGACCTCTGCACAGCACATGAAATTCAACCTCATCCCTGCCTCAGTAACCAAAACTCTAACACAGAGGGGAAAGCTCTTGTCCCAAAGCTATGCTCTCCAACAACAGGGGAAAACAAGCCCTTCCTGATACAATCAGCTTAGCCTTCACAACAAAAAGTCAGATGTTTTATGGAGCTGAGACTGTCTGGATTTACCACACTGAACAGGCTTGGTGATGCTCCTTCCTTGGAATGTTGGGACTTTTCCCCGAAATAAAACATTTGTGTGGGGGAGAAGAGGAACAGCCAGACCACAAGAATTAGATAGCCATAACATAAGAAAAAAGCCTGTGGCTTGAAACATTTGGCCTTGCAAGTAGTCTCCACCAGCATCGCTCCAGGTCCCCACATATCTGCAGCAGTGATAATCCGCAAAACTAAGCTCATGTGTCAGTGGAAAGCATAATCACCATTAAAGATGGGAAACATACTTTCAGTATCCCACTAAGACAGCAAAGAAGCAGCTTACTAGCAGGAAAGAACTGTCCTTCCACTTCCCAAGCCCTCCGGAGACCTTATGGTCCCCCCCAAGCCCCACCCACACCCCCCCCCAAAAAGACCCTAAAAATGGGTTCCTACAGTGTTCAAAACATACTTTTCAGACTCAAAAGCCTGACTGCTGATCTAAACTCAAAGTGGGGCCAGCTAGATGAACTGAGCTAGGAATTTCTCTCCTCATCCCATCAATCAGCAAAGTTGTGAAGCCACTGTCAAATGTCAGTATCTACAGGCACACTGACAGTATCAATTGACTCTACTTTTCTGCTATTATTATTATTATTATGCAGAATTTAGCAAGGTCTGGAAAAGCTACACCAATGCCACATGCACAGATCTGGAGACTTGCAAAACAATTCAGAAAATCTAATGATACCAGCTCCCGGTTCCTGCCTCTCCCACAGATACTAACCCTTTCACTCTTACTCGGTTTTGCAATATTCACTATCAATCTCTTGACTTTTCACTCCACAGGTTGTCTCAAAGTTGCTCTACTAAGAGATATTCCTCTGCAACGGTTTCCTGCCCCACTGACCTCTCAGCCCAGCAAAAGAAACCCTTCAACCAGCGCCCCCGAAATCCCTCCAACCAACCAACTCTTCTGCCATTACAGAGAACAGGCAAAGTTCACACACAGCACATCCATTCTGCTCTTAGTTTCAAGCAGCCATTTCTCCCACACAGCTCTTTTTCAAGGAGATTTTATCCTCTGAGCATACACACACCATGTTTAGCAAATTATCATTACATGTGCAGTTCTGACTTCGGTGCTGTTTGATCCGATCTATAAATACAGTTAACACACTTTTGAAAAGAAAGGAGCTAGCTAAGTACTATTAAGAAAATGCATTTTCTACTTCCCATCTCTGAGTACACAGCTGTTGATGTAGTAAATATTTACTTTTCAAGGTAAAATCTAAATGTTTTTACACTTCTTGTTGTTACAAATAAACAAACTGACAGAAGGCAAAAAGACCATAGACAATGTATTCTGATACCAGGGTCACACTACTAACACACCTATTTGTAGGGCAGCAACATAGGAAGGAAAGGGAGGAGGGGGTGAGAAAGAATAAAAAAATGCCACTGATCATACTCATTAGGCTGCAGGGTCCCAATTAGTAATTTATCATACAGAGCTAATAAGAGATGTATGTGCTGGAAGGAAGCACAGCTATAAGATGGAGGGTCTGAAACAGAGAGCACAACATTGCGCAGTACATACAAAGGGGAGGCAGAATCCAAATTGTGCGTGCCCCACAGGAATCACACTGAACAAAGAAACTCTACTTGAGGCAAGCACATAATACCACCACTCTCTGCAGACTTCAGATTAGTCATTAAGCCACTTTATATTCTCAGCTTCAATAAATAGGGAAGTAACTCCACCTCAATAGCTAATTCAATTTCCATACAGCGACCTCATGTTTAACAAAGTATGTCTATAGCGACTCTCTACTTTCACTGGTAGCAGTAGCTAGGAGGCTTGATAAGGAAACCTTTCTCCCTGAAAGCGTTTTTCAGGTGAGTAGTTAATGGAATCTGTGCCTATATGCTAAAAGAGAAGAAAAAAGAAAACTAAATGGAGTGTTAAATAGTTAACATTACGCAGAATGAAAAAACCACCTCCAAATAAGGATACTACCATGCCAAAGGGGCAAGTTTTAACTCTTGTGACTGCTGATTTACAAAGGGAACATTCATCCCGAACACGTACGGGTTTTGCAGCAGTTTTCTTTCAAGAATATCGAATAGTATTACAACATACCCCAGGCTCAATCCTAATCTAAGTGACACAGCATGAAAGGACTGCTCTCTGGAAACAGACACAAAATGCTAAGGATGAACTTGGAAGTCGCTATGGCAACTCCACAGGTTCCTTCCTGTTCACCTTCGAGGCCCATACTCCAAAGGATGTAAGAAAACCCCCTTTCACCAGGATTATGTATTATGGCCGAAACATGAAAAGGCCGCAGCCTGTCTGCAGCTCAATTAGAAATAAAGTTTGCTTGAGGAAACCCAATGCTAAAATGAAAAAAATATCGTAACTCCCGACGCGCGCTCGGGAGGTGTTACACACTCCAGTAAATCTCATTTGAAAGGTCAAGTAGTTCAGTAGCTGGCAGAGGCCCAAGTTATGGTGAGCAAAAAAAGCCTAACCAAGTGTGCCTAATTTGTGAACAAAGTCAGAATTAACCTTTAAGGTTTTTGCTTTTGTGAGTACAAAACATTGTTTGCAGTGCTTTCTGTCTCCCTGTTCATCACGATTAATTTAGCCTGGTGCTAATAAATCCTTTGCTTACACGGCCCCACTACCAATCCAGCAGCGCCAGCTTAGGCCCAAACTTCTGACTTCACTGAAGAGAACAAAAGATGATTTATCTAAATTTAAAAAGGGACAAAGCCAGCAGCAATACAATACTTGCCCCTGAGAATGTTGCTGCACTGTAATCACCAGTATCGTGTATGAGAAGTTATTTTCACCACCCAATCTCAAAGAATTATACAGAAAATTGGTAACTCCAACAGTAAAAACACTGAGAAGTAAGAAAAGAACACACAGTTGGACATGGTCTTAATCTCAAGTGTACAAAACACTGTTCATAAGCATTTGGGGGTTTGTTTACATTCCCTCGACCCACCATGACCACAACATTTCAAGTAACCACAAACACCTAAACTCCACTTTTTTCTTCTTAAATCAAATCTTTATTTTAAACATCCCTACTTTTCAGTTTTGTAAGTGTTTAAAAGCCCTATCAATAGTAAAAATCTACTGTAGCTTCAACTGGGAAACCACTCTCAATGCCTTCCTAGAAGGAATCACAATAGCTTTAACTTCAGCAATGAGGTGGAGGAATACTCATACAACATAATTAAAGGAATTTAGTATTTAAACAACAAGAAAAGTTTATTAAAGTAGAACATCTCCCATTTTCAAGAGTTACTATAAGGCCAATGCACATTAGCAAAAAATGAACAAAAAACAAAACCAGAGATAATGCATCCCAGTGTACGTTCATTTCTTTTCAAAACTCTCATTTACTTTTAATTACCAGTAGTGCTTGCTGCTATATGTTTCGCGGCATATTTTGTTAAAGTACTTATTATAATAAGTGCTTTGCTGCAGAGCTCTTAAATCACTGTTCAGAAGCATAGCAAAAAGTTACTCAAGCACTTGTACACAAAGATTAGCGTGGATTACCAAAACATGAATGAGCTGTTTTCTACTGAACCGTTGGCAAGGACAACTGAAGTGTTTGCAGAAAGACTTGCTGGACTACTGCAGCTCAAAGAACTGTGTATCCCAAACCACCCCAAAGGCAGCGACGTTCCCAGTGAGCAACACACTTTTCTTCCCCAGCTCTCCTGGGAAAGGTGAAGTATTTTCTTTCAGAACTTCCCCACTGCTCCAGCCTTTTGCCAGGACCAGTATCAGTAACGCAGGCAGCCCTAGCTTGGGCCAGCAGCTTTCTGACAGCTGCTGCTCTGAGGGAGGCAAAGGAGAGCAGAGCTCTTCCACACGAGAGGTCAGAGTCTTTTAAAATGCAGCTTTTCATAAAAGTATATATGCACAGCTTCTCGATTAAGATGGTAGTTTCCTTTTTCTTCCTTTAAACCAAGTTTAGAGATATTACATAGGTGACTTCTCTGAAGAGTAACACTACTTCCCTCTTCGCAGTTGGTTATTTAGAAAAGTTTTTTTTAAAATTACACATCTTTGTAGCAATTAGCTGCTTCCACACTGGCAGAAGTGAAATTAGAGGATTTTTTTTTAGTTTAAAAAAATAACAATCTTATTTCAACATTGTAACACAGTTTCCTAGACTATGTTTACTGTGAAATAAATGCTAACATCACTAGGCACTTTAAAAAAAATTAAAACCCCCAAAACTTTCAGACTGCGAAATACAAGATCCATAGTTTTTTCACCTGAAAGCCCTAAACTCCCCCGTATTCAACATGACTCCCCGCATCAAGAGCTGCCGGCCCTCCCCACCGGGCCCCGCCAGCCGGGAGAAGCGCTGCCGGCCCCGGCGCCGGCGCCGGCCCCGGCAGGGCTCAGCCTCGCTCCCCCGCGCCCGCCGCTCGTTCATGGGCNGAGAGAAGATGAGGCCGCTGCTGTCACGCTCGCCATCTGCATCACCCTGAAGGGACCAGCACACCGAAGGGTCGCCTCCGCCATGCATGCAGGGGCGTACGGCCTCCTCCCCGTGCGTCCTGGGGAGCTGCAGTCGCAGCATCGCGGGGATATGGCAGTACCGCGTAGTTTAGCACTAAATACGCTATTTGGAATGGATTTGTTTTCAAATGTAGGCATACCGTGCATTGCTTGGGTCTTGCAGCAGTCATGACTGTTCACGGGCCCTTCTCTGGCACTGACTTATGTGTCGGATAGCTGCTGAATTCCGCAAGGCATGCATGCAATCAGAAAGTATGGTAATCATTGGGTTTCTGTAGCTTAAACAAGGAGTAGATCTCAGCTCTGTATGTATTTTCATTACTTTTGTATGGCTTCGCATCTCTTGGTGTCAAAACCAGAGCTTTTTCGTTTTGTTGCAAGGTGCTATCATTTATATATATGCATGAGTTTTGGCTGAGATAGAGGCAATTTTCTTCATAGCAGCTCACGTGGTGCCGCATTTCGCATTTGTGACGGAAACACTGTTGATTGATGATGCAGAGATGTTTTCATTATTGCTGAGCAGCGCTTGCACAGCGTCAAGGCCTTTTGTGCTTCTCACACCGCCCCACCAGCGAGTGAGCTGGGGTGTGCAAGAAGCTGGGAGGGTCCTCACAGTCAGGACAGCTGACCTCAACTGACTAAACAGATATCCCAGACCATATAACATTGTGCACAGCAGTAAAGGTTGGGGAAAACAAGGAGAAAGGGGGAGCATTCAAAGTTACTGTGTTTGTCTCCCCAAGTAACCGTTATGTGTGATGAAGCCCTGCTTTCCTGGAAATGGCTAAATGCCTGCCTGCCAATGGAAAGCAGTGAATGAATTCCTTGTTTTGATTTGTTTGCACGCACAGCTTTTACTTGCCCTATTAAACTGTCTTTATCTCAGCCCATGAGTCTTCTCATTTTTACCCCATCCCACTGGGGCGGAGTGAGGGAGCAGCTGTGTGGGGCTTAGCTGCCTACTGGCTTAACCCACAACAACATAGAGCAAATAATTTCAAGTCCTTTTTCTCAGATCACCGTAACTTTTCTGAGGCTTTCCCCTTGAACATAGATATCATCGCAACAATGTGAATTTCTGCTAAAATCTTCTCCCTTATTTTGTGCTGTAGATAATTATAATTTCCCATGTATCTTCTGCTCACTAGTTAACACAAGCGTTACCTAGTATTTCATGCTATCCCTAGCATTTCTGTAGTGCCGGTCAGTTTTATTTCTGTAGATACCTGTAATTAGGAGCTTTATATAAGCTTATGACTGTCCACTGACTACAGCTTTGTATCTGCTTTGTTAAATTAGCACATGCTTCAGTCAAGGATCATCATGTCCACTATATTAGCCACGTACACGGAATCAGCATTTCTAAAGATTACCTCTGTCCATCATAGTCTTCAAGAGTGCTTCTGCCTTCTCAGATATAGCAAATGCTATACTAAGTTAAAAATACCATCCTGTGCACAGGGAATTTTTCATGACATTCAGAAAAGTTGCTAAAAAAAAAGCCCAGGTTTATCTAACAACTGACAGCTTACTGACATTCTTGTGTTTCAGTCCGTTTATGAAGAAATACAGGACATCCTAAGGGACTTTTGACCTCATGTTCCAGTCCGTGCCCTTCCTGACTTGTGAGAGAAGATAACGAGCAGCTGTGTCGCACATGCCAAAAATAGCCACACATCCTTCTCCCTCTTCCTTCGGCCCTGCTGTAGTGCGCCTGATTCAGATGATGTCAGTGCTAGCTCCCATCAGCCCGAGAGAAATTTGTTATCAAAGGGCAGCTGTAGTGGTGCAGACAAAGCACCCATCCAGGGCAGCCTTGCCTCCAACTCAAACCGGGGGCAGATGCCTCAGCGAGAGTAAGGAACAAGGCAGCACACACACCAGCTCCCCGCTGGACTCTCCCACCCTCCCACCAATGTCTGCTCAGGGGTTTCCTCATCTCAATTTGGTTTGTCGAGTCAGTAACCTGCAGCGGATTGCATGCTCTCCCAAGTGATTGCCCAGCTTCCGCTGAAGCCCGCATCGGCTTTTGGCACACAAGGCACCCACCAGTGCGGGGTTCCCCGGGTCTCCACTCACTACGCGAGGCACGAGCTATGTTGCTTGCTGTGAGCCTGGCTATGGCTCACTGCCTTTGAGAGCTGCCAGATATTTGTGCTTGAAGAAAGAGAGATTTTTCCCACTGTGTGCATGCCTCTGATTATTTCCATATGTGTTATCCCATCATGTGATCCCTTTTCAAAACTGTGCAGTGCTGAGCTACTCAGACTGGCCTTGTACAGAAGCTGCTCCAAACCTTTGATTATCTTTGTTGCTTCTCTCTAAATCTTCTGTTTCCGCTTTTTGGGATGAGGAAGCTAAGTAAGGTTGCAGATTAGCCATGGATTTCTGCAGTGGTGGCATCTTCATGTTTCCTGTTGTGTTTTGTGTTCCTTTACCAATAGTCTGTAACATTTGATTTGGGTTTTTTTTCTGACTGCTGCCACACACTTGGCTTGTATTTTCTGATATGTAACTAATCCCGTAGTTTTCTTCTCAGTGGCAGTGATCATCTCAGAGCTTTTCATGTTATATGAAAGGCTAGGATTGTTCTTACCCATAGGTGCCAATTCAATTTATGCACAGTGAATTTCATCTGGTTTTTGATTGTCCAGTCATTCAGCCTCATGAGGTTCTTCTGCAGCTCTTTGCAGCCAGACCTGGTTCATGCTACCTCAAATAACTCAGCAGCAGCAGCAGACTTGCTTCAGCTGCTTTTATGTTAAACAGCAAATGTTCTAGAGAAACTAATCAGTCCAAAGCTACCAAAAGGTAACTATTCTCTAAACTAATATTCAAAACAAACATGGCATGATCATGTTAATGGGTTCTTTGCATCTGCTCTGAATCTGCTCCAAGAGTTTATCCCAAACTTCAACACTTCTGCTTCAGGTGACTTTTCCTTACCTCATGTGTACTCATATCAATGTGTATATTAAACAAAAAAGTCCCACCACAACAGAATACCCAGCAGACTGTAATTCATTACCTGAGTAGATAATCATATATATAGTGAACATGGCAATCTGTTCCTTTATCAACAGAGGAGCTGCTTTCAGACAACCACTCTTGTTCAGACCGCTGGGAAGGGGTTGGAGGGTGATGACAGATAGTTGCTACAGAGGACTCCAAGCGCACCTGGAGAAAAACGTGCAGGAAGCAGATAGACTTCTGAAGCAAATGCTAGTAGGAGAGAGTACTATTCTTGGGTTTTAATGCTGTTTGAACCGTGCCTTTCACGGAAGGTCTGACCCAAATGGCATGGTGAGACATTCAGTGCCTACAAAGGATTCTACCCACTACAGTTTGCCCTAACGCACTTTTGGCCAGTACTCAGGCATTTGGAGTGAGATGGATGGTGTAAGAAATTACACAGAAGAGCAAAACTAACAGCGGATACTGTATGGCTAGCTTCTGGTTTAGATTTGACAGGAGGGAGCCAGAGTGTTCTGCTATTTCTTAATTTCCAGTTTTCATTATGATGGCATATACAGGCACAGCTGCCAAAAGAAATGGTCCTGCTTGTTCCTGCCGCTACTTCTTCTTCAGTTGGGCCTTCCTTCCCTTCCCCGTGCTACTGCCTGCTTTGTGCTGGCAAGAGCATTTCTCTGGCTCTACAGTAAATGGGGAACAGATGTGGATTTAAATCTTTTTTCTTTTTCCCACCAAAACCCTTTCTTCAGTTGAAAGTGACTGTGAAACTACAGCATTACTTGCTGCATTAGAAATCCCAGCTAATTTAATGGTCCCTCCTGTGTACCGAAGGCAGTGCTGCTGCCTCTTTCCTTCTCAAATGACATCCTGAGCCCTCGTGCCAGCTCAAAATTGCCCCCTCTGTTTCCCGCTCCTCCTCTCAGCCTCATCTACACATGGCTGCTTCTGTGTGTGGTACCTTCACTTCTAGCTGACATCAGTGTATGAGAGCTGCCCCCTGCACCTGCTGCCATCATGAACAGATTTCCTGTAGCTCTGTCCCTTACGACCTCTGGTTCGTCTCATAGCTCAGCTGCAAACTCTGCTTTTCTTCTTCTTGCATTCATCTTTGTTTTCTACTCTCTACCCGATCGCTGCCACACCAGAGACCTTTTCTATTTCAGTAGTAAATAACGTATTCACCAAAACATGCCGCTGAAGGGAAGCCAACTCTACTTGCAAATTCAAGTCGAATTCAGGAAAAAGAAAAGGGTTTGCCTAGCATAAAAATGAGGAAAGGCCAGACGTGTTAGACTTACTTATTTTGATCTCTCCAGGATCAAGACATCTTGATCTTTTTAAGCTAAGCTTACATGTGGCACTGTGGCATCTATCACAGAGCAGAAGAGTAAATAACCCTCACGCTCATGTCCTCATGGTCTAATACGGATTTTCTTAAGCTGTTTTTCTCATCATCTCTCCTTCACTTTAGAAACCCTTTACACGGCACCTTTTGAAGGCAGGGCTTCAGCATGGACTAAGGAAGCTGCAATGAGTTGTGAGGCCAGCAAGAGGTGGCTAGGGCAGCGCAGCCGCGTGGGCCAGCACAGACCCGAGAGAGATGGAGGCCGTGCCCATGGGGAGGTAGGGCACCCAGCCAAGCTGCCACATCTCACCAGAAGACTCTGGACAAGGGATGACAATAACCATGGCTGGCCGGGATGCTGGGAGATGGCAGCTCAGCTCAGTGGTTTGCAGTGGCCACAGGCTCCTGCGCCCCGCATTTCTTCCCTCTGCACAAGCCAGAACCTGGCCAACGCTTTTCCATTGCCCAGTCTTGCCAGAACCACAACTTCTGAGCTGATTCCTTTTCACCTGCACACCCTCACGGCTCAGCTCGGCACCTTTACTTTCCCCTCAGTAACATCTTTTGCAGGGAAAACTAACACTTACTTCCACTTTTCCTTCATTTTCGCTTTATATGTCCAAAACCAGAATAACTCATTTCACTTTCAGTGGTGAAGTTCATCCCCAAAGGATTGTTTTCCATCAAAAAACAGTAAAAGTAAGGGCATTTGGGTTAATCTGCAAAGAACTTTTGAGAATATATATTTTTATCTCATCCACAGAACTGAAGCAGAGTTTTTTTGCGCAGCTTTAATCAGTGCTTAGCTTAGATATACTATCATACCCTATCCAAAATGAGATGATCTAAATTTGATTGTGCTTTAGTTAACTCTGTGGGTACTTACAATAACTCTGGAGAGTACTTTGTGATGCGATTAGCATAAAGGTAATCTTCATAATAGATAAGTAAATAAATTAAATCGAAGTGCTTAACGCAAAAGATAAAAGTCTCTGTCCCAGTTATTAAACCACAGAACTCCTAGAGACTTTGGCTAAGACAGGATATTGTTAAAAAAAATTAAACAACTATTTTAAAACAAACTCATGAAAATCTGAAAGAAACTGCTGAGACTTTAACGTGCTTGTTGTTACAGGCGAATACATTTCACTTTCCAGAGGCATCTTTTTCGTTGTTCATCTATAGCTGTAACAGAGCAGCTGATTGCCTTTACTGACATCATTTTCTGATCCTGTTCCAAGGACAGTGACTTAACTGGTGTCAGGGTAAACTTCAAAACAAGAGTAAAGCTGATAGCTCATTACCACTTAGTTCAAAATATTTATGGGATTAAGAATCATGTATTATAGATAATGCAAAAATGTTTGAAATCCTAAGCCAATGGATATACCAATCAAAAGAGTTAAGCCTTTGGATGTTTATTGTGACTGAATGTCTTCCTATAAACTTAAATTAGTCCCAGAAAATAGTTAGTTTCCCTAGAGACACCTGATCACTAGCAAACAAACTGAGGATTCATATTGCTGTTCTCCTGGCTTTAAAAATGGAGTTTAGGGACCTTTACTCATAGTAGTGTGAACCAGCCAGAATTCTAAGTTAGTAGATTAACTAAGAACAAAACTGGAAGGAGCGAAAGCAAGAGCACTGGTGGTTTAAAAAGCAGAATAAGCATATCTTTCTCAGCAACTATCCTTTTTACCGTACTACCCTCCCTCCCCCCCAAAACTCAAATTGCCCCAAATTTATTTGTCTCACAGTTTTCAGTATCTACTGCTTGTCAGGAATCGGGATTTAAACATTACAGTACAGCCACCAAGGAAACAACTGTTCACACATTCATCTTTTTATATCTGTATATGGAATTATTTTCTGTTGAACTCTCATTATTATGTTGTTTTTCACAGTACATGCGTGTTTGGATTTTAACTTGTTATTATCTGGCCATAGCATTCATGTTAATAGATCTCACCCCTTTAACTTATCGTCTTACCCGTAGGATGATCATTGTATACATCCACTGCATACACCCATTTTACTGTGTGGAATGAGAGGATCACATCGAAGGGCATGCCCAGGGTCTAGGCAGTCACAGTCACTCTGGCNCGAGAGATGCTCCACTCCCCTAATCATCTTTGTTACCCTCCGCTGTGTTCCCCATTTTTATGACAATATACTTTATAGGTGTAGGAGCATTTAAATGATGTATTAAGCACAAATACAAGATATTGAAAGTGCAAAAGTGTAAAGAATGTTGCTTGCCAGACAGGGAACTGCATGCCAGAAACCCAAGGGGTGCCAGNTACATGCGTGTTTGGATTTTAACTTGTTATTATCTGGCCATAGCATTCATGTTAATAGATCTCACCCCTTTAACTTATCGTCTTACCCGTAGGATGATCATTGTATA
This sequence comes from Steatornis caripensis, assembly GCA_013398225.1. Taxonomy (NCBI): domain Eukaryota; kingdom Metazoa; phylum Chordata; class Aves; order Caprimulgiformes; family Steatornithidae; genus Steatornis; species Steatornis caripensis. Next base: position 181,811 of record VZSC01017611.1, on the reverse strand, counting down.
CATCCACTGNAAGTGCAAAAGTGTAAAGAATGTTGCTTGCCAGACAGGGAACTGCATGCCAGAAACCCAAGGGGTGCCAGAGCAGGACTGCTTGAAAGCCCAGTGCATTGGGTCTCCAGCTGGACGTTGGGGTCTGGCTTCAAATCCAACTTGATCTGCGTATGCCTGTGCTGAGAGACTGTTCTTGGAGTTTACATGAGGAACCGCAGGTTATCCTGTGATCGCGTGTGGCCATGTTAGCAGTAACTGCAGGTGACTTTTGCTGCTCTAATAAAACAACTCTTCTGTTACATGCAGAGCTTGCAAAGCAGCTGGGGGAACTCNAGGAGCGAAAGCAAGAGCACTGGTGGTTTAAAAAGCAGAATAAGCATATCTTTCTCAGCAACTATCCTTTTTACCGTACTACCCTCCCTCCCCCCCAAAACTCAAATTGCCCCAAATTTATTTGTCTCACAGTTTTCAGTATCTACTGCTTGTCAGGAATCGGGATTTAAACATTACAGTACAGCCACCAAGGAAACAACTGTTCACACATTCATCTTTTTATATCTGTATATGGAATTATTTTCTGTTGAACTCTCATTATTATGTTGTTTTTCACAGTACATGCGTGTTTGGATTTTAACTTGTTATTATCTGGCCATAGCATTCATGTTAATAGATCTCACCCCTTTAACTTATCGTCTTACCCGTAGGATGATCATTGTATACATCCACTGCATACACCCATTTTACTGTGTGGAATGAGAGGATCACATCGAAGGGCATGCCCAGGGTCTAGGCAGTCACAGTCACTCTGGCACAGAGTCCCTCACAGACACCTTCACCTCCCTCACACCTTCACGGAGCTGTGGCAACAGCTTGTCCCATCCTGCAGCACTGAGGCACGGCTGCTCTTGATGGCTTTCCCACACTCCTGTCAGTCCCCAGCTGACTGCATCAGTGCTAACAAATGACCTGCTGGTGCGGTGATGCAGGGGAAAATGCTGGCTGAGGAATGATCCTGTGGCTTGCTCACAGCTGGTCAAAACAGCGAGCGTCCTGGGTTGGACGGGGCCCCTCAGAGCTGCTCACGTACGCAGCCATGCAGAGCATTCAAACATGTTAGCTTTGGCAACAAGTTACTGCTGCATTTCNGACTGTTCTTGGAGTTTACATGAGGAACCGCAGGTTATCCTGTGATCGCGTGTGGCCATGTTAGCAGTAACTGCAGGGGACTTTTGCTGCTCTATTAAAACAACTCTTCTGTTACATGCAGAGATTGCAAAGCAGCTGGGGGAACTTGCTGACATGGGAAGACTGAAGGGCTTAGTGCAGGGAGTGCACAGTGTGCCTAACTCTGAGCTTGTGGCATATCCAGCAGACCCTTGGGCGCCAGATTGAGCAGGGCCTTGAGAGTTTATCTCATCCTTCCCTCTGCCCAAACGAGGAGTCACACATCTGGCATCTAACATGCTGTGACTGTGGTTAGGTGATTGAATCGCGCCCTGTGGTTTTACCCCAATGCAAGTGTTTATACCCTATGTGATGAAGGCTGGTATCTTCTTCCTTTGAATAAACTAAATAAAGCTTTCATTAATGCCTTCCACACTTACTACATGACCATCTGATTGCGTTCTTTACCAGTAACTAAATTGCTTTTAGTGACTTTGCCCAGGGCAGAGGTTAAGCAGACCTGTGTAGAGTTTCCTGAGTCTAGTCTCCCTTGCTGAGAAGGAGCAAGTCATTAGCACAGCCTGACCTTCTGGGGTTGTGCCAGGACCCAAAAGTCACCTAACCCAAACACTGGCAGGGACTTCCTTGGCCAAGACCTGTGACTGGGGAGGGAGCAGGCAATTCAGGCCAACCAATGTCTTAGTATTCATGCCATCCTCCCAAGTTACTAAAGGACAGGAAAACACCTGAGATGCCTTCATAAATCCCAAGCACTATCCTCCTGCTTTCTCATTCTCGGTCGTCACCAGCAGATGAAACAGCTACATGGGGTAGTGAGCCTCACCCGCCACGAAGATTTGTCTCTGCTTAAGATTTCTAAAACATTCCCTTATTAGTCTTCGTAATCGTTAACTTCACATCCTCACTACTGTAGCGCTTGCCTGAGAATGTGCAGACGGGCAACATAGCAGGCATCCAGGAATTTTGAGCCAACAGGAAAAAACATACTCTCTTCCGCGACCTTCACGTGCCTTGCTCATTCACAGGTATTTTTCTGACTGTGCTAAGCCAAGAGCCAGTCCTGCTAGTGGTACTGTTGCTTCTGCCTGATTAGAATCATAAAGGAAATATTTCTCTAGTCGGTGATACAAACCACACATAACAATTCTGGGAAACCTGGTTGCCAAAAATAGATTCACTTTTTAAGAAATAAACTGTATGAATTAAAAATCCTCCTCATTTTATTCTCCAATTCAGGAAATGCCATGAGATGACACAAAGATTTTCATTTGTTAATGCCTGGAAAGAGGAAAGCTGGTTCCATTTCAGACACCATCAGATAATACCTTTGCCAGAGGATGTTATTACAGTTTTAGGCTAAATACATAATATAAATAACCTGTCTTCTGCTGTACAAAAAATGTCTACTGGCTGGAAGCAATTACTGTGAGATAATACATGGAAGTTTGCCAGCTGGGCTTGTTAGGATTTCTAACTCTACATTTATAATTTACATTAGTGCAGAGCACTATCTCCTAGCACAGCCTATTGCTCTGTTGCTCTATTTATGCACCTACTTTACGTATCAGTGGTAAAATTATAGGGCTGAAGTAAACCATGCAGTGAGCTAATCTAAACCAAATCCTTAGAAGAGATTAATTTCCATTCAGGAAATAAGAAACACCTTTAAATGGACCACATTCAATATGAGTGAATTATTATTCCAATTATTTGGCCAGCTTTACAACTTGCCAGTGGCTCAATGCCAGCATTTTTACTCAACAGGCTAATAAAAGTTTGATTATCAAAGCCACCAGGTCAGCTGCACACAGAATGGCAGTCGGAGGGGGATGGCAGAGAGCAAGCAGTAGCTGCCACCACCACAACAGCCACCTTGGTCAGACACCAGGCCAAGGAATTACACTTTTCTGTTACATCATGTCCCGCAGTCAGTAATAAAAATTAAGCAAAAATTCTCCCAAGAGCTATCTGAGCCAAAGAACATGTGGACATGGACCTGTTTTTCCTTCTGCCAGTGACCTGCGGAGAAGGGATAAGTGTCCTGTCAAGCTTTCCCCAGGGACAAGAGACATTAATGGGGACAGCGGTCATCCCTCCCGTGCCCAGAAGTGTTTAAAAGGGAAGGGAGGGCAGAGATGCACAGGGAAGGGGAGGGGGCATGCGACCTTGACAGGTTTTTGCATTCCTGCATCAGCAAGGAATAAAAGCTGTGATCCAGGCTGAAGGTGAAATCCTAGGAAAGCCGTTGGCAAAATCTTGCAGGCAGATCGTAGGACCAGGTTTCTACCTTTACCATATAGCAGCTTGTCAGCAACTTGAGTATACAATAGAGCATGCCTACGGAGAAACCGTGGAAGGGTTGTCGTAATGTCACCCGTATTTTCTTGGTCTGATCGCAGAGAACTGGGAAAATCTCTTTGGGAGCAAATGTCCGGCCGGAGATAAGGCTGCATTTGCAGTTTACAGTTCCTGTGTGATTTGCTATTGAAAAGGCTAAACACGGTTCCATTCAAAACGTTAAAGTTAGCCTCTGGGAGACATTCTCCTGGTGAAATGAAAGCCGTGGAAACTGTGCAGACGCCTGCTTTTAAATGGATGGGTGAGAATGAAAGTCTTGCTTCCCTTTTCACTTTTATTTCCTTATTCTTTACATGATATTTATATTTAGAACAAAAAAGGAACAGGAGCAAAAATGCTCACTTGGCTTATTGAAGTCAGACCAAATGCTTGGTCCGTAGCACAGAGACGGGACTTTGGAGTGGCTGAAAGTTCTTGCAAGGCTCTGTCAGTAAGTCTGCTGCTGTGCTGCCGGCGCAACTTGTGCTGACCATCAGGGTGCGGGCAGAAGTCTGGCACCTGGGAGGGCAACATTGGTTAGAGGGAAGATGTTCTGATTTGTGCTCCCCGTCCATCTGACGTGTGCCGAAAAGCTGTGCAAAAAGCAGGACTTGAACTAAACAACTTTTGGCCCCCAACTCAAAGCTTGTAAGTTAGGATATTCGTCTGTCTTACAGACAAACCATGGCAGGAGATCAGTCTTCACAACAACTTTAAAAACTGAGTCACCTTCTGGAGGCTCCTGTCTCTCCCCAGTGACGACAGAGGGAGCCGAGGAAGATCGCCTTCCTCAGCTGAGCACCCTGGACTGTGGGAGATGACCCTGGGCCATAGAAATGGCCACGTAAAGAGAGCTGCCGTGATTCAGCCCTTATGAAAATGACCAGAAAGAGAGAAAGTGATGCATATGGTTGGGCAGAAAGCAAGAGGGGAAAGAAAAGAGAAACAGGGAAGCGGAAGATGAAAATGGGGAGAAATGGAAAGAAATGAAGATGAATGGTAAGAGAGAAAGCAATCACCAAAGGGAAATTACAAAGAGACTAAGGAAGACAAAGTGTCTGAGAGAAGACATCAAGCAGAAGGAAGTCAAAAGCAGACAAGCGAGAAGCCTGAGGATCCCGTGGAGAAGCCCTCGTCCCCAGACCTGGACAAAAGCGCAGCTGCTGCCTGCGGCCGCGGGTCTCACTGGCTCAGCCAGCCCCCGGAGCCTGGGGAGCCCTGTGAGAAGGATGCTGCCGCTTCCTCCGTCCGGGTCTCTCCTGCGACGGCCCCTTCTGCCGTTCCTGTTAACAGCAGAAATTCAGCACTTGGTAGTTAGCAGCCAGAGAATGAAATAGGCTTTTCCTCATGACAAATGTACAGCATTGTTTAATGGACGCAGGGCAGTGTTTCTGGCGTGTGGCACCAGCAGGAGGAATTTTTCAGTTTTCCGTTTTCATTCTCTTTTAGACATGAAAAAGTTGGCAAATTATTGAGGGTTTTTTCCTTGCTCTGCTGCCAAAATTATCACAGCATGACCAAGGCAAGGTAAGCACAGAGAAGCCTCCAAACACATTCTCTGGGTGCTGGGAATCTTTGGAAACACTTTTGGTTTACTTGTTAAATGTACCTGCCGTGTACTTGGAAAGTTACACAAATGTGTACGTTACGCAAATCCAGTGATTAAAAATCACTTACTAGTTCATAACAGTAAATATACTGCTGACTGGCAAAGTTAAATATGGTTAATAGAAAAGAATGTGGGAGAGATTAGCCAGTGTAATTGTTTTAATAGACTCCATTATCTTTAATGGAGTTTTTACAAATACGCACAGACATGCACGCACGCAGAAGATACCAAATTAGAAATAAAACTCCAGTAGAGCCAAGCCACAATGTAACTACTAAGACCATTGATAAAAGGACTGCACTTGCAGCTGGATTACGAAGTACTGTAAAACACGGTGAGATCCATTATCTCTTTGAGAAACCTTCCTGATTGCCATTTATTACTGTGAGGAAGTGCTGCCTGCACATCTGGGATGTGAGCACCCAGGCTGCGGTCGCATGGCGCTGCAGTACAACGTGCTGCAGTGCTACGATGAGAGGCTGAGAGAGAAAGGAAATTCTCACAATTGCCTATTTCCCTGCGCTGCATTGAGCGACTCGGTGATCACAGGCCACAACTGAATTACGGGAGTGAGTCACAGAGTTCAAAACAAGAGCATCCACTAATTGTTTCACGGAAGAGTCTTGGGGAAGTCTGAAGGATTTTGTAGGATATTCTTTTACTCATTGTAAGCTTCGTAGTCTTTTACAGCAAAGCCAGCTGTTCTGATCTAAGAGTTTCTTTTATGACTTACAGCCCAGGGAGCGCTGTGTTCCAGGGCAGGGCACCCCTCCCGGGCAGCATTTTCTGCTGTGAGCCTGGAATAGCTTTGAAGCTGTCCAGAAGGAGCTCTCAGACACCACCTGATGGCAAACAGGAGGAGGGGGTAGATGGCCTTACTCCCAGTCTAGCTGTCCCATCAGCTGTGTGCAAGTTTGGTTAAGATTTGTTCACCTACATTTCAGTGTTCAAGGCAAGAAAAGGATACTGTAATTATTATTATTTGACAAATATCTGTACCCCCAAGCCTCCAGACTTGGGTAAGATGTCTGAACAATCAGCCCCTGAACTTTGCTTAGTGGGGCTCTAGAGCCAGGTGCAAGACCAGGCTCCTGGCTTCTGGTGGAGGTTTACTTTGTTGGGGGCTGGATGTTACATCTTGGGTGATGAATGGGAACGAACAGGCGTCTGGGAGGCATGACGATCCAGGGCCCTGCTTTGCCACTGTCTGTATACTTATCTGAAGTAATGGAGTGTCAGCTCCCTTTCCCTCACGTAAGGACAACTCATCAGTGCCCCTGGGATGCTGATACACCCTGGTCACGGGCACTGAGGTCGTGTGTGAAAGGGGTGAGTGCAGTCGCAGGCCTAGAGGTTGCACAACGGCTGAGGACATGCTGCGGGTTAGAAGGAGGAGCAAAGGGGCATTCATCCGCTGGCAGCTCACTCTGGCGAGGGGGTCAGCAAAGATGGGGACGGCTTCCACAGTGCTTATTGCTGCAGGGTTACAAGCAGATTGCAAGTTTCTGCCTGTGGGACTGCCTTGTGGCTGTGCTTTCGCCCTTCCCTACCCCTTACTGACCACGACACCCAGCAAGCTGCTGTGGTTGGGTCACTCACAACCCACTTGCTTTTACGGTGTCGATTCCCTTGATCTCCTCCACCTATGTCTTGGACAAAGTATCAGTTAGTTACTCCTTCGGGGTAACCCAGCTCCGCCAGAAATGCTCTAACCCCTGATTTGTGTCTTGTCCCTCTCCCACAGCTTCACCTCTATGTGTGCTCCAGGTTATTGGGATCCAATTTCCAGGATCTGGGAATACAGAAAACAGCACATGACATGCACATGGTATAGAAACCTCTTTGCCGAAAATTCATCTTGGTGCACACCGGGTTACCGTGTGCTCGTTTCTCTAGGTAATTCAGATTCTTGGTCTCCAGTTGCTGTCCTGTTGGTAGCCCTGAGCTTTTCTTTCCTCCTGTTCTTTCCGTCCTCTGAGGCATGAAGTCTCCTCTCATTCTTGCCACCAACTTTCTGCTTCTGGTTCTATAAACCTGCCTAAGACAGAAGGGCGTCCCAGCCTACCTGCTGGACTGCTGTTTTCCGAGCTAAGGCTTATTCAGTATCTCAGTGGGCTTCCTTGCAAATCAAAGATGCAAGGCTCAATGACTCATTGGTCTGGAATTATGTTATTTTCAAATTTCAGTCTCAACCTGGAGACAAAAACATCAACAGAGAAAGCAGATGAATCAAAATGGGATTTGCAGTTTGATGGAGAAAAGACCCGTGAAGGCAGATTCACTTGGCAGAAGCTCGGGTGGCTGGTTCCGAGGCAGGCAGGAAAGACTTTATGCAGATACAGTGGTTTCTTCCCATTGAGATGATATGGGCACGAAAGATTTAATGACCAAGAGCTAATCTCACCCTTGCTCTTTTCTGAGTGAAGAAATTAAACAGCGGCTGCTTCTGGACCTCTCCTCCTCTCAGGTCTCACTTCTGGGGAAAGGTCTCTGCCGTTGGCAGGAGCTGGGCTCATTTGCATTTTTATTCTATCTGAATTGTTATAAAAAACAAAGACAAACTTTTTTTCCATTGCCAAAAATGTGGAAAATTTAGCAGGCTGCGAAGGTGAACAAAAATTAGAAAATCTTGACAAAAAATGGAAATTTTCCATGTTTTACACTTGGATTTAATCCAAAATCCATTTGGAGTAGAAGTACTTGCCAAACTATTATCAGAAAAGTGATAGTTAGCAAAGAGACCTGCCAGGACTCAGAAGGAGCCCAAGTTAGTGGAAAATTATCATGTTTGGGGACCATTTACTAGAATAGTGACACTTACAGTCTTATATTTAAAACAACAGCTTGGTCTCAGCTGTCTAAAAACTCACTGCGTTACTGCCAAGTCATTAGCTTACAAAGCTCCAGGCCCTGTCTACACACAAGCCTGCCATCAGTTTAACTAAAATCACTATTTAATCCATTTACAGCAATCAGCACAACCCTTTTTTTGGGTAACCAAATTAAGCTAAATCAATACAAGCCTGTTACAAACAGAGACAAACAATTTAAGGACATTGACATCAAAACCTGTGTTAGCTCAAGCAGTGCGAGTTTTGTGGCAAGGCGAGAGCCGGTGTCAGGCCAGGAGGATGCTGTGATGGTCTTGCTTGCACTGTAGAGCTGTGCCTGGAGCACGTCCAGCAGCNTTAAGGACATTGACATCAAAACCTGTGTTAGCTCAAGCAGTGCGAGTTTTGTGGCAAGGCGAGAGCCGGTGTCAGGCCAGGAGGATGCTGTGATGGTCTTGCTTGCACTGTAGAGCTGTGCCTGGAGCACATCCAGCAGCAATTTCGTGCTGAGATGCCCAACTGGCCTCTCCTGTGTCTTGCTACTTGTGTGGTCCGGCTCCCCAACGCTTCTTGGGGCCATGCCCTGCTGTGTCAGGGAGCTTGAGGTGAAAAGTGTAAGACATAGCTGGCTCTGGTGGAAAGCGTTTGGCTTTGATGACCCAGGAAACTTTGTTTAAACTCTATTCTATACACGAGAGCGTAAGTATGGCCACAGCAGTTTATGCCAACATCCTCCCTCCCCACGTTTGTGGCTGCCCCTGCACAAACACACCTCTCAGGAGACCTCCTGCATCCCCCTCCTGGGAAGAAGGAGGAAAACACCAGAGGCAGCAGCTGGCCCAGAGCACAGGCTGTTGTCCCTTGCGTGTGCGCGCTCCTGGTTGCTGCTGCTGTGCTCAGCCCCGGTGGCGGGGTCTGCCCAGCTGTGCGTCACTCTCCCACCATGAGGCGGGAGGGCAAAGCTCCCAGAGAGGTGACTCTCCAGCCGAAGGCAGTGTTCGCCTGAAAGGAGCCCGAGCCCAAAAGGGGCTCAGAGGCTTCCTCAGCTCAGTTTGGTTTGTGGAGTCAGTAGCCTGCAGTGAATCTCACGCTCTCCCAAGCACTTGCCCAGCCTCCCCTTGAGCCCAGTTCAGCTTTTGGCACACACAGCACCTGCGGATGGGGGGTTCCCCAGGTCTCCATCCACTGTGCAAGGCACCAACTCCTGGTGCTTGCTCTGAGCCTGACTACGGCCTGCTGCAGTTGACGGCATATAATTCTTCTCTTGGAAGAGACAGCAAACGGTCGCTCCATATCCACCTTCTTTACGGCACACATAACTCCGTAGACCTCTATTACACCCTTCCTAACATCATTTTTTCCAGGCTGAAGGTTTCCAGCTCACTGCACTTCCATAGTTTCCTTTCAAAGAAAAACTGTTCCACACCTTCGGTCATCCTTTCTACCCTTCTCTGGACCTTTTCCAGTTCTGCTATATCCTTTTGGAGATGAGGGATCAGAGTCACTCTCAAAAGCAGGTGCCCCAGGGATTCATACGGTGACATTTATACAGCATAGCCTCATCTTTTTTTGTAGTCTTTTCCTAATACTTCCACACATTTGACTGGCTTTTTTTGCTTGCTGACAAACATGGAGTTGATATTTTCATGGAAGAAATCCCGAATTTTCATCCTGAAAGGGGGACACAGATTATTTTTCCCTACGTGTATCACTTCACACCCACCTACACTCAGTCTGTTTCCCCATCCTGTCACTCTGCAGTCTCGTAATGCTCTTCCACATTTTTTTCAGTCAACTGTTGTCTTTACTACAGCAGATATCTCATAGCAAGCAAACTCTCTGGCCTCACAGCTCTCTTCCTTTTCCATGTCTTTACAGGTGTGCTCCGGGTGTGTGCACAGGGCAGGGGGAAGGGACGTGTGTGGGGAAATAAAGCACAAATACAAGTATGTACCCCCATACCAGTTACCAGGTTTCAGGTGCTGCATCAGCAAACCCCCGTGGTAACACCCTACAGCAAAACGTGATTCCCAAAAGCAAACGAGAGCACAATCAGAAAAGAAGCAGGGCCACAGACAGGCCAGGGAAGGGCCACTGAGATGTGGAGACACCTTCGTAGCTGCCTGTCTCTGGGTTTTCCTGCTGCCCAGAGGGAGCCTGGAGTTCAGCTCAGAGCTCCTGATGACTGCAGGGAGAGCTTTGAACTGAGGCAGGACATAGCTGCAGGACATAGCTGCTGAGTGTTTCAGCAGGTGAGGGATGCCACTAACTTCCCTGCCTGAGCTAGGGATTTCAAAGTGGTTTTACTGAAGACGCCAGCTGGAATCTCGCCTGTGTATCCAAAAGACTGACGGACCTCCAACTCTCTCCTACCTTTATACACAGTGCAAGTTGGGTCCTATACATTCAGAAGTTCACAGGAAATCTGTCTTCATTAAGCTGTGGCAGAAAAAGACAGAAATCCCTCCAAAACCTGTGATCTTCCACAGGCAAAGGAACTGCTCTAAAACAAACTAGCATCTCCTTCCTCCCATGGCCGTGATCCAGAAAGCAGTTTACATTAATGGCGTATCTGGCCCCAGCCAAACTACGAAAAACCAAAGATGCTCAGATACGACTGTGATGATATAACATAAAACAGGGCTAATTTTGTATTGCGGAGTGCCTGGGTAGCAATAGATGTCTGCAGCCATGTGCCCAGATGCACCAGCCTTGCACGAACATTTCTGGCATGCCAGCCCACCACCCTGGGGATGGCTGTAGGACAAGCAGGAACTGTGTGGGCTTAAGAACAGGAGACGTGCGCTGTGCGATGGCTTTCGGTCCCAGGGTAGGTACCTTGTGGAAGGTACAGTAAGGAATGGGCCCTGTAGGGGAAGGGCCCTGAAATTACCTTTGAATGACCTTTAGAAGAGTAAGTAAGTCTCCATAGTGACAGTGCCACCATTTCTAAGTCAACTGATGCCATTTTATAAGTGACTGGTATTGGTGCCTTTCCACTGGGGCAATCCAAGTAACAACTCCGGTTGTGTTATCCCCTTTAAAGCCCCCTGCATGTTTCATCATCCCTCCACTGTGATGAATGCCAGGTCTCTCCTGGCCCAAGGCACCCCTGAGCAGCACAGGGCAAGGGAAAGCTGCTGGGTGGGGACAACGAGAGGGACCGACTCACCTTTAGCATCAACTGGGCAATATCCCAGGGCTTGAATACCAGCCCCATCCTGTTCACAGAGCGCAGCACAGCCACCTCCTTTGTGCCACAGACACAAAGTCTCGTGGTTTCGAAGCCACTTGTGCTTTCTACCTGAGGATTTCCTGTGGCAACCACAGTCACTGCAGGGAAGTACACAGGCATGTTCACACATGCAGAAGTGTTTGATTTTATAGCAGAAGTTCAACAGCTAAAAAAGGCTTCCATTTACTTGTATGGGTAGCATGACTATAATATAAATTAAGGAATTTTGGCGTCAAGTCTATGAACCCTTAATAGCACTAGCACTCCTTGAATGTACTAGTTCAAGTGAGAGTAGTTGTATAATTCACAAGTCTGCAAGAACACGTCTAGTCAAAGTTTCTCCTGGCTTTTTATTTATTTATCTTCGAAACACCATACACACATACGGTAAGATATAAAATGAACATATGCTATTCCCTGGTATTCCCAAAATTTTCAAATAGTAGAAGGTGTTGAGTATCATTTATTACTATCAGAGGCCTACCTAAGTCTAAAAAATGAAGCTTACACCACACCACTGTGTTTTATAAGAGAAACACAGTAACTTGAAACTCAAAAGACCCTAAAAGCTTGGTTTGCGTATTTCTAGAGCCGGACACTAGGTGGCAGAACAAATACACGTGCTCCAATAATCGACAAATGCGCATCCCTTTAGCAAGAAGGCAGGCTCAGAGAAGTCGAAAGTATAGCATATATCTAAAATAAACTGAAAGTTTGTAGCTGCCCTGCTTTTTCTGATCAGTTCCTGTAGAGCACAGGCCCTGTTAAGGTTGAGTTTAAGCCTTTTGCGTTTTTTACATGCGTTACGATTTGGCCACAAACTCTGGTCTCTCACCACAAATGCCCCCGTCCCCCTGTTCCCCATACAACGCATTTTTAAAGTAGAACACAGGGAAACTCTACCCCAATACTTAACTGACGATAAAAGGTTTTCTAGAGAAGCAAAAGCCTCTCAAATGGGCCCAAGCAATTTAGGAACGTTGGTGTGCCTGCAAGCTGGTAGGAGACAGCACAGGCAGCTCAGATTGAGAAACACGGACCTCAGTTAGTCACTGATCATGGCTGTGCTCCTGTAGAGGCAACGCTTCCTCCACAGCGCATCGGCGAGGGGCCACCGCGGGTGAAGGTCATGCTGAAAACACTGGGGAAAAGCTCTGGGAAGGCAGCCGGCGGGGCAGCTTGTGCCGTGACATGTCAACACGCGGCCGGCCCGGCTGTCCATGGGAGGGCAGCGAGTGCCGCTCTGGGCTGGGGTGGGTGTGCAGGGGCAGCAAGCGCAAAGGCACAGGCAGCTCGATAAACAGGGGAAGGATGAGAAAAAATGGTTGCACTGATAAAATAACATGCACCATGCCTCCGCGTTTCAGTGGAGTGACTTGGTGCCTTGGGCTTCTCCTTGGTGACACGGGAGAGCAGAAAGAGCTTGGGTTTGCTGCAGTGGAAGCTGGGCTGGAAGTTGAAAGAGCCGCATTGAACTCCAGGCTCCTGACAGGTTTGACCTTATGCTGCTTCACCTCGCTCATTTTCCCCTCACAGCCCTGGCATCTCCTGCCTGTCACCCTTCCCTTCAGGGGTGAGGTACGCAAAGCAAAACACACCAAACCTACCAACGGTCCACACTCAAGGAGAAGAACAACACCCGGTCCCTCCTAAAAGAACGCTGCCAGCGCTTAATACTCCCGTGACATTGAAACTATTCAAGTGCATCTTCCAGCCATCTGGTTCCCATCCCCAAGCATGCAAAAGCTCATTTTAACAAAAACCTGGGCTACTTCCAGATCAGTTTTGTCAGCTCTTCTTGCTGGGAGCATCAGAGGTGAGGTCCTCGAGGAAGAATTGAACAGAAGCAGTAGGACGCTTCTGGATTAAAAGGGACTTGCAAGCCTGCAGGACAGCACAGGGCTGTGGGAGAAGTGCCCAGAGACAGATGATGTCCCACGAAACGTGCACTGCACCAGTAGCCAAGAAACAGTTTATGATGGGCTCGAGAGTCATCTGACCTGTTATGGCACTGGAGGAGCAGAGCATGCACAACAGCTTCTTTCTTTGGTAGGAATGAACATCTGCGTGACATGAAAACAACACCACTAGGGGGAGAAAAAAAAAAAGAAGGATGAACCCACGTGTCACTGGTCTGCAAAATCCAATAGCAGAGGCTCAGAGTTCAGCCCTCCTGGCTGGCGGGAGGGACACAAGAGCCAGCCTGCCCGGCCTGCTGGAGGAGCTGAGAAAGGAGCCATCGCATCACTTTTGGCCAGCGTTCAGGGAGGCACTGACAGGCTCCAGAAGAAGTCATAAGCAAGTCTCTTCTGCTACATTCTGCAAATAGGCCTTTCAGAGGGATAATGGATCAGGTAAAAAGAGGTAGAGTTGGTGGGAAGTAATACTCCTCAAAGACAACCTTCCTCAGACCTGGAGAAGAAACTTCTTCCATGTTTGTAGGCAATTTACCTTGGCTTGTGATGATTGCAAACCTCAGAATAACTAAGGTTTGCTCACCTGCAAAANAGAGGTAGAGTTGGTGGGAAGTAATACTCCTCAAAGACAACCTTCCTCAGACCTGGAGAAGAAACTTCTTCCATGTTTGTAGGCAATTTACCTTGGCTTGTGATGATTGCAAACCTCAGAATAACTAAGGTTTGCTCACCTGCAAAAGCAACATGAGATCTGCCCACCCACCCATCCTGACACATGGCACCCTGGCTGCCATAGGACATATGCGCCAGGCCTTATCTGAGTGCCGGAGTACCAGATCTCTCCCCTCACAGCCAGAGCACTGTTTCCAAATTTGGAGGTGCAAGTAGACAAACCTACCTAAGAAACCAACCAATTCCTCTTCCTGCACGGAGACATGTTACCCCAGGATTCCAGCTAAACACGGAAAGGATCGAACCACTGGATGGACATGGGCAATAGCTCAAAAGAATGGCACAGCCTAAGAAAGGATAAGTAAAGAAAGGAAAGAAGCAGAGAAGGGTTGAAGCAGCAATGACAGCGAAACGGACACGTAAACAGCACACAAGGGGAAAACGGTGGTCACCGTAAGCATTCCTTTATGTTAAAAACTCTATCTAACCACGTCTCTAACCGCTGCAAACAGTGGTAGTTCACACAATAAGGTTTGTGGCTACCAATACGGGAGTGATGGGAACGTGAATGGCAAGTCGGGTGGTATGGGAACTAGGAGCTTGTTGTTGATTTATGACAGCACGGCTGGAAGCCTGCAAACCCTGCTCAGTCCAGGACCTGCAGGTTCTCAGCTGGTCAGAAAATCAAGTTCCCCTTATTTATGACCCAGGGACATATGGATGCTTTGGGGACCTCGTGGTCATTTTAAATTCAGTTCCTACAGTGAACTCCAAGTCTCTTTTATAGCTGAGTCACCTGTTTTCAAACTGTTGTTTCCAACTTCTTGCAGGGCTGCCTTCCTGTCCCACGTCCTCCCCAGTCCCACCCTGCTCACATGCGCACCCGCTGTCCTGCAGCTCAGCCTGCTCTTCCTCCATGCTGTCCCACTCCTTGTCACTCTTCCCCCCTTTGTCTCTACCTCACTTCCTTCCATTTTGCCTCTCCGCTGCCTTCGCCCTTCCCAACTAACCCTTTACTGTCACACTCCAGACTTTCTGAATTTTAACAAGTTTCTTTTCTGAAATGGGAAGTGGTAAGCCAACCTATTACCACACAGTCTTCTGGTAAAAATCCTGTCACTTCATCTCCCCACCTTTCTACCATCTTCCTTTTGTTTGTCTTGGCTACTCTTTTGCCTGCTTTTAAATTGCCAGCTCTTTGACGGCAGTGCCAGAATCCATTCCATAGAATTCCATAAGGCATCTAATATGCTAAATATTATAAAAGGTCCTATTTTAATTTTTTTGCTTTTGATTTTCAATCAACTCACTGAAAATCCAAGTAAGCAGGACTCGTGTAAGTAGACAGGCATACGTGCCCTGTCAACAGGAAGTTTCTCTTGCATAACTTCTTTGGCAGTTCTGGAAAGCTAAATGTGGTTGGGTTTATTTTCCTCACTGCAAATTAATAGTCAGGACAAAAGTGCACCCGTAAAGAAAAGTCATTTCTGAGAAAGGAGATTCTAGAAAGACAGATGATTTTTAGCACGCAGAGCTGCCCTCATGAAACATCTGTCATGACGTAGTCCTGTTCTGGCCATAGACCAAGCATATCAATAGCCCCATAGAGTAATGGGATAAGAAATGGGAAAATTGCCATTGCTTGTTTAGCAGCTTGTTTGGCTGATAAATGTCTGTCACTTTTCAAACAGCTACAGTGTAATTGTTTTTTTGGGAAAATATTTCCTTGAGCAGGAGGTTTGCAGGCCATTAGCTATTTCCCATCTGCGCTGGTGTTTTAATACACCACAAATACACTTTGCTCCCTACTAGAAATTATTCACAGCTTTAGATTACGGGCAGGCAGCCTGAAGTTTAGAAATCACTGCTGTCATTAAAAAGTTTTCTCTTACAGAAAATCTAAATCTCAAAATCATTAGAACCAATGTGTATTTTTTGAAAGAACCTTACTCGTAAAGATTGCTTGGAAAGAAGTATTCTTTTTAGACATCTGCAATTTTAAAATAATGAATGACTGTACAAAAGCAGGAGCTGTTTGACTAAAGCAGTGGCCACCGTGGGCTGGTTCCACAGCTAGAGGCAGAACATTACTCGGCCAAGGACTGCCACGTGCTGGAGTTCATCTCATCCCTTTTCAAACTGTGCCAAGAGAATTTTTAAATTCCACCTGATAGTTGCTAGGACAGACAAGGGCCAGACCTCTGTTTAATATCACACAATACCTCTAGTAACTATCTGCTTTCGCTTCACACACATACACTCTACATGCAATTACTTGCAGTAAGTTTAGCTGTGCCAAAAGACACAGAACTATACTCTTACCTGCATCAACTGAAATACTAGATGCATATATTTCTGGGGGAAAAAAACCCAAAGCCACTCCTTACTAATAAGTACCCTCTGTTCTTCCCCCTCCTCCTATCAGAAAAAAAGCAGAGAAAAAAAACAATGAGAGATGTAAAAATGTGGGTGCCATTACAGATTTACTCCAGCAATAAACTTGCTTTGTCATCTGAATCTTTTGCAATTTTTTAATTCAAGAGGATCACATGAAGTTTCTATCCTAACTAGTTTTCAGACTTCACAGAATAAAGTTAAGGCAGAAAGAGAAAAGAAATTCAGTATGAGAAAGTGCCCCTCAAAGTATGAATATAGGAATGGAGCAAAGCTTCCAAGTCAAGTCCTGCACAGTGGCAAACTCACACTGTTATTTACCACTGGGACCGACATGCAAAAGCACCAACGTACAGCCAGCATTTGCCTTTCAGAATTTATTGTAAAAAACAGTATTAAACAATAGGAAAAAAGCCACTCGTTCAACACACCACATACTGCTTTATGTGGAAACAATGGAAAAATGTGACAGAAATGTATTTACCCATTCCTATGCATATATCAGACAGTCCCAGCTACTCAGGACATGCTCATGGGAAAAATATTGGCAGTATCACAGCATATGGAAGTGGAAATAAAAAACATGCAGTATTTTCAATTGCTGTTGGGAGGCCTATTTCCTGGAGTCTAAAGATCATGTTGTTTTATCTGTTTTCCTTTAGCATAATGTACATTATCAGACTTTCATAACTTCAGACACCCGCAGAAAGCCCTGATTTTTTGCCAATGGTGACATACCCACCTCAAAGATAAATGTGGAAGTCAGAATGTCTGCCTTATTTCTGTTTGCAATTTCCTTTCCATAGGAACATGCACATGATATAGTTCCTGCTAACAGATATTAAAAGCTTGGCTAGTCCTTTTTTGCTTATACCAGTTCAATCCCACTGGAGGTCCTCAGGGCAGCACAAACAATGGAGAACAGACTTCCAACACCACACCGCATTTGTTTTGGCAAAAAACTGCTTGTCCTAACACCAAATCGTTCATGTTAAACAAACTTGGTATGTCTTCTGCGTTTGTCTACAAACAGAAAGATGTCTGATTCTGCATTAAACTGTATAACAAAAAATGTAAACCAATATATTCCACAAATTTCATTTTTGTGGATTTTCTAGCTCCTGTCAAAACTGTGAAATACCAGTGTTAACTTGAACAGAGCTCCATTTAAACAGAGCCCCAAAACGAGTGCACAGTAGTATTTACCTGCTGCAATTAGCTTCGTTACCAATCAGTGAGAAGTTGATTTAGCTTCAGTTTCATGCTCAAAAGCACTAATCAGAGAAAACTTATGTTACATGGCACCTTTGAGACCACCTCAGTTTCAAGTCAAGGGATGAACTTACGCATACATGGGTGCATTGTTTTAGGTATGACATGAGTATAGAACCCACATACTCAGAAAACGCGTCAGCAGGAACCTATGGATAATGCTAAATAACAGCACTTAACCATTTTTTTTCCACTGCTGTGCTTGCTGAAAACTGGTAACTGCAACCACAACAGTTTGAGGTGACTCACACAACTGACAGTCACCGATGGAGAGCGCAGTGGAAATTTTGGTCATTCTGAAAGAAAATACAATGGAGCAATACAGGAAATTCCATACCAAGAGGACAAAGTCAAACATTTGTTCTCTTGCATATAATAAAAAGTATTTTTGGTTACAAATTACCACTGCAAACAATCTTCTCAGATAAAACTAAAAACGTCTCTACCTAAAAAGCTTTGAGAAGGGTCAAAACCTCACAAACCATAACTAAAAAGCTTTCTCTAAGTCCTCTTCCCTTCCGAGTTGCAACAGTGTCCTGATTTTAAGACAGACCCTCCTCTTGGTCAATCAATTCCGTTTTGGTGGAGAACACATCAGCCAGCATGTGCTTTGGGATTTCAGATCCCCGTACTTTTAACGTGTAGCAAGCATTCTCTACTTTTGCCAGACTCTGTTTCAAGGTATACAGCTTCTTAGATACTTCGTAAGGTCCAGTGTTGCCAATGAAAGTAAAGCCATCATAAATCTGACGTAAGAACTGGCTCAGTTCAAAAGGCGTGTCTATGTCACCATTTCCAACACTGGTGATGCACAGCCGCATCAGCTCTCCAGTTAGATCAGCCACTCCCAGCAGGTAATCTACAGGTGTTACCTTCAGGCTCCAAGTGTGTGGTTGTTGACCATGGGAATTGGAAGTCTGAGGACAGAACAGAACAAAGTTCAGTACAGAGAACTATGAAAAAGCAGTCTACAGTGGTTCAAATACCTTTTTTATTTAGTACATAATATTTTTATTTAATGTATATAATACACATTACTGGTAATTAAAAACATTCTGGAAAATTAAATTTCATGGCACTTCCAAACAGCCTGATTCCAGAAGTACTAATCTCCTTCCAGCATACCAAAAGGTATAGAAGTATCATTTCCACTTGAGATGTGATTTCCATTCTGGCAAGCATGATAAACATACACTGCTTCTACCATCTCTATCTGCAAACAGAATTATCAAGCCTTTGTACCAACATTTATTTGCAGTTACTTTTTTTTTTTTTCTGGCTGACAGATCTCAGTCTACTAGATTTAAATGTTCCCTAAATGGTCTGTCCAAAGCTACCAAAACAACCAAGAATGAAAGAAGAGTCTGCATTATGAAAACAAATCCTATCATTTTGTAATAGTATCTTGATTTTCAAAATGTATTTTCTACAAGAAGCTGATAGGTATAGCTCTCTCAGATCTGTTTTATATCAACTGAACTCATTAAAATAGCTAAAAAAATACTTCACGAAGAAAACTCATGACGAAGTTACAAGTTTTCTCCTCTATCCAAGTTTCCAATACTTTTTATTGCCAAAATATTGGTAACATGGAAGACAACACAGGTTTCTTTCTGTTCCCTTAATCCCATAACACGCTATCCACCCAAATTGACAAATCTGGTCAGAGGCATGTATGCAGGGGTTAACAACTTCACAATTTGTTAAAACAAGTGTGCCACAATGGGTTTGCCTCTGGTAAGAACAAATGAGCTTAAGCTAAAAACTTGGCTTCTTTGCAAATATCTTACTAAGTGAACGAAGAAAGAGTAAGAAAAGCTTTACAGCAGAATCTCTTCAACAGAAGCAGACTCGGGAATTCATCTAAAGCAGTATTGCCGTGCATTACTGTACACTGCATGTGCACCGCATGTGCATTTCTGTACATTACTACAAAATCACCTTTTGTTCCCTGTCAACAATCACACTGCACGCAGTTCACTGGGGTCGGTGGCAGCAGTTTGTCCCTATGCAAAAAGTTCTGTTTAGGGCAGGGTAGGAATATGGGCAAGTCAAGAAACAGCAGATATGGTATTAGGGCTAAGGCACGATGGGACACAAGCTTGCCCTCCGAGGGGAAGCATCAAGATCAGCTCCAGGCAAGTTACGAATGACCAAGCTAAGACATATGCAATGCATCTTAACAGAAGCTGAATACAGTGCCTCCCATGACTAGTTCAGTACCAGCAGTAAGGTTTCATTCAATGAGCTCATCCTGCCTTGGACTCATTTGTCTCCCCCAGCTTCTACACCACTATACACCAGTAGGCCTTACAGGCAGTCCCAGCCATTAAAAATCCCTCCTCTACATTTGTTTGCCAGTATTTCACTATCCTAGATCTTTCCCCCTACCAGAAGGAGTTCAGTTTGCTCTGAATAAAAAGGATGTGATATTTATAAACTTGTATCCCATGGATACAGTTTACTACTTGTCAGAATAAAAAGCATGTTTTAACCAAGTGAGTCAAAGCCCACATGTATACCTAACACTATTCCACTAATTGGTCTTTATTTAATCAGATGCTAAAAATGTGACTAAGCCTACTCATTGCATTTCCATCCCAGAAAGATGTTTGTCATGTGAGAAAAGAAAAGCTTTTACCGTGTTTGTTGTTTCATCTCTGTCTTCCGCTGTAAATATTAGTTGTTTGTTGATCTCTTCAACACTAATCAAAGATCGCGTTTTGATAAAATACTGAAATGAGACTGCCTCAACATATTCTTGAAGTCCTGCAAAACCAGCAGAATTAAGCTAATGATTCAGACTTTCCAGCAATGATCCATGCTCACAATTATTTATTTTTTCAGAAATCTTAAGTAGAGACTATTTTAAGTCTACTAGCAAAAAGTGAAAACTAAGATAATCCAGAAATACCACTGAAACATAATCTAACATAGCACACATCTGAAGTGCAAAAACCAGACCAACAACACAGAAGATAAACATTTTCAAGTTTGCACTCCAACTGCATTTTTCATTCAGAACCTTCTATAATATCAGTATAAAGCATCATGTTACTCTCAGAAACATACTGAACAGCAGCTCCCCACAATGTCCACCAGGGGTCCTTATGGGGACCAGTACCGTTTAATACCTTCATCAATGACACAGACAGTAGGATCGCGCTCACCCTCAGCAAATTTGCAGATGACACCAAGCTGAGTGGTGCAGTTGACACATCTGAGGGACGGCATGGCATCCAGAGGGACCTGGACAAGCTTGAGAAGTGGGCCTGTGCGAACCTCATGAGGTTCAACAAGGCCAAGTACAAGGTCCTGCACCTGGGTCTGGGCAACCCTTGGTATCAATACAGCCTGGGGGATGGAGAGATTGAGAGCAGCCCTGCAGAGAAAAACTTGGGGNCCTCAGGGCAGCACAAACAATGGAGAACAGACTTCCAACACCACACCGCATTTGTTTTGGCAAAAAACTGCTTGTCCTAACACCAAATCGTTCATGTTAA
Source organism: Steatornis caripensis (assembly GCA_013398225.1). NCBI lineage: Eukaryota > Metazoa > Chordata > Aves > Caprimulgiformes > Steatornithidae > Steatornis > Steatornis caripensis. The sequence goes on along the minus strand of VZSC01017611.1, from coordinate 160,866 downwards.
ACAAACTTGGTATGTCTTCTGCGTTTGTCTACAAACAGAAAGATGTCTGATTCTGCATTAAACTGTATAACAAAAAATGTAAACCAATATATTCCACAAATTTCATTTTTGTGGATTTTCTAGCTCCTGTCAAAACTGTGAAATACCAGTGTTAACTTGAACAGAGCTCCATTTAAACAGAGCCCCAAAACGAGTGCACAGTAGTATTTACCTGCTGCAATTAGCTTCGTTACCAATCAGTGAGAAGTTGATTTAGCTTCAGTTTCATGCTCAAAAGCACTAATCAGAGAAAACTTATGTTACATGGCACCTTTGAGACCACCTCAGTTTCAAGTCAAGGGATGAACTTACGCATACATGGGTGCATTGTTTTAGGTATGACATGAGTATAGAACCCACATACTCAGAAAACGCGTCAGCAGGAACCTATGGATAATGCTAAATAACAGCACTTAACCATTTTTTTTCCACTGCTGTGCTTGCTGAAAACTGGTAACTGCAACCACAACAGTTTGAGGTGACTCACACAACTGACAGTCACCGATGGAGAGCGCAGTGGAAATTTTGGTCATTCTGAAAGAAAATACAATGGAGCAATACAGGAAATTCCATACCAAGAGGACAAAGTCAAACATTTGTTCTCTTGCATATAATAAAAAGTATTTTTGGTTACAAATTACCACTGCAAACAATCTTCTCAGATAAAACTAAAAACGTCTCTACCTAAAAAGCTTTGAGAAGGGTCAAAACCTCACAAACCATAACTAAAAAGCTTTCTCTAAGTCCTCTTCCCTTCCGAGTTGCAACAGTGTCCTGATTTTAAGACAGACCCTCCTCTTGGTCAATCAATTCCGTTTTGGTGGAGAACACATCAGCCAGCATGTGCTTTGGGATTTCAGATCCCCGTACTTTTAACGTGTAGCAAGCATTCTCTACTTTTGCCAGACTCTGTTTCAAGGTATACAGCTTCTTAGATACTTCGTAAGGTCCAGTGTTGCCAATGAAAGTAAAGCCATCATAAATCTGACGTAAGAACTGGCTCAGTTCAAAAGGCGTGTCTATGTCACCATTTCCAACACTGGTGATGCACAGCCGCATCAGCTCTCCAGTTAGATCAGCCACTCCCAGCAGGTAATCTACAGGTGTTACCTTCAGGCTCCAAGTGTGTGGTTGTTGACCATGGGAATTGGAAGTCTGAGGACAGAACAGAACAAAGTTCAGTACAGAGAACTATGAAAAAGCAGTCTACAGTGGTTCAAATACCTTTTTTATTTAGTACATAATATTTTTATTTAATGTATATAATACACATTACTGGTAATTAAAAACATTCTGGAAAATTAAATTTCATGGCACTTCCAAACAGCCTGATTCCAGAAGTACTAATCTCCTTCCAGCATACCAAAAGGTATAGAAGTATCATTTCCACTTGAGATGTGATTTCCATTCTGGCAAGCATGATAAACATACACTGCTTCTACCATCTCTATCTGCAAACAGAATTATCAAGCCTTTGTACCAACATTTATTTGCAGTTACTTTTTTTTTTTTTCTGGCTGACAGATCTCAGTCTACTAGATTTAAATGTTCCCTAAATGGTCTGTCCAAAGCTACCAAAACAACCAAGAATGAAAGAAGAGTCTGCATTATGAAAACAAATCCTATCATTTTGTAATAGTATCTTGATTTTCAAAATGTATTTTCTACAAGAAGCTGATAGGTATAGCTCTCTCAGATCTGTTTTATATCAACTGAACTCATTAAAATAGCTAAAAAAATACTTCACGAAGAAAACTCATGACGAAGTTACAAGTTTTCTCCTCTATCCAAGTTTCCAATACTTTTTATTGCCAAAATATTGGTAACATGGAAGACAACACAGGTTTCTTTCTGTTCCCTTAATCCCATAACACGCTATCCACCCAAATTGACAAATCTGGTCAGAGGCATGTATGCAGGGGTTAACAACTTCACAATTTGTTAAAACAAGTGTGCCACAATGGGTTTGCCTCTGGTAAGAACAAATGAGCTTAAGCTAAAAACTTGGCTTCTTTGCAAATATCTTACTAAGTGAACGAAGAAAGAGTAAGAAAAGCTTTACAGCAGAATCTCTTCAACAGAAGCAGACTCGGGAATTCATCTAAAGCAGTATTGCCGTGCATTACTGTACACTGCATGTGCACCGCATGTGCATTTCTGTACATTACTACAAAATCACCTTTTGTTCCCTGTCAACAATCACACTGCACGCAGTTCACTGGGGTCGGTGGCAGCAGTTTGTCCCTATGCAAAAAGTTCTGTTTAGGGCAGGGTAGGAATATGGGCAAGTCAAGAAACAGCAGATATGGTATTAGGGCTAAGGCACGATGGGACACAAGCTTGCCCTCCGAGGGGAAGCATCAAGATCAGCTCCAGGCAAGTTACGAATGACCAAGCTAAGACATATGCAATGCATCTTAACAGAAGCTGAATACAGTGCCTCCCATGACTAGTTCAGTACCAGCAGTAAGGTTTCATTCAATGAGCTCATCCTGCCTTGGACTCATTTGTCTCCCCCAGCTTCTACACCACTATACACCAGTAGGCCTTACAGGCAGTCCCAGCCATTAAAAATCCCTCCTCTACATTTGTTTGCCAGTATTTCACTATCCTAGATCTTTCCCCCTACCAGAAGGAGTTCAGTTTGCTCTGAATAAAAAGGATGTGATATTTATAAACTTGTATCCCATGGATACAGTTTACTACTTGTCAGAATAAAAAGCATGTTTTAACCAAGTGAGTCAAAGCCCACATGTATACCTAACACTATTCCACTAATTGGTCTTTATTTAATCAGATGCTAAAAATGTGACTAAGCCTACTCATTGCATTTCCATCCCAGAAAGATGTTTGTCATGTGAGAAAAGAAAAGCTTTTACCGTGTTTGTTGTTTCATCTCTGTCTTCCGCTGTAAATATTAGTTGTTTGTTGATCTCTTCAACACTAATCAAAGATCGCGTTTTGATAAAATACTGAAATGAGACTGCCTCAACATATTCTTGAAGTCCTGCAAAACCAGCAGAATTAAGCTAATGATTCAGACTTTCCAGCAATGATCCATGCTCACAATTATTTATTTTTTCAGAAATCTTAAGTAGAGACTATTTTAAGTCTACTAGCAAAAAGTGAAAACTAAGATAATCCAGAAATACCACTGAAACATAATCTAACATAGCACACATCTGAAGTGCAAAAACCAGACCAACAACACAGAAGATAAACATTTTCAAGTTTGCACTCCAACTGCATTTTTCATTCAGAACCTTCTATAATATCAGTATAAAGCATCATGTTACTCTCAGAAACATACTGAACAGCAGCTCCCCACAATGTCCACCAGGGGTCCTTATGGGGACCAGTACCGTTTAATACCTTCATCAATGACACAGACAGTAGGATCGCGCTCACCCTCAGCAAATTTGCAGATGACACCAAGCTGAGTGGTGCAGTTGACACATCTGAGGGACGGCATGGCATCCAGAGGGACCTGGACAAGCTTGAGAAGTGGGCCTGTGCGAACCTCATGAGGTTCAACAAGGCCAAGTACAAGGTCCTGCACCTGGGTCTGGGCAACCCTTGGTATCAATACAGCCTGGGGGATGGAGAGATTGAGAGCAGCCCTGCAGAGAAAAACTTGGGGGTACTGGTGGATGAAAAGCTGGTCATGAGCCAGCAATGGGTGCTCTCAGCCCAAAAAGCCAATGGTATCCTGGGCTGCATCAGACGAGCGTGGCCAGCAGGTCGAGGGAGGTGGTTCTGCCCCTCTGCTCTGCTCTGGTGAGACCATACCTGCAGTGCTGCATTCAGCTCTGGGGCCCTCAGCACAGGAAAGACACGGACCTGTTGGAGCAGGTCCAGAGGAGGGCCACCTGGGATGGAACGCCTCTCCTATAAGGAAAGGCTGAGAGAGATGGGGTTGTTCAGCCTGGATAAGAGAACGCTACAGGGAGACCTTATTGCGGCCTTTCAGTACTTAAAGGGGGCTTATAAACAAGATGGGGACAGACTTTGTAGCAGGTCCTGTTGCGATAGGACATGGGGTAACGCTTTTAAACTAGAAGAGGGTAGATTCAGACTATACATAAGGGATAGTTTTTTTATGAGGCAGTGAAACATTGAGTGGGACAGGTTGCCCAGAGAGGTGATAGATGCCCCATCCCTGGAAACATTAAGGCTAAGTTGGATGGGACTCTGAGCAACCTGGTCTGGTTAAAGATGTCCCTCTGCTCACTGCAGAAGGGTTGGACTAGACAACCTTTAAAGGTCCCTTCCAACCCAAACCATTCTATGGTAACGAGCTTTTAAAATACAGCATTTGTATGACGGAGAGTGCAGATTACTATTTCACAAGTTCACAAAGACAAAGGACACAATGCAGATAAATCAAAAGCAATGCAGCTCACCTACAAAAAAAGTTTCCTTTGTTTCACCTGATTAGCCACAGTAGGTATTTTTTAAAACTTGAGTTTCCCACTTGTCTATTTTGCAGGAATTAGTGAACAGTCTCCTTAAAACATGCAGGTTAGGTGAAATACATGTTCAGGACAAAGCATGTTACAAACTACTTCAGACCAAAGAAAAAACCCCCAAATTTACCAGACAGGGCTGTGATGTCCAATAAGAAGAATGTACTGAACAACACCTCTGTCCAAAAGAGCTTACACTCTAAAAACAAGGCATGCAGGAGGACAAAAGGATCTGGTGTGTTGGCACGGAAATAAAAGACGGGATAACAAATGTAGCTTGTACCAGATTTGTATGCCATCTGTAGCCACCTGCCACAATTACCTCTCGCTACCTACTTAGCAGATGGTGATTTTGTGTATGCATTATAGCAAAGGTGAGATCTAGAAAAGAGCTCGACTGCTCAGACAGCAATTTCACAGGTTCTGTCAGTTTTTCCTTATGTGCAGAGAGCACATTTGGGGAAGGCACTTGGGAAGAGTTCATAAGCAGAAAACTGAAGTTGGCACTGTCAGCGGAAAAAAAGCAGAAACAAACCTGGAACAAACAGCCATGGCAGGACTACGCTAGAGAAATTTCTGAAGACAAAATCAACGCATGTATAGACCTGACCTATGGACAGAGAAGGCGCCAAAGGAGGACGTTAAAGGAACAGACTATAACATGTCAGAGATGGCTCTACCAGAGCCATTCTGAGCCATTTTAAGGGGATGGTTTCACTTCAAGAGAAGCAAAGAGGTGACACTGCCGTATCACGCTGCAAGAGGGCCAGGATTAGACAATAGTTTTACCAGTGCATAAAGTGAAAAAATGTGGAGGTACTTAAGGGTACCAGAAGTAGAATCCTGGTTCCATTAGAATAATCTTAAAATCCTCAACTGATCTCTACAGGGCCAGGACCTCAGCCTATGGAGACAGGCAGGAAGCAGCAAATTTAGGCTTCCTCTGGATCAAAGTCTAAATCAAAAAGAAGATAACATAGATTTCAATAACAGATGATGGTAGAAATACCCCCAAAAACCTAGAGGTAACCTCAAGAGAAAATTCAATTGTAGAAGGCTTTCCACATTACAATCACAAAAGCATGATGAGTGACCTGCATTTTTTCCTTTTAAGTACGTATTCGCAAGGCATGCAGAGGCAATTCAGAATAGCAATTTGGCCTGCACCCTTTATGCTTCTGTACAGCAGCAGTGGGAAAAGCAAAACAAACATCCAGCAACCAAAGCCACACTCAGCACTGCTGTTCACAAATCAGAAAACACACACAGGGAGCTGCAAGGCCAATTAAATACAATAATTTAATCAACTTAATTCAGATAAAGCATTCTGGGCACAAGCAATACTAGATAAAAGCTACTCACGATCTTCTAAGACAAATAACTTCAGAAGTTGCAGAGAGGTAGATTTCATCACCCATTCTTTTTCTGACTTACCCTCTGATGTAACACAGCCAGTAATCCATTACAAAATTTTGGCTTTTTCTGTGGATAAGCTGTAAGCTACCAGATACAGCAGCACTCAACGTGACAAACATCTGCGAGAATCTCTCTCTGCTGTCTGTGGAAAAGACTATCACATACGAAGAATCAACTTGGCATTTTCCCAAGTTCTCAGAGAGATCTAATCAGCTCTCAAACTTCTTGGAAAACAGTTTTCTTGATCAATCTTAACTTCCAGTTTCAGCTCACTCTGCTTTACTACTTCTCCACACACATTTTGTCCTTTTCCACGATAAGTATTCGGCTCCTCCGTTCATTTATTTTTATGTTTTTTTTTATATAGGTATACTTCTATGTATCTATACAGGCACACCCCCACATTTTTGCTTCCTCCCACCATCCCACCCTAGCTGGCACATTCCACTCTTCTCGCTCCTTCTGTTTAATGCCGCCACGTAAATGTTGTGTGCGGAGTCTGGTTGGCATTTACTGTCACCTTTTCACAATTAGGGATTCTACCTTCCACTATTTACAAGTGAGCCTTATAAAACCTCATTTAAAGTTGTTACCATTACAAATAGACTGGTAATGAATCCTGCTAACAAGTACTTTGTGAAAAATATTCACATCTGAGATTTTTTCTTGTTCTTTTTAAAGTCCTTCTTCCAGAAGTAGCTACAGCATGACACTTCAGTGACCCAAGACCTTGAAATAAGGTGTTTCCATGTGCAGGTAGAAGAATGTTTAAATATGTTATGTTTTAGCTTAATGGTAGGACATCCGCTATTTTCAGCAAATAATCCCCAAGGTGAAAAACCCCATCCCATTTCACTACACCATCCAACAATACCCTTCCCCTTATGCTCTTGTTTTGGATTTATTCCAAAATTGGCTTATTTACGGACTGAGCTGCCAGTAATAGAATAGTTTGTATGACTGCCTTTTATGTAATTTTTTTTCTAGTACACGGACCAAAAATCCCAATTAAAAACACTGTATTATTTCTACTAGCACTTTTTAAAATTACAGATGTAAGGTAACAGAATGCTTAAATATTTTGATATTTTATTACATTTACTCTATATAAATAGCTTGTACTAGTGACAAGTTACAGTGAATCAGTGTAACAGTTTCCTATATTTTGAAAATTTATTTTCTGCATAAGAATTAGAAAAGTTACACTGAGTTATCTTCTGAGCACATATTACCTATAAAGGAGGAGATTTTGTGCCTGAAAGTTTGTGCGGTTTTTTTGCCAGCTGTATCCACTGTTCAAGACATTTATCCTTATCTACATATGCAAGCTGAGAAAGAACTGTTAAGCAGCTTCTCTTAAGAAACCTAGAAATAAATCAGGTTTCTTCAAAAACTACGTCTTTGGAGCACTCAATCCAAGAGTCAAATGAATGCATAAGAGGTAGGAAAAGATAACTCTATTTTTAAAGCTAGTAAAAAATAGAAATTCCTTAATTGCAGGAGTCAAGTTAGGGTAAACAGAACCTAATTCCACCAGAGATGTACATGCATGCATGCACAGGAGTTTTAATCCAGGATGACAGATCAAAAAAGAGGTGAAAGTTTCCTCCTAAAATTTTACTTCATTTTCTCCCTTAAATATCTGTTCAACAGTTTAAAAACAGGTTAAATTGGATTTCATGCCTCTCAGTTCTTAAAGTTAGCAAAGCCAATGCTTCCTGCTACCTTCCCAAATAAGCTTCTTCTCTCCCTATTTCTTCTCCAATTCGTTTGCCTTCTATCCCTTTGTCCTTTTTCTTTTCTCTTTCTCTGTATCTTTTTGTTCATAGAGCAGCCTGTGCTGATGGTTAGGACACAAGCAGATGACAGCCTGTGTTCTCTTACGCAGCTCCTCCCCTAAACTGTGCAGCAGGAACCAGAGGCCAATAGCAGCCACCAGAAAGATGGCAGGAAAATATACAGGATCTTCCAGGATCACTATATGAAGGGTGGGGCACATAATTTACAGGGCGAGCCATGTGAAATTACCCACTTGCAAATTCATTACAAAATCAAAACACCACAGCCACAGCTCTATCTTATCATCATGTTTAGGCTGGCAAGTTATATTCTCTTTAAAAAAACCAAACGAACAAAAACCCCAAAAAAACAAAACCCACACAACCCAGAAAAAAAAATCATATTCTTGTGGAAATCCCAAACAGAGAAAAAAAAACAAAGTTATACTGGAGAGCCCTTACTACCAAGCTCTGCAGAATATGGGGAGGATGGTAGACTTGAAGAACCCACTTCCGCAAGCATATTGATCAATAAAGGGGAGAACTGGTGAAATAAGCAAATAACTAACCAGGTACATGAACTTAAACAAGTACAAGCAATAAAATTAAAAGTATAAATACACAAATTCAACCATTTTGCTTCAGAGTCAGCATCCTATTACGATGAAACTGACAATTCGCACCTCAGTCTTCTCCATTTAAGTTCTCTGCAGACTTGGCAATGATTCCTTAGACTCAGAGGTCTCTTTCCACACACAAGTGATAAAAACTTAAGTAATTAAGCTAAAACTGAAGCTGTGAAACAATCCAACTGCTTTGTTGATTGTGAGTGTGAAGTCAAAGGTTAATTTTATAACAGTACACTGAAAGAGCGTAAAGCCAGCTATCCTCAGAGACAGGCATGCTCTGGACATCCTGTTGTGAAAATGGCTGAAAAGAATAAGTCCACTCAGGAATGCATTTTACAAAATGGGACTAGCTAACAAATAAAAATAAAAACATTAGAACAAGTATCCACAAAAGCTTACAAATTTGAGAAAAAAAAAACTGTTTCTAGTCACCACGTAATACTTTAAAAACTGAGTATATGGCAGGTAGGGCTATGAGTAGTCTGAATTTTTAAGGAAACTGGGGAGAGAAAAAACACAGCTAAGTCCACAGCCACATAAACAAACTGCTCCATTTTATCAATCCAGTTTTGAAATTACTTTAGTAATCACTATAAACTCAGATGTGAATATTTGTCAAAAAAACTTATTTTAAATAATCTTGAACTGATTACTAATATAATAGAAATAAAGAATGTATACATTACATCTAGCAGTGATTTGTCTAAACTGGTTTACTATTATATCAATAATTAAATCAATGCAAATTTCTCGTATTAAGCCCTGAATGCTTTGTTGATTAGTCAATTGCTACTTGACACACCTATGACCACCAGGAAATTCTGTTCCCTTCTAGGTGCAGTGTTGAAGTGATGTATTTCAGATATTGAAGTGTTAATATTGTTTGCACTTTGTTTAAAGTTGAATATACACCAACTTTAGGGAAAAGGTAATCCCAAGATTAGTCTGTTTTCCCAATAACTACAGAAACAAATACAGCTTCTCTATTTAATAGGCACAGGTGCATGTGAGACTTAAATTATTTCCCCAAACAGACACAAAAACCCTGCACAGAACTGCAAAGAGTATGTTAATCTCTCATTGCAGAGAACAGTTTAATCAAGCCTTTTGTTATTGTTATTAGAAACACCTGTACATATGACAAATACTACTTTTTTTGCAGATGACTCACAGTGGATGAGAAATTCACAAGCTTTAATTTTGCTCCCACTTGAAGACCTGAAGGATGTACCACGGTTACTTTTGTAACCAAGTTTTTTGTTCTGGAGGGGTTTTTTTGTTTGTTTATTTCCCAAAAGAAATGTAGTAATTCTGTAGAGCAGCCAATGTTCTACATGAGTTCTTCAAAAATAAACAAAAAAACCCCAAACTATTCCTGTGACAAGTAGTCTTCCTGATGTCTGACCACCTCTGGTTGCCTTGATTATTGATACAGAGTTTTAAAAGTCATTCAGTTAGATGGCAAATTTTACACTACTAACAGCCTTCAGGGCAAGCGTTCAAGATACCAAACAAAGGAAGCTCTGACTCAGCCAGGATGTTCAACGATGAAAGGAAGAACACCTAACACAACACAGCTTCTTCACTTCAAATCCCAGTGAAAGTTCTCCTCAAGATGATGTTGTTTCCATGCAAGAGTCCCAACTCACTAGCATGTCAGAAGTACCAATGGTGGCCATTTATCCTCATAAATATAGATCTGGTGAGATGGTAAAAAAGGTACATCACCAATTACCAACCCGTTTCTCCCCACATGACTGCAAAACAAAAGCCTAATCACGATGCACTATACTAGTTGTTTCCTGGAATGGAGTTCCTCTATGACACGCTCTCCGGTGTCATTTTAAACAAACAAACAAAAGAGGTTCATAGATTTTTCTTGGTCTTCTCTCATGTTCCACCTGCACTTGGTTCCTGTAAAGGCTGGAGAGCTCTGGTCTGTGAATAACTGGTGCTAACAGCTGCAGGGTCGAAAAAAATTCCTGAGCCACAGCACAAGGTCTCCTCCATTTGCTAGCTATCAAACTGAATTAAAAGACAAACAATGTCACAAAAAAAATCACAAGTTTCAAATTGTTCTGTAAATAACTGCAGTATTTGCCACAATAGTACTGCATGACTTTAGGACAGTTAGGTCTTAAGTTAGAACTAGGAAAGGACAATTTTTGTTTGGCCCAATCCACAGCACAGATCTTTAAAAGATCAGATATAGCTTCTCTTATGGACTTATGCTGCCTTCAAGGGCTGCTGCTGCTGAATTTACAGCTTATGCTGAACTTGACGGCTTATTCAGGGATCAGCTGATAATCAACGCTCACACAGTGCATGCCCTGTTTGGTCATGTCTGAATTCACACTCATTTTCCCAGGTTTGTTTTAAGTTTTTGTGCATGGTCATACAAACCCTGCAGCAGAAAGCAAAAAGTGAGCAACTTTGCAGCTGCTGATTTTTCACTTTCCCTGGAAGAACCTAGAAAACAGGCATGAACCAGAAATAATCAAAGGGTAGTAACAGGTAACAAGTTGAAGGTACCAAGTTTCAAATAAGCAACTTGCAGGGTGAAGAAAATCAGTTTGACCAAGTTTGTTGGCACGCTTGGTGATGTAAGAACATCAGAGAAACAGAGGAAGTAACGAAATAGAGAAAGAAAGAAACTAGCAAAATTAGATCTGATAAATATGAGCTTATTCACTACAAATTCCATTAATTTTCCAGTATAATCAGGAAACTTTGTTTCCATTTCTGGTATTTTACCTCTCACCCACAACAGCAAAGAGATTAACTTTAATTTTACAGTTACATCCTGTTCCTGTGTTATTATGTTTTCCCACCATCTTCCAGAAACGTGATTGCTTCCTTCACGGATAGCTTTCCTTTCAAGTTTTAGGTGTATTCAAGTCTTTTCCTGGGTGAGACGTTTACAATTCATTATACCTTCCTTATGCAGTAAAAAGCTCTTCCTTTCTATCGCCAACCTATGATTAAATATGCCACCTATTTTTATCACAGTTTTTCAACTTTCTTAAGAAGAAAAAAAAAACCTACTTCTACTGTTCCTGATTTGCAAAATAGCTCTTTACCTTGGTATTATTTCAGAAATACATAGGTGTCTACAAATACAAAGGTAGCTAGCACAGCTTGAGTACGAGATGTTCTCTCCATATTATGAGTGAAAAAGGTAAGAACAAAAAAACCAGTTAATACAGAAATCATTAAGTGGATTGTTCCTTCAGTTTGTGTTCTAATCCGAATCCTTATACAATACCAAAAAAACCCCATATTACTTAAATAATCAGTGTTTATTATTATAAAACTAAATTACTTAAATAATAATCCAAATTTGTCCTGCTTGGATGGACCTCACTCATCTCCATAGCATTTCTTACAGCATCTTCCCTGGTGGTCCTATATACTGCAGTTAAAAAACAGTATTCTAGCACAATTGAAGTATTTCCTTTAGATCCACGCAGACTTAACTGACTTTGTCCCATCCAGCACCGCAGTTTGTTACAGTACGATCACATACCTAAAGTGACTCTGAATGGCGTAAGGCAGGAGACAGAAATAAGCTCCATTATATCGTTCTCTTGGAACACAAACAGTGCCTTAAATTATGTGTTAGACTGCGTCAATGCTGAACTTTTACACAGAATTTCCCACAGCAGCAGCAGCAGCCACCGAGCGATAGTTTTGACAAGGTGCTGACATTTTACAGCCTCGCCATCTAATCCTATTGAGAGCAAGTGCAGACATGATAAAGAGCTAATGAGCTTCTCTGTGCACACTACTCCACTCACCACTGCTGCTAGCACAGGCACACAGCAAACAGAAAGGTCAGCCAACAATGCTCCAGTTGCATCTACTATCATCACCCTACCCCACACCACTGAAGAAGCCCCAGAAGAATTAGGGGCTCCTCATTCCTTATTTTGTCTTATGTACAGCTATCAGCTGTGAAGATCATACGACACGTATACTTGCTCCTAGCGGAATCTAATGACCTCATTGTAAAAACAACAACACATAGTTAAAATTATCACTCCAAGAGGTCAGTCAAGCTGCCCTACACAAAATAGTTTAACACCTCAAAAGCCTTACAATTCTCTCACATACTCTTACGGTTAAAGGACAAAAAAATGAGTAAGTCTTCAAATAGCTAGAGATTTCATTTAACAAAAATCATGTTCAAAAGGTACTCCAATCCAATCCCACACAATGCCAACCTAGCAAGCAACTCTTTGCTTCCCTCTGCATTACACAAGTTTTGCACTGATGCAGAGCAGATTTAGAACATGCTTAGAATAATTCCATAAATGCTAACATGTTGTAGAGCACCCTCTTTCTTGTCTTTAGCGCTTGTACAGGTCTTTCCTGTATACTATCGATATTTTCCTTACTAATTTAGAGTTAAATATATATGCAACTACCCAAACACACTTATATACATACATGAAATCCTGAAAAATTTCTTCCTCCCCTTCAAAAATTCATACAATCTTTTTCAGTCCTCTTCTTGCACACTGTCTCACAACAATTTTAAAGAAACAGTACACATTTCCTCACAGGATATATAAGGTACACACTGCAAAGCGGGGCAAAGGAGCAGGAATTCTATATTACAAATAGTAAAGCTTTAAAAATATCAACAAAGCAGAACATTCTAACATAACAAATGAAGAGCTCTACATTAAAAAAAGACTTCATTATTTCAGTATCTCTTTGTTTGCTTGTTTAATCATCCCCTGGGACAGTCTGTACTGTTAAGAAACGTGTAGAAAACAGTCATCAGTTTTTGTTGTTGTTCAATTAGTGCTATACTCAGTGTTTGAGCTCATGCAAGTGTCCTTTGGGGAAACGTCCTGCGTGCCATTAGCACTATTCTTAATGAGGGAAAGCATGAAACTCCTTTAGTGCTCTGCCAGAATTGTTTTATCTTCAAGTCAAAAGAACAACTGCTTGGAGTAACCCCAAAAAAAGCATTTAACAATTACAAGCGGCAAACAATATTGCTAAGCATTATACTCCCAGCAGTCTTCTATTTATAGGCTAACAGTTATTATACTGAATAAAACATGTATTAGGCAGCTTTACAATGCAGACAGTCATGATTCCGCAGTTAAGGCTGCTATGACAGTTTCTATTACAAACCCAATTTTGATCCCTTTTACTCTTTCTATGAGAGGTAGGGCGGGGAACAGGAGGATGTTTCATGTTTGGTTTCAAGACAAAGGAGAATATTTTTAGGAAGTTTGAGGTTAATTGGACATGCTGCTTTTGAGATATGGGACATAGGCGTTTCTTTATTCTTTTTTGAAGAGAAAAGCTGTTTGATGCCAATGTTGTTGTTCATAAAAAGACTGGTAACTAGTTCTCCAGAATTTCTTTAAAATACAAAATCAGAATTGAAAACTAGGTGAAAGGAAGGTCAAGACTTACAGCTCTAGGAAATACATAAAGACAAAAGATTTAGCACTTTTCCTAGCTACATTTACCTTCAAAAAAGGCATGCAAGCTTTTTCTACTGAAAAAAAAGCAAAGCAACTAAAGAACACTAGACTTAAAACTAAAAGCAACACTCTTAACTCTTATCACCGTTTCCCTCCCAATTACAGTTCTTCATAAACAGTGAGGAGCAGGGGGAATAAAGCATTCTTTCTCACAGTTGCACTTTATCTAACTGTCCCCACATTCTTCATGTTTCTAGGTTTTCTATCTCAGCTTCATAATCCTGACATCAAGCATCTTCACATTTCTGGCACCTCCTTGATCCTAACTTCAGCACGATCAAGATCTACAAGTCTTTAAGCCTGCATATTCCTTTTTTTTTTTGCCATCCGAATGACTAACTGGAGAGTGGAGGAGTTAATAAACAAGGTAAGAGAAAAACTCTGGCTAAAAGTTTGCATTTCGTACTTGTCATACACATAAGCTCGTTTAAACGATGCCTAAAAACACGCCCTGTCTTCTCAGTGACACCCGCGCGTATTTTAACACGCGATCTTACAAAACATGCACAATGGACACCAGCTGGAACAAACTCCCCTCACAGAGGAGCATCACATAGAAAAGCTAGAATTTAAGCAGACGCTGTGGATGACCTACAGAAATGGAAGGAAGGCAACTTATTTCAGTTGGACTTTATATACAGTCTTCTCAATGAGGCAAGAACTACCTAATTACAAAAACAATGGGGAGATCTCAGAGCCAGGCAGTATTATAAAACTTATGAGATTCCACAGACTTGCCCCTACTCATGTCACCTGAAGAAAGGAAAAAGGCAAAAGCACAGCCATTCCCAGTTCTAACTCCAGAAATGCAATAGGGCACTGCGTATTTTTATCTTCTAGTTCTGTCCATAAAACCGCAAAGTCCAGGCATTTGTTTGAGAGACTGCACACCTGATTGCTGGGAAGATGGACAGCAGACTCTGCTTCTGCTCGTCCTTATTATTTAGTGTACTGATACCTCTTTGGCATCCTTTCTTTTTACCTAGAGAGGTCAAGAAGATTCATTCTCTCAAGCTGTCTTAAGACTGTAGTAAGAAAATTCTTTAGTTCTATGACAATCTCACTCCCAGTTCTATGCAAGTGTTAAGGATGTGCTGTTGTATATGTAATTGTGTGCAGTTCTGGGTCCCACAATTTAAGAAGGATGTGAAGGTCCTTGAACGTGTCTAGTGGAAGACAAGAAAGCTGGTGAAAGGGCTGGAAGGAATGTCCTATGGGGAGCAACTGAGGACTTCGGGCTTGTCTAGTTTGGAGAAAAGGAGGCTGAGAGGTGACCTCATTGTTCCCTGCAGCTTCTTGAGGAGAGAATGTGGAGAGGGAGGTGCTGATCTCTTCTCCCTGATACCCAGTGCCAGGACATGTGGGAATGGTTCAAAGCTGCACCAGGGGAGGTTTAGACCGGACATTAGGAAGCATTTCTATACCGAGAGGGTGGTCAAACACTGGAACAGGCTTCCTGGAGAGGTGGTTGATGCCCCAAGCCTGTCAGTGTTTAATATGCATTTGGACAATGCCCTTAATAACACGCTTTAACTTGGTCAGCCCGGAATTGGTCAGGCAGTTAAACTAGATGATTGTTGTAGGTCCCTCCAACCGAAATAGTCTATTCTATTCTATTCTACTCTGAAAGCTTTGCAGCTGTGGAAGCATTGAGTCATCATACACATGCAGTAGGCCTCTAACTTCCTCTGCTAGAGGTCCATAGTAATTTGGTTGCTCTACAATGGACAAATAAATCTTAGTCATTTTAAGAGGCTGAGATTCAAAACACTGCTGAAAAGTTTTAGAAATGCTGAATTGTCTCTGACAGCATATTTCCAGTTGTTTTCAAAAGAGTTCATTGAGGTCCATTTTGTTATTAACAGATAGCTTTATGCAAGTCATTTAATTTCTTTATTTTCAGGTTGCTATGGCTAGCTTAAGTTTATGTATCTTTCTGACAGCATATTTTGAGTTGTTTCCAAAAGAGTTCATTGAGGTCCATTTTGTTATTAACAGATATCTTTATGCAAGTCATTCAGTTTCTTTATTTTCAGGTTGCTATGGCTAGCTTAAGTTCATGTATCTTCCATATAAAAAAAAAAAATCTAACTTCAGGTTGGAAAAGATGTGGGGTTTTTTTTCCACTCAGAGGAGAGAATTTGGAAGTAAAAACCTACTGTCTGGTTTGCTCACTCGCTTTATAAGACATGGGTACACACAGAAGTTATGGCATGATAAGTTTCCATATGTCTGCTACATAGGCATACTCTATTACATCTGAGATGAATGCAAGTTAATTCCAGACAAGCTGTACCTCTGCAAAAATAAAGGTAACTATGCCCCTCTGAATTTACCCACACAAAACCACATATTAAGAAAATAAAGACAATTCAGGTGAAACACCTGATACAGGGTAATTAGTTACCACGTAATTTTGGTCACACAGCAAGGCTGATAGCTTGTATCATGAGGTCTCACAAAGATTCATGAGATAGCAGACTTTCAATGCTGTTGTTGTACAGACAGCATTATATGAGTCACACAGGACTACAAACTTCAGGGGTTATTCAGACAAGGTTTACAAGTCTCAATGAAGCTTTCAAAAATTTTTGTTCATGAAACTGAATGCAACAATTTTCAACTTTTATAAGCAGTACTTAAAATGAAAATTCAAACACATTTTCAGCACATCAAGATACTCATAATATACTTGGACTAGTATCGTTGAGTTTGAGGTCATCTGTAGTGTCAGTTTCAATTATCTCTTTCTTTTCATTGCCCTGGTACAGTACTAAGCTGTAAATAGCAGCAAGACACACACAAATTAAGTGGCTCTTTAAGAATAACTACTTATATTTAATTTGAACAACCCAATGCATCACAGGTAAGAGGACTGTGGAATTGAGCTACACCATTGAAGACTAGCATGGCAAGCTGCTTCTGGTTCAGAAGTGCCAAACTGAGCTTTCACTTACAAGCTGCTAACAAACTTAAGTTTGTGTAAGGCATAAGTACAAGTTAACCTGTCCACTGTTTGTCTTGTGAATTACATAGATGTATTTGCTGCTGGTTTATCAAATCAATCCTATGAACACTTTTCAACAATGAAGTAATTCAGGGCAAATGTTCAGCTCTCCTCAGCTGAACAAGTCTTGCCTGAACAAGGAGAGACATACAGGATTCCAGTATGTTTAAAATTGATTGATAAACTCAAGACACTTTTATACCATGACCAAGATGTCAAAGAAGCAGTTTCGTATTTTACTCATGTGTTGTCACAAACAAGGCATTAAGATTCAGATTGTTAGCAAAGATTCAGCAAAGAAATATAATTTGAGAGCAAGAGTCATGAAAGCACATAATAAAGGGCCATAGTATCTCAAGGATGTTAGGAAATACTGCTATTTACAGAGAGGGGCAGAAAAAGAAGCGATTGAAACAGACATAAACTGATTTAATGCTTTAACACAGAAGCAGCAGCACATTCTGAGTCTTTAGAAGAAAGAAAATGCTAATCCAAGGATTTTAATTCATGAACTTTATCAACTCAAAATAGGATCATTTCACAAGATAGTCACTCCCACTCTCCTCCTAGAAATCAGAATCCTTCAGGTGGAGTAAATGAGTATGTTGCACATACTCCTCTCAGCCAGAGAGGATCAGCCAGTACATTTGTTAGAACTACCCCCAAATTCAGTTTACATCAGGGTCCAAATTTTTCCAGTTGTAGTCTCCCATTTAAATCTTTGTTTAACTGCAACGATAAGAAGACTGTAGGGCAATAGCCTCTCTAACACCAGAGCTAACTTTGCTAACAACAAAGATTAATCTGTGTCCTGATTTAGAGCCACAGAAATGTTACAAATTCAGACCTGCAGCATGAAAAGGAACCACTGCTACATAAAGAGAAACTGAACTTAGTGCAAAATAGCATACCTTCCCTATTTTAAAATAATTTACCTGGAGATATAGCTCTGTGGAACTGATACATGTCTTCTCCAATCAGTTCTTGTGCAACTTGCTTAATCTTCCGTCGGACAGCATCGAGCTTGACTTCAGATTCATTTAGTATTTCTTCCCCATTGGGAGCACTGCAATCATAAAACAGAAACTGAAAGAGCTGCTTCCTGAACATGAGCAAACAGGTAAAAAATATTACACATTTTCTTCTGCTAACCAATATATTTTCAACAGCTTTAGGAAAAAGCAAAGCCGATACTGGAATGAGAAACAGTTTAACTTCTTTTGATACCTACTGCAGATTCTGAAATTCTCTAGATTCTTACCATTAAAATAATCATCCAGCCAAACTTAGTGCTGGTAGCATGATGTTTATTCCAGACTAGAATTTTACTTATTGCTTAAGTGAGAACAATGAGAAACACGTGCAAAGGCTTCAAAAAGGTTTTCTGAAAACCTAACAGTATTTGCAGAAGTCCTTCAACCTCTTCGAAAAAAATAAAATTTAACAAAAATCAGTATTTTGCAATACATTACAGTATTGCAAAATACAATACATGATCTACTTCTACACGTGGGGTTTTTTTTAGGGAGTAATTATGAACTACACTACTCAGGAGCAGCTGAAATATCTGATTCACAACCACAATACATACTGGGCATTTAAAGTTTAGTTTAATCTAATTTCCTTTAAACTTGCCCCTCCTCCACCTCCAAATAATCTATATAGTATATTATTTTACAGTCTATTTAAGGAACGACTGATAGACTAGTCTCAACAAAACAAAGAGATTTCTGAAAGTAAAGCCACAATAATAGCAAAAAGCAAAGGAGAAGGAAATAAAAATACAGCATGGGAAGCTTCCACTCTCACAAAAACAGGAATGTCTTACAAAACAGGAATCTAAAATTCAGAATAAAGAGGAGGTTTTTTTGTTGTGTTTTCCCCTACCAGTTCCCACCTATCTAGCCCCTGCAGCGGGAGTAGCCATTTACAGACAAGACTGAAGCGGTTACTAGAATTATCACAATGCCTCTTTGCAGAAGGTGACAAAGTTAAGAAGAGGGCAACTGCATAATCCCTATTTATAACTGTTGCTATTATGGTAACTATAAATAGTTACTACTACAGCAGAAATGTATTGATAGGTAACAAGATTAATTAAAAATAAAAGGAACAGGGAGAGCTGTTTTAACTGTAACACCTAAGAACAACATGTTTGACACATAGAGTAAACTTTTTATACAACAGGCTTTTGCAAAGCTTCAAATTTTCCTGTTACTCTTCTAGTTTGTCTGTGGCTTCCAAAGATTGCTTGACAGCTCACAAGAACACAAAACACACAGAAGCTCAAAACTTCACGCAAAAGCCTCTTAGGTTGCAGTATGTGTTGATGTAAACAAAACCCAGGTCACCTCCTCTTTGCATTGATGACCTAGGGTGGAGCTGCAAACACCAAAATGGTGAAGTAACCACAGAGGCAACTAACCTGAAGGAAGGGTGTGTGCTCTTCTCCCCCAGCTTTCTGAAAGCTGGAAAACTTTCATCTGCTGTTGCACTCTACTACTCTGATCCTGTTTAATACATCAATAAAACCAACTGAAAAACCTGAAGCAGCATCTTTTAATTCTCTAACTGGAGTTTGCATTCACTAGCTCACGCCCACCCTAAAGGATGTTTATGGGAATTCCGTTAATTCAATTCCTCTCAACAGAACATCTCAGCTATTAATCACAAATACAGAGAACACTGCAAGGCAGCTTCTAGGTTTCTGTGAACACTTTCATGCTCAGATGCACCATGTGACTCACCTGGTAAACCTGTGGAGGAGAAATATTGTTCTTTTGCTTTCGATAGTTATATCACGACTGAGCTTCACAAGCCGTTCATATTTATCATGCCTGGTGTCGAGCTCCAGCTGAAATGCTGCAGAGTCAATCATTACAGTAACAAGCATGGTTATCACACGTATACAGTGTAGGGGAGGAACAGAGTGCCTGTGCTACAGTAACTGCTTATGGGTCCCAGCCCCACCAGCCTTTTCCCCAGGGTGCCTTTTTCCCCAAGGTGGGCAGCACAGCCACTCCTGCATGGGGCACGGCTGTGGAGGCCATCACTGCCAGAGCTGCAACATTCATCATTAATGCTACTTTTGTTTAATAAGTCAGGTTTAAATATATCAACTCTGATGATGGTTTAAGGCAGCACAATTTTAAGGTAAAATACTTGTTTTAACTAGTCAAATCTATTCTGCAACACTGCTGTTCAGGAAACTGACTTAAAATTTCACCCAAGTTCAGCAAGATAAATTAAAAACCAGAACCCTACAATCATAAGTAAGAGTCACCAGTCTCTAAAGCAAACCAACCAAACAAAAACAAGGCATGTGACTAAGACACATATACTGTTAAAAATGTACCATTTAGTAAAAAGACAGGTTGCATTTCACATCCAAACTAGACTTGGCCAAAAGTCAAGTATTTGAACATCCCTAAGAACTAGAAGTACCAAAGCAAAGCGAGATTAATTAATATTTCTGACTTACTGATGTAAACTCTTTCTGCCTAACTGGAATGAACACAGACAAGAGAGGATGTGTATCTGGTTATCACAGTGAAATATTATGAATGTTTCACAGATACCATTAAGATTTTATAGACCATTATTCCACTAAATAAACCATTAAGACACTTAAAAGAAATCTAACACATTTCCTGCATAACTGAGGTGTTAAAATGTCCATGCAAGAAGATGATGAAAATAAGATAAGAGGTTACATTTTCAAAGGCTCTGACAAGTGAATGGGCTTTAGAAAAGCACAGCAGTTCGCTGGCAAGCAAAGTTTAGATGAAACTACAAAAATAACTGTACTTCTCATCACCTTGATAAAAACTTGGTTCCTCTTATTTTATTCTTTTCTCCTCAATCTTCTTCTGAAATTCTGAGATAAGTCACAAATGCTCCTACTGATCTTTTAAACCTTTCACATGTCTGATTGGCGTGTCTCTTCCAAATTCCAAGAGTCAAGACCACCACTGAATTATCATCAAGAAGAAATTTTCCCTCAGATCACAGCAATAGGAACTTCAGGGAGGGTGACTGGTACTCTCCTTCGTAAGTTGCCATATATGACATTTTCAACAACCATTTACAAATTTAATCTATCAGAAAATTAACTATTCTGACAATCTACAATATTAGCAATGCTCCCAATCTCTTCTAGACAGTTGTGGCTTTTAGACCTTTACCTTAAGATTTTAAACCTGTTAGGGACCACTATGAAGTGTTTTGTGACCTTAAGTAAAACACGGACAAATACAGTAATCTTTAGCCTAAAAGGATGCAAGAAAACCTACCGTACTGTTGCGTAAAATTGCAAAGGATTAGAGCTCAGTGGGTTCTCCAGGCTAACACCTTGAGACCACACTGCCATTTCCTCCACACATTCCAATTTAATGTCTAATCTATCACTGAAAGCAAAGACTCAGACTCTTTTGATTTTGGTAGTGCAGAAGCAGACCATTAGAAATGACATTTAATAAAATCTTAACCTTACAAACCAAGGTACTATCAACTCTGTGTATCACTGAGCTGTCTTATTTAAAACGTATAAAGCAAAAAAAGGTGTAACTGAATACTCCTTGGTTTTTGATTAATTATTATTACAGAAGACAATTTATCATTAATTTTTTAGAAATCTTTGATGCCAACAGATAACTATGTCAATTCAAGCACAACATTTTCCAAAGAGATGAAAACCAGCAAAACGCATGTAAACATTTGATTTCACACATTAAGTGGTTTAGATTCAGGCAACACACATAGAAATAGTGCACCACTCCGGTTCACCTTACACAGCTCACTCAATTATAACCCATCTGGAGCGCACCTTTTCTTAACGCCTGTGCCTGACACTGAGACAAAGACCACCAGTGTCTCCATCTGGAGCTTATAAGCGCTAGTGCAAGACAAAGAGTGGATCTTCGAGAAGCTGAATAAACTGCGTCCCTTACATCCTTTCTGAAATTAACCAAACGCTTCTGACTAGATCTCATGGGAAAGGAGGGAAATAAATGTTTTGAATTTGAATCAATGGCAACCTTAGGATAAACTGATATGATTAAGGGTGAAAAAACAAAGTTGAAAGTACAGTTGCACTATTCAATTCAAGCACAAGTGTACGTACGTTATTCAATATAAAAGTTCAGGGGTGAAAGTTAATCATCTGCCAAGCTGACTTACACAGAAAAAAAGAAGTATCTGTTTTAAAGAAAGCAAGGAAATTATATGATGCTGAAGTGACCATGTATAACAGCCATTCAGCTCTTACTTCTTCACTCTCCTTAGCTTCATAAAAAATAGCTGGGACAGGGAAAATTTTACACCAAGAATTAATCTGTGTCCCATATCACATCTCCTTCTTTCTTCTGTAAAGGCTTCTCATTTCTGAAGCCCAACTTTGTCTTGTTGAGGCTTGTCTAATGAGTTTAAATCTGGTTTTGTGCAGTTTGGTTGGAGGGAAGTCTACACTTGCTCATTTAAAGAAACCGAAATACAAGCTAATTTTAAAAAAGCACTCAAACTGAAATAAGTATCTACACACAAGTCCATATTAGTTATTATTTTTTAAAAGTGCATGTATAAACAGTTACCAACTAGCAAATAAATGCATCCAGATTTACACTGAAGTAGCGTAGTCATCTATGCACCAGAGCCAAGGCCAACAGCTAAGAGCCTTCCCAGTCTCCCCAAAGGTAGCCATCTCCTCCACTCATCCCCATGGCTCAGACTTCGCATTATACCTCTTCAGATCTTACAGTTTTCTGCCCCAAAGGGCCCAGTCATCTTTTGTCTGGCTGAACATTTATGCAGTTTGCTTAGCATCAGGTTCAGCAGAAGTGGGGTGGGGAGCGGAAACAGCAGGTAGGATGAAAAAGGAAGCAAGTCATGAGTCAGGTGGAGCTATGCGAAATCCCACTCGCAGGACTTGATTGCACAAAAAGCGAAACAGCAAGCTCTGAACATCCGAAGCACGAGTCCGACAAGTTTCAAGTTCCCCCCCGCCCAGAGAAAGCTCATTTATACTGTCACTAAATACTAGCAACTTCTACACCACATGTTTTTATAATCTGGCTTTCAACATGCTTACTTACATTTAAAAGATGTCATCAAAGCTGAAGACGGATTAACATTCTCTTTTTCCTCTCTTCTTTGACCATGTGGAAAATTGTCATGCTTTCGTTTTCTGAACCCAGCCGATCCTATTAATAGGAGACACACACAAAAAGAAGTATTTTATAATAGTTTTGCAAGAGCATAAGCAGCATCAGAGTGCTGTCTTCAGAGCATTCCTGACTGTAGCCATATTTTACAGCATTGAATAAGGTAACTGGATGAACCTTATTACCGACTGATGTCATCTTTATGTTAGCATGGCACTTATTCCACCACATTCCTAGTGAAAATTAGAAAAAAATCCTACAAGTTTCAATTAATGAGTGTGGTAGGACCCTAAGTTGTGGTTTGTTTGGGGTTTTTTTCCTGGTAATGTCTTCACACCCTTTTATGTTTCCTTTCTGTAAGGGAATGGCTGCATGGAAATCCTTGTGTGAGCAAGGGCCTACAGGATTAGATTTTTTTTTTTCCTTCCCTTCCCTTTTTTAAAAAATTATTTTAAATATTCAGCTTGACAGGAGTCATTAAAACTACAAGTTTTTCATTACTGTAATTATTTATGTCAAGAGTATTCACTAATCAGAAAAAGTAGCAAGGCATAATTTAAGTAGACTACCATTATCCAGGTATGCAGGTTTAGCTCCTGCAGCATAGCATCTTAGGTCCTCACACTCTGCCCATTAACCAGTTTCTTCTTTTTTCACCCCAGTACAGCTGGTCCGTTCAACTGGTTTTACATGCCTGTTCCTCAGCCTCCCTTTTCAAACCTTCACCCATAACTCATTTCTTTTGGACTGTGTTTTACTACTCATTTACACTTTGTACTGTTTCTTCCTTTTGTCCTTCCTTCACCTAGGTCTGACTCATTGTGTCATTCATGTTTTAACCATTCCTCCCTCTCGGTACCTCCTTTTTGTGACAGCTGTACACTTTGTGTTCCTAATAGAGGCCAGAATTTGGTAAACTCTTACATACAAGCATATCTTTTTGGATATGTTGAGTTCTCTCAATTTCCTTAAAAGAAGAACAAAAGGAAGCTACTTAAAAGTTACAGATGAACACTGGATTTAAAATGTTTCCGTTTAATTGTTTATTATCCCAAACCAAAACCAGAAGTGGGCGTAGTTACTTTCTAAAAGAGGAAACTGAAAATCATTTTTTCCTTCTTTTCTGTGGGGACATGAGTTCAGGGTTTTGCTTTTCCTGCAGCAGCTGAAAACATTACAAACACAAGCCCTGAAATAGAGCACAGAATTAAACTCTCTGCAGTATTCCAAAAGCTGGGAACACCATAATGACCTATAGGAAAAAAACAGGCCCTCTTGAAGCAGAGGGGGAAAGGGAGAAGTAGAGAGAGAAGATGTTTCACAGGATAACCAACACCTTGAACATCAGAAAGCCACAGACCGCAATAAGTTAGCCTTAATTTTAAAAAATATAAAATAAAAAAGCCAGCTTCCTTGCTGCAGAGCCTCCTTTTTGGCTGAAGGGAGGTCTGTGCGACCGCTGAGACCAAACCAACACACAGCCACAAAGCGAGCGCCGCGTTACTGACAAGTCAGTCGCAGCTACGAGCGCTTTACAGGCCTGGCACGCCCACCTTTTGGCCGCAGCAGCTGCTTTTTTACCACCGAGGATGAAGATTTCTAAAACTATGTTCACACGCGTATCTGCAAAGCCCGCGTGAGGAGGCGGTAACGCCTCTGAAGAAACGGTCTCTCTCGGTGTAAAGGCAGAGTTTAGCGGCACGGCTGAAGGGAACCGTTTGTTCAGGGCACAGGCTCACTCCCCCACCCGCCGTTTACCGCCGTCTCTAACTCCTCACACCTTTGCCTCCTGCCGGCTCAGGGAGCTGTACCGGCCCCTGAGGGCCCGCGCAGCCGCCGGCCCCGGCCGGCTGCGGCCGCACCGCCCCTCG
>VZSC01017611.1:103989-126770 GCA_013398225.1 Steatornis caripensis | reverse complement strand
GGGGGAGATATTCTCTCCCCTTCCTTCCCGTGGTGGATGAAACACAGTGGATCAGCTAACTGCTAGAGAGCTTGCTCACTTCGCCCATGAACCATGGAGGCTTGATGCAGAATGAAAGCTAGAAATTAACTTCCTCCAGAATCTCCCATAACTCAGAGCAGGCTGTGGAGGTGTTCCTCAGAATGGTTGTGGGAAACAGCTTAAGGATTGAAGGAAACTTTACCTTTGCTGTGCTGGAAAACTGAGCATTATGTAATACTTGTTTTTCTCACCTTATGAATTCTGCCCTTGCAATGCACAAATCCTCAGGCATACATGTGTTCACTGCCATCCAGCATCTTGGTAACTAGAGAATAAAGAAGAGATGTTTGGAGAGCTTGTGAAGATCACTGGGAAGAACATCCCTGTAGTTCTGAAATGGCAAGAAAAAAAAAAGAAAGATGGCAGAAAGGAGATGGAAAGGGTTCAGAAGGTGAAGGTCACTATTCTGTCACTCAGTCACTGGTGGAGGACTCCTTTCCTAACAGAGGGACTATGAAAGTGCTTCCCTATTAAGGCTTCTATAGCTGCTGCCAGCTTGGCAGGAAAAGCATCTCTCCGATGAAAACAAATTCCTGTGTTCCCCGACACTGAGTTGCTCCTGCAACACTGCAGCTCTCAAAGAACCCAAGTGACTCCAAGGAGAAACACTGCATTTACCCTGGCTGTTTTGCTCTCCGCTTTCAAACACTGATTTTATATTCTACAGCCAGCCAAGCGACTCTTTGCAAATTTTACAACCTGTTCTCCCCAGAGCCTGAAGGCATAAAGCACTCACACAGTGCACAACCTGAGAACTAAAGTATAAAATACAAGAAAACATATAAAAGCCTGCACAGAAGTTCCTGAATAAGGTCAGTGAATCTGCCTACACCTTCGGGAGCAAGCACTCACCTGACTGATAAATTAGGAGTTAAAAACAGACCATGTTAAAAGCTGATGATAGCACAAGTAGGCGTAGCATATTATTTAGATCTCTCACACAAAAATCCCCTATCTGATTTACAAGAAAGTGTATGGAACATGTCCTCACTAGATATCTGCCAACTGGGTATTGAGATCTTTAGAACAAATTTAGAAGAATGAATAATTACAATTGCGTGTAATGAATATTTGGGAAACAGGATAAGATGCAAGATGGGTCTTTCAAAACCAGATCAAGCCAAACTAAGCCATTATCTTTCTTAGATGTGATAACTCAATCTCTTTGGCAGAAGAAGCATGGTAAGTCTCACCTGTTAGACTCCAGTAAAGCACTTGATTCAGTGCCGCTACTTAGGCGATTAAAAGGCAAACTGGGAAAGATTAAGATTAGTAGGCAAATTGTAAAGGGGTGAGGAACTGCCTGAAGGGAAGAAGATAAGTAACTTTGGAAAGGTGCCGTGCTGGAACGAGGGGGTTCCACAAAGACGAGTCCATGGGCTTTCAATATTTTTACTGAGAATTTAGCTATTAAAGAAACAGGAGTGCTGTGAAACATGACTGATGTGTGATGAAATCTGTCAACAGCAGAAAGCTGGAGGGTGTTGCCGGTACTGAAGAAATTATGGATATCACAGGCAGAGATCCCTTAGAGATGAAATTATACAAATAGAGTCAAACACTGTAGTAAAAATTGGACTGAAAAGAGGTGGAAATGATGTTAATAGCATTGTAAAAAAGCCACTGGAGAAACTTCATCTAGAATACTGTATACAATTCCAGTTAGCTCTATTATCAGAAAGCCCTCAAACTGGAAGAGGTGTTGTGAAGAGATGTCCAGGAAAATTACAGGGAATGGACAGCCTGTCCTGTAAGACATGGGAAGAATTTCAGCAAAGCGAAGGATGAGAGAGCTTATGACTTGTCTCCATAAACACCGTGGGGGGTGGGCAGGAGGGAAAACGACAAACTATTCAACATGAAGGACAATCTGTCTCAAAAATATTTGAGTGCAAATTGGCCATCCACAGACCAAGTCCTGAAATTAGATGAAAATTCCTAGTTACCAGATGCATGACCAAACAGGCTTCCCACAGAGGAAGACAGCAGCAAATCTTGCCGATTTTTGGTATGAGGTGTATTTAGTTTCCAAAGAGCCTGTACCACATGGCTGCCTGCAGTGACCCAGGCCAGGCTCAGTGCTCCAAGGGATCAATTCCCATCTCTTCCCCACTCCTGTCCTCAGAGCAGCTGCTGATGGTGTCCCAGGAAGGCATTCCTGGAGTCTGGTCTTACACAAGCGAGTGTCTTACCAGCAGCACAGACTGGGAGGCAAATCTCTGAACCTCTGTCTCCCAGCCCTCAAGGAAGGTCGCTCCCTTTTCTCACAGCGCTGTGCAAAACACAAAATCCTCTTCTATTTCTCCAGCTGCCCCGGGCATTGCTTAATACTTGCCAGTTTTCCAAAGGTGCTCTTCATTTTGATCTTAGGCAGTAGTTAAACAGCTCATTTCTCCAGCCCAGGTGCTTCCTCCACCAAGGCAACAGGGAACAAGCAGGCTCAGTGGCAGGCAGGTTGCTGAGCCCTGCTGTGGCATTTCTGCCCCTGTCCCAGGGGTGCGGCGTGCTGTGCTCTTGGCTGTGGCAGCACAAGTATCTGTGGGGACTTTTCTAGACCACACTACTTTAAAAAAAGTATGTTGCCTGTGGTGGATGGCCAGGTGCTAAAGCACCTTACAGAAGTGCTTTTTCGTATTTATGAACTCCAAAGCCTGGTTTTTAGAAGAAGAGGCAGAGGAGAGTGTGGGTCAGGCAATAGGACTGTGAGCTCTGTCAATCACTCTGACACATCTGGAGCACCTCAGACCCCCAAAGCCGTCGATCATCTCCTGGGGACTGGCTTTCTACATGAGATCATAGCGATGCATTCTTTCACCTGCACTGCTTTGACCTGCAGCTGCACCCCCCCCACTGCCAAGCTCAATGCTGACTGCCAGGAAAATGCCCTTTGTCACCTTGGCACTGCTGACCACACCAGGTTTAAGGAACCACACGTCTTTTTTCTTCAGCATGGTGCTGGCCTTGCAATAACTGGAGCTTTTCCAAATCCTCCTTGAAGCCACCCCCTCTTTGCTCTCCCTCCTCCTTGCTGGCAGCAGCTTTCTGTGGCCAGAGGAAGGAATGGGTACCTGCAGAGTGTCCCCCCATCCCCTGGGAAAGCAGCGTCTGCTGGGAAAGTAAAAGCTGATTTTTCCTTTGCACCCACTGACATCAAGGCTCTGCACTGAACCTGTCCATCTGTGCCGCTCATGTGGAAGAAAGCTCTTCTGGCACCGAGGAGTCCCGTGGGCTTTGGTAAGGGAATCTGGCCAGTTTTCATAGAAAGTGTTAACAGGGAACACACTGCGAGCAAGCTCATAGAAGGCAGGGGATATGGGACAGGGCTATATTTAAAATTCTCTTTTAGCACAGTACAATCCTGGCCTGAGCCCAGGCCTCCTCAAAACAGTCCAATACCTATTCTAACAGTGACAGCATTCAGAGGTAAACCTATTCCTAGGCAGAGGGGACACAGAATCACCCCAATAAATAGTTCAGGAGTCTATCTTTAGAGCAGAGCTCCACCACATAGGGAGAAAAGTTGCTATTTCACCCGCTCCTTTATATGCTGGCCCTGATGGCCCAGTCAGGCTGACCTTTCACTAGTGAGAAACCTGAGGGCTATTTTCATCCTAGTGTAAATCGGCATAGCTTCAGGGTTGGCATCATAGGAGGTTCTTATCTCATGGGGACTGTCCCAGTACAGCCTTCCCCCTGAGCACCCCTCTGGGATGGAGATAACAGGATCTGCTGTACGTGCTGGCTGCTCGTGGCAGTGGCTCTCCCCCTAACCAGAGGAATCCTGAGCCAATAATTTAGGATTTCCCCCATCCCTTCCTTAAGAATGGCACCAAACAACTACCAGTATCTTCCCTTCAGGCAGTGTTTCTGCCACCCTGCTCCCTCACTGCAGCTGGACTCCTCCCAAGAGAGGAGCGTAGCTAGTCTTCTGTGGTTGAGAGAGAGGGAGGTGCCTGCAGAAAGCAATTTATCCCTCCTAAAACCTGAACTGCGTCTCTCTCTGAGGGAGCGCCCAGGAGGACTGTGCTTCTGACACCAGTGCTTCACTTAGACACCTAAAATGAGGTGGGGGGAAATCCACACCCTTCTGCTTCTCAGGCATGATGTTTCACAAGCAGAAGCGTTGTAATTCTCCTCCTGCTTGTTGTTCTCAGCTGCTACGTGTTAGGTAGGATGCTAGATAATGTATGCCCTCCCACGTTCTGGCAGAGATCTTTCCCCCAAGTGGCATAAATAATGACTTTCATCTTGCTATGCTAGATATTCAACATCGCTTAGTGTAAAGGATGCATATTTTCATATCTGGCTGTGATCAATAAACAGTTCCTATCTATGGCAACAACTGCCTGCAACATCGAGGGTTTGGATTTTGTTATGCAATGGTTGTCAAAATGGCTATCTTTTGTAATCAATAGCCTGAGAGTCTTAGGAAGATTCACATTGCATCATCAACAGCAACGGTAGTCCAAGCCAACTCGATGACAGGGACAGTTAATCCCAAAGAGCCAAGTAACTGGAATGTGCCCTGCTCAGGGGCGGGGGCATCACTCAACTACGTGTATACAGCTGGGTATGGCTGGTGTAGCTGAAGCTGGTAGTTAGCCAGAGGTTTGGGGGCTGGTTGGTGGTTTGGTTTTTGTTCTTTTTTTAAGTAAGAAAAACATCCACAGTTGTTCCACAGGAAAAGAACAAGCAATGTACTTGCATGGAATATATGCAGTTGTCCTTGTCTCCTCCTTGCTTACTTTCACCCTCTGCTGATGGAATTTGGGTGACAAGATTTTTCCAAATGCCAAATTGGGACAAACAGCAGTTGGGTGCAACAGATGAAGGGGAATAACAGGCAGGCTTTTAACAAATGAGTAATATGTGCATAGGGCAGGTACTGAAATGCATAAACCTTTCAGTTTTTACAAAAGCAGGCAAAGGCAGTTAACTCTTCCCCACAGGTAAGAGTGCTACAGATGTAGGACTGCCCACTCTCCCCTTCTCCTGGAGGCTGCTGTTGCTGCTGCTGAGATGGGACAGCTGAGGTGCATGTGAAGCAACTCCTAAACCACTGAAGTTTTCAACCTGACATGTCAAAACAAACTTTCCCTCACCCAAGTAGGGGAGTGAAAAGAAGCCCAATGCGCAATTCTCCATGGAGGTAAAACACCCCAGGTGACACAGCCCCCCCCACCCGATACCCAAGCAGAGTCATTTCCACATATGAATGGCCATGGTTTGCACCTGCTTTGCACACATGCACGTGCCTACGGACTTGCCCGGTGCGGTGAGGGACACGCTCTGAGTCATGTTCAATGCAAAGCCAGGTCTGAGCTGACCACGTATGAAACACCTGCCAGAAACCAGCCCTTGCAGCAGGCTCTCCTCGCCATTGATCCTGTGTTGCTGCACACACCCTGGCAATGGAGCAACATCTCTAAAAAGTGTCCCAAACCTTAGATGAAACAGCAATGATGGTCAAAGCTAGAGCCATGTGAAACCACGTAGGTAGGCAACATTGCCTATGCTTTCTGAGCACCACTCAGCTGCATGCAAAACATCTGACTGACAAGTGCAAAGGCCTGAAAATGAGTTTTGATATGTTACCGTTCTCTGAGGTGAGATCCGGTTACTGACTGTATGAACTTTCCTAGGCTGCTGCAATATGAAGTAAAACGGGTTGGCATTAGTTGTAAGTGAAGGTACCAAAGCATGCCAAGCCCACGCCTGGTGCTTGGTAGAGTGGTCCCAGGGAGTGCTGCGCTTTAGAGCACCTGGTTGGGTTTGTCCGTCCAAAGCCATTTCTCTGGGCTCCCCAACTAAGCCAGCAAAACTGGCTTTTGCCACTCCAAGGACGAAAGGTCAGGACTGGGACTGGCTCACATCTCTCACGGGAAGATGGAAATGGCTAAGCTGGAACAGGGAGTTGGCAGAAGACCTTGGAGAGTTGGCTATGCTGCCCTGCTCCCATCGCAGGAGGGGGAAATAGCAGAGGTGGGAGCAGGGATGATGTTCCCAAGCTGTCCATTCACAGGTAACCTAGCACACCACTCATGAGGCCACCTGAGTGCTGGTGCAAACCAAAGCATGGGGCTGGGAAGTGGCACAGCTGAGAGGGATTAACCCTGCTGTGCCCTCCGTGCTGTTGGTTTCCACTGCTTACATGCTGGGAGGGAGCGAGTTCCTCCTGCCTGCACGTGGCTGCCGCAGCCCCAGGCTGCGTGCTGCCTAGCCTGCAGCTCAGCCGCGCTTGGGCTCACATGCACCACGCAATGCCTTCATGCCGGTATATTTATCAAGCTAAAAAAAGTTCTGGTTAACTGTTGTGTTGACTGTGAGGCCTAGCTGCGCTATCTAGGACGAAAAAAGAGGCCATTCGGAGCTGCAAAAATCTCAGGAGCCTGCAGAATAAGGATGGCGGCACACTGGCGGGAGGTTGGATACTTAGCGGAGTGGCAGAATTCCTGCAGCAATACAGAAATTACTCATTTTCACCCCACAGTCCCTCCCCCAACCATTTAAAAAAACCTACTTTTTACGTATTTCCTGGAATACGTCATTTTACTAGAAGTGCGCTTTACACTCCTGTTATGATAGGAAATCCAGCCCAGCGAGACAAAGTCATTCTTGGAATAACTTTCAATGAAATCAAGAGTTACAACTGGACTGACTTAGGTGTAACAAGTCCTGAGGATACCGGTGGCTGCTGCAGTCCTGTTTTTGTAGGCAGTCTGGATCTACTAGTTTTCCTAGTATAATAATTGCAGTAAGAACTGCGATGTTTTGTAACCAAACTAGTTTATACTGGCAAAAGTCCTACTTTGGATGATAGAGAGGTGACTTACGCAGCAAAATTTCTTCCAGTTCTTGTTCACGAATTGCTATTCTATTATAAAACATCTTTACGCTGTCTGTACAACAGGTGGGGATGAATACTTCTGCATTGTTATAACTACCATTTTCTAGCACAGACAAGCTAAAATGTCTAAACTTCTCTATTTTGTAAAGTACTAACTTTAGAATATGGTTTGGGGAAGAAAGAAACTACTATCTTAAAACAAAATAGAGTTAATTGATTGATGCCCTAGATTAGCCTACAAGGCAAATTCTGTGTGACAATTAAGAGAACAGAATTCACAAAAAAATCTAGAATATTTTCTTCATTATTTTTATCAGGCTTGGGATCTTTATTTCCTAAGATCTCTGTATAACCATGTGCATGAACCCAGAGCCTATATATGTGTATTTTAATTTCCAAGATCCAAGTTAATATTTTTTGCAGCATGCAAAGAAATTGAGCAGTATTCTGTATGTGATACCACTTAGTGTCACAACCATTTAGAAACGCAGCAGCACTGTGGTATCACTGCCTGGCCAGCCCAAGGGGCATTGGGCACCACCAGCCTTCCCGTTGCCAGTTTGGCTGCAGATGGGTCTGAGGAGCTTTTGGGAAGTGGATATTCACTGGGAGCATCTCCTGAAAGTGAAAGGCAGCCATGACAGAGAGCACAAAGTTGCAGGGATAAAATTTCAGTGTGGGGCAGTATGGGACATCTTCTTGCTGGTGGGATTTCACCTTGTGTCTTGTCACGGAGAGAATGGAGATAGGCTTGGAAGACTTTGAAAGCAAAGAAAGGCAAGCAGCTGTGTTTGACAGTTTCAAATTAGGGAAAACTCAATCTGTGCTGTTGAGAGCAGCTTTACAGTATTTCTATATGTATAGCATGTTCCTTAGAAAAACTGCAGATCAGTGCCATACTGTTCCTTAAACTAAGCCCGTGGGTAACTCACACATCTCAATAGAGGCCAGAGAGCTGGTGAAGGAGAGTCTATTCAGGATCCTAGCAGGTTATCTACCTGGGAAGAAATGGCTCTGGGCTACCTGAACATGCAGGTCGCTTCTGAGTGGCCCACCGTGGATTATACTAATGAAAATAAGGTCCTTTCACCTAGAGCCTCTCCTTGACAACCTGTTTCTTGAGGCAACTTGGAGATCACAGCAATTAGGCTGCCGGGCTGCAGGAATTAACTCTGGGGGTGGCAGGGCTATTTTGGCACCCTGCAGCCGCCTTTCCCCAGGGCTCCTCGCTTTCTTGCCCATCATGGGAGTGGTGCATATCCTTGATGGGGCCTTGGGACACCAGGAAAGGTGGCACTTGAAACGAACAGCCGCTGCCAGCTATTCAATGGCCTGTGGCTCATTTGTGGCGAGCCCTGAGGGGTGTGCAGTGCTCGGGGGTGTCACAGCAGCAGCAGCAGGACACCTCCAGCTGTGCTCCTTCCTGCAGCAACCTGGGGTGCAGCAAAATTGCTCCACCTGCTGTGCGGGTGCAAATAAATCCATCTGCATGTATAGAGTAATACCATCAGCCACAATATAAATGGGCTTCTATAATTTGGGTTGAGTACTTCTACTGAGATAAGGATGTCAGTGGAAAGGAGTGGCATAACAGCAAGCTAAGAGAACAACTTTTGCAGCAGCCCTGTGAATAAATATCCACAGGGCAAAGGTGTATGCGTCTCTCAACCAGAGAAAGGATGTTGCAACAATCAAGATATAAGAGAAGGAGAGTCTGGCACAGTTTTGGCTGTGAGGCTAGCTAAAAAAGACCATATGTTGGAGATCTAATCAAAAAATAGTCTGCAAGACTAAAAATAGCATGGATATATCAAGGTTTAAAAAGAGATCAGAACTGAAGCCTATGAAGATTGAGAAAGTCTTAAGAGATACTGAAAATCAGCATGAACTTCACAGTGTACAGAAGACAGAGAAATGGAAATTAAATAATGCTAACTCATACTACCTAGTCTCAATCTCCACTCACCCGAGCCAAAACAAGCAGACAGTTTTATTTACTCGTTTTTCATTTTCCCTGAGATGTACAAACTGACGGTGCTGTATGCCAGACCTCCCGTGCTTCTCGTGTATGGACCATGTTTCTTGCTTGCACAGGCCTCACTCTTCTGCCAGCACCTCAAGCATGTGCTTTGGTGGCTACCTCAAAAATTGCCTGGAGGACTGCAAAGAGGAGAAGCAAGAAACAGGCTCTGTCTGGAGGAGCAGGCTGTGTATGAATCCCATTGCTGTCTGCAGGTCAGACACCTGCCTCAGATTTGCAGGGTTTTGCAAAGTATTTCAGGTGCCACTTTCTCCTGCGGGTGGGTTAGGATGCTGGTGTCCTGGTCTTGAACAGGCAGGTGCCAAGCTGCCCAGAGAGCAGCAGCTCTGGCTATGAGCAGGGACCAGTAGCTCCCACGAGTAGCTGCCTAGCAAGTCTTGGCACCATCAGCGGTGTAGCCGCTGCCTGCAGGCATTTGGGACTGTAGTTTTAGACTCAGGACCCTTATTTAAACATATAGCCTGCTCAGGTACTCTAATCTTTCATCTGATTTAACCCTCCATCCCTGCTCAGGAGTATTAAGGGTTTAATTCGGCATTTGCAACAGGACCCAGAGAGATGAAGAGCTTAAGGTGAAAGACCAAGGTAAGCAGAGGGGCTGCAGCAAAGGCTGATCCTTGTCCCATCTGGGGGACAGCACGGAGCCCTGTCATTCATGCTGCATGTTGCTGCAGGCACTGGATGCGAGCCACCGCAGCATGGTTTGGCCAGCCCCGGCACGAGGATGCAGTGCTCAGTCCTGGGAGCAACAAGGGCAGCCCCAGGAGGCACAGGCAGGCTGCTGGTGCTGTGCAGCACCTCCTGGGGTGGCCTGTGGAACGGAAGGGAGGGAACAGCCCTTCTGAAAGCCCTGCTTGGGCAGCCATAGCCTGTATGAAGCCATACGGTCAGAACCAGGCTGGAGACCCAGGTCGTCTCCCAGCTGTAGTTGAAGGGCTAATGCCCCAGACTACCCTGCCCCGGCACATTGCCGTTCTCCTGCTAACCACAACTATCCTCCCAGGTTTGTCAGCAAAACCGCTTGTACGTGCTTCTCTCAGCCCTCTGGAGTCGAAGGAGCTGTGCTAGCTCAAGCAGTTGAAATGCAAGGTCTGCGTGCGTCTCGTTCGCTGCTAGTAAATAGGTCAAGGAAAGCTGGCTGGGGGGTGTGTGTGCCTGAGTGCTGGGTGAGTGGTAATCTCTTCAGCTGACAGACCTGGACTTTAAAGATTGGCTTCTACACCTCTGTGGTCATTTGCACCCAGAAGCTAAGGCAGCTGACATTTGCTTTCCGTGGCTCACTGTGTTCTCTGCGAGCTACACCGAGAGGGCGAGTCTGGTCAGAGGAACTCCAGGTGTGCCCAACATTTTCTCATCCCCACACGCTCCTTGACTGCCTCTTCCCCGCCTTGGCAGTTACCTACAGCTAGCACATAGGTCCACCCTGGGGTCAAGCAAAGCCACATCACCCTGTGCACACTGCCAGGGGCACAGTCCCTCCCTGCTGGAACTAGGTGTGAAAGCGGGCGGACGGATGGCCCTGTCGATGCAGGGCATGTGTTCCTCTGCCTCTGCGGTGAAAGAGAGAGGTGCTGGTGAGCTGCCTCGTCACACCAGCGATTTTCATGCACCTAGTTGCTTGCAGCTAGGAAGAAATTGTTTTGATGCTGCTTTAAACGTTGTGATCTTGACTGCTGGGCCCTGGCAATGCGAGAGGGACGTGGTCTCCTCGTATGTGTAATACACGTCTTGTGGTGTAGACGGGTTTGGGCTGAGCTTACGAGAGCACAGAATTTGCAAGTTCTCACCTCTTCCTTCCTTCTCAAGCACTCTAAAACCAATATGCAGCACACTCAAATTAAACTGCTTCCTTGCAAGCGTCTGTACTAGCAAGTTTTATGTAATTCAGAACTACAAAATCACTTTCTCCAGGTACCTTAGTGAGCATCAGTGTGAGATACTCTTACAAGGGATCCGAGAAGACCTGGTGTTCACTACTCCGGACAAGCGAGAACCTTATTCTCTCTAAATAAGATTATTATCAAGCGGGTGTTTGTGCCCATTCTTGGTTTCGGGGACTCTCCTTTCCCTTTGCTGCCATGACTCATAAAACTTGTTAAACCAGAGTATGCCTAGCAGGAGAACATTTAATTACACAGCAGTTGCAGGGTAGTGACGGAATTTGTTTGACAGGCTGACAGTAAGATGGTTTTATCTACAAAGCTGTTTAGATGTCAGTATAGCCAATTCCATCCATAAGGCTGGGCAAGCCATACCAGGCACCAAACCAGCAAGGCGGAAGGTAAAATACATGGCAGGAGCAGGCTCGGGACACTGGTGGTTTGCATAAACAGCCTGAAAACATGCCTGTCAACACCGCGTCTGGGTCAACGTGTGGAAACATTATCTGGTAAACCAACAGCCTTGCACTGCACAGTGACCTAGATAGGAAATACGATGCAGGGAGGAAGGTGAGACTGTGCACTGTTATAACACATGGATCAGGTTATTTGCTGCTGCTTTTATCTGGTTATAAGAGTTTAATAGTCAATAAACCACTTGGAAACAAGTTCTGGCCTCTCCCTTCCTTCTCAGGCACTCTCACACCAACACAGTGTGCAGCCAGACCAATTTATGAACAATGTATTTCAGTACTTAGCAAAATACGAACAAAATATTCTGAAAACCACTGCACACATCTCAGCTACGTGTGCACCACTTCAAGAGTACAGCCTTAAAAGGTTTCTGTGAAGCTGCTCAGAGGGATTACAGCAACATTGGAGTGACTACTCTTCTCCTGTGTGCGTAAACAGGTTTGTTTACATGAAGAAAACTCTTTCCACTCTGGCCTTTGAGATTGCCGAGGACAATTCACTTGAAGCAGGCTAGGGTAGGCTAGGATGATTTTGCACACTGGAATCAAAAAGCAAAGGGAAGTGTTCGGGAGCTAATGCATGCTACTGTTTGAAATCCCTTCCCATTTGTACATGTTTTGTCATGGTGTACTTCAAAGCCATACATATGACCAAGTAATTTGTCATCAGTTTTGGTTTTGTTGTTTGTATTTTTTTTTTGTAATTTACCTTATAATTAGCACATTGTATCATACATTCTACCCCATCTAAGATAAGATTGTTCTGATTTTAAAACTCTACTGTAAAACCCTAGCACACTGAAAGAAGTAAGTACTGTTCTGGCATGGAAAGCACATCTCCCTCACCTTTAAAGAAATTCTATCTGGATGACACTTTCAGGAAGGCAGAGGGATGATAATCTTCCAGGGCAATAGCTCAGTGTTCCTATATTACCACTTCCATATTATTTTTATATCAACAAAATAAAGATCTCTCTTAACTCTGAAACTCTGCTGGCAGGAAGAAAAACATTTAAAGATTGCATATCAAAGGTCTTTGAGATCGAATAATAACTTATCTATAGCCCAGTGTGTTCAATATGCAGCCTGTGAGCAGGAAATGGTTTGCTTTCATAGTTCATACTTCTGTAGACAGAATGTTGTCTACCAAATTAGGTTTGTTAGCTGCAAATTACTGTGCTTAGTCAAAATTAAGTCTCTTTCATATACTTTCAGATTTTTTCCCTGAAAAAGCCAAACTCCACAGCCTCCTTGGGCAGCCTGTTCCAGTGCTCTGTCACCCTCACAGTAAAGAAGTTCTTCCTCATGTCCAGGTGGAAGTTCCTGTGCTCCAGTTTGTGCCCGTTGCCCTTTGTCCTGTCACTGGGCACCACTGAAAAGAACCTGGCTCCATCCTCTTGAAACCCACCCTTTAGATATTGATAAGCACTGATGAGATTTCCTCTCAGTCTTCTCTTCTCAAGGCTGAATAGACCCAGGTCTCTCAGCCTTTCCTCATAAGAGAGATGCTCCAGTCCCCTCATCATCTTTGTTGCCCTCCACTGGACTCTCTCCAGCCATTCCCTGTCTCTCTTGAACTGGGGAGACCAGAACTGGGCACAATACTCCAACACATGAAGCTTGACCCCAACAAAATTTTTGCCCCCCATTTAAACTTCAAATAAATCTTGGAAAATACACTGCAGCTAAATTTTGGAAGACAACTATTTGTAATATACTTTTGCAATTATGGGACCTACGTTAATGAAAATGGAGAGTGTTAAGACAGATTTTTCTAGCTTCTGTAGCCATCAGCTGACTTCCTTCCATATTTACATATTTTTTAGTAAGAAAGTTCTATGTGTTTTGCTCTTGGGACTCACTCCAGAGTTATGTTTGTAATTACTCTGCCACATATTATCTCACTCATGACAGTCCATCAGAGCAATTAGAAAATTTCTACATTATAAACTACAGTAATTCTTACAGTGTTTATTGCTGTTGTCGCTGATCCCAGTGAAACCATTTCTCCATTTGTTCTGGAGAGTGAAAAATCTCCTCTTCAGGATTGTTTCTTGACCGAGTGAGGGAATGTCAGGTATCTTCCTTCGTCATTTGCAGCTCACGGTTGCTGTGGCTGCATTTTCCATTCTGCTGTCAGTAGTTTCTGTGTAGTATCCAAGGGAATTTCTCTCTGCACATGTGTTTTTGGGAAGAGCCTTCCATCTTAATTATTCTCCTCCCAACCTGTCCACAGACCTCATCTTACATTCAAGGTTCCTGTTCCCCTTCCCAGTCCCACCACACTGCTCCATAACTCTCCTGCTGCTGTGCCCATCGGAGCTCGGCATTCCCCTGCAGAACAGCATTGCAAAACCTCCTCAGGGATGAAGACCTCCTCTATTTATAGAGTGCTGAGGCTAGATGAAAGTTTCCAGAGAGCATTCTGGAAGGGCTCCCATCTAGCTGCACTGAAGGCTTACAACGGGAAACAAACTTGCTACCTTTCTTCATAGCTTTATCCTGCTTATAGCATTCACTAAAGCTTTGCAGTAAAACATATACTACACCAGGCAAGCATTTGATGTTTCACCTTGGCATTTATGAACCTTTGAAGAAATTTTCTTCCTGACGTGTCTTGTCCATATCTGGATTACAAATGCAAAAGCAGAGGCTTGGGGCAGGTTCTCTAACACAACCCACATTCTCAATTGATTTTTATCCTAGGTCTGTGATTCAGCACTATCTTAAGATTACAGACAGGGAAAACTGGTTTTAGCTTTGTGCTGTAGTTTTTTCCTAAAAGATTCGGTCTCTTGAGGCTGGTATTTTTAAATCGAAAATAAGGTTCCATTAACAAATGCACTGCGGAGTGTTGCTCCACAAAGATATGATTCAGCATTTCTTTTACTGATGTCACAAATTAAATACAGAATATTTCTTAAACTAGGAGAGAAACGGTCACCCTAGCTAAAATAACATTGGCAGGCTGGGTACACAGAGTAGGCATATCCACAAACACACGAGCCTTTGTGTGTATATGAGCTAGCCATGTTTGGCCTCTCAACATTGATAAGTTGCTGTTTATTTCAAAAAAAAAAAAAGGAAGCAGCAAGCCCTTAACTACTTTTGCCCACAGCACATGGCTTTTATTGGAGGATATGTTTGCAGAAGAGAGGACCATTGCCTCCCACCCAAATTTCAACAACACGTACCATTCGGTAAACAGGTGAGGACAGAGTCTCTATCTGTTCTCTGCCTATCCTCTCCAGTTCANAAAAAAAAAAAAGGAAGCAGCAAGCCCTTAACTACTTTTGCCCACAGCACATGGCTTTTATTGGAGGATATGTTTGCAGAAGAGAGGACCATTGCCTCCCACCCAAATTTCAACAACACGTACCATTCGGTAAACAGGTGAGGACAGAGTATCTATCTGTTCTCTGCCTATCCTCTCCAGTTCAAACTCTATCTATACCACACAGTGAGGAACCCATAATCTGAGGAACCCTTTTAGGAATCTGTTTTTAAGTAAAAACTCCTGAACGTGGTCCTAGCATTAGACACGGTCTGAGGTTACACCCCTGCCCTAAACCAACGAACCAAACAACAAAAAAAACCCAACCACCACCACCAATGAAAAAAAGAGAGAATAATGCCAGGGAGAAAATGTAGGCCTAATGAAATAATAAGGAAAAAAGTGAAATCCACCTCCTGACAAGATAAGCATTATCATCTTCCATTGCACTGTGGGTGGATGAAGAATGCGTAAATTGCTTGCTGACCTGTGTTTTGCTTCTGCATAAAAATGAAAGGCCGTTTCTTCTAGTACCAATAAATGCCACCTTATCTCTAGGTCGCTAATTAGCTGGCAGGGTGAGCAAGGAACAGGTTCAGGGGTAGCAATTCTAACAGTGACAAACTGATGCAGCACGATAACAAGACTGAAGACGCAACCCAGCCCTAGTTACAGCTCTGTAGTACGTACTATCGCTCCAAGAACAAACCAAAGATGTTAATAATTCATATTCAGCTGTGTGCTTGCATGAACTCCTCATAAGTTTAATTTTCTGGGACCTAAGGTTTAGGTACTGCTTTGGAAAAGCTCTCCAGCATACAATTCCAGCATTATGTTTTACTGGATTCATTAACAGCATTATGCCATCTCAATGTCCATTGAAAGAGGTAAGACGAACAGTGTCAATTTAGATCATGCAGGGCGAAGGCAACAATTTTTCATACTAATATGGAATTTAAATTATTATATATCCACTACTAGCATTCCTGGCTTAGTAAGTATCTGTCCTTGGTATAAGTTGCTTGGGAAGTGGTTTAAAACATGCTGAAATATCTTACTCTGGTATTAGACTAAGAGTGTTTGCACAAAGGGTTGTGCTTGTTAGCATAGGAAACGACACAGAACACCATCATAATGAGTGTGCATCAGGATCACGATTTTCAACACCACATTTGTTCATTTCTGAAATATCAAGAACTATTTTAATAAACTGATAGAACCTTTCAACTACTAAAACCTGAAAAGAAAAAAAACTTACAAAATGTGAGTCCCTGGCATGCTGTTCACAGAATCAATAGCCTAAAACACCTCTCCCCACATCCTTAGCAGAATCAGCTGATGCGAGCCATTATCCTGTCTTGGTATAGAAATATCCTGCACTTGCATCTGCTGATTCTCTCAATACAGTTTCAAAAGGAAAGGTTTCTCTCTCAGTTAGGGAAGGGAGTAGAAATGGGTCATGTTATATAATATGAAGTAAATAAAGGTGAAGTTAACATGACCTCACTGAGTCAGCTTAACATTCTGACTTGGGTGGTCCCGCTTCTCCCTCCCTGACTCCTGGTCCTGCTGGTCCACACCCTCTCTTGCACCACATCAAACCACTCGGTAAGCCGATCCAACTTGTTAATCCAACAGAAAACTATTCTCTTGAACTGACTCACCAAAGGGTTTGACAATTGTGGTGCTGAGAAGCATGCTGCTGGAGGGAGCAGAACCACCCCTTCTGGCAGGCAGCAACTCAATACTGTGACTTAAATGTACCACAACCGAAGAAGGCATTGCAGAAGGGCACAAGAGGAGTGCCGAAGGTAAACAGAACGGCATGGAGCAAAAGCCTGTGTCTCTGGGAGGGACAGAAATGCAAGAAGAGACATCACAAGGACCTTGGGATGGGGGAGACACCGATGGGGGCAATGGCAGGAGAGCAATGGGACATTGCATCCTGATATGCATCAGAGAGGTGCATGGGAAAACAGACACTGTCCTGGCAGGAGGAGGAACGGGGAATGCAGGAGAACATGGTGCTGAGCCGTGATGAGTCCATCTAGATTGCAACGGCTTGTCAGGGTTCAGGCTCACAACACTTGTATGCGTGTGCGTGTCTGTAGGCAGCGCTGGCAAAGGTGAGCTCTTCAGGACACGTGCTATCTTGATAGTTCAACAAAACATGAGCTATAATATTGTATCCCCATTGTTCGAGAAAAGGGGGAGGACACCATTGTTCCCTTGGAAAACAAACAAAAATGAAGCCTGCTTCCATTCTTCTCGAGAAATTGCCTCAGCAAAAAAAAAAAAAATCAAACTCCTAGGTCTTATTGAGGAATAACACCTAGTCAGTCTTATCAGCTCAAAAACTCCCCATTATCTTTTCCTTCCTTTCTTAAATTACTGAGACAGGTTTCTCCTCTCATAGCACCAAATGTTTTAAGCTCGCTGTTTTCTTAGAATCTCTCTTACTGGTACAACTGCCTCAATAAGAAACTAATTTAGAGATGTCAGAAATTGCGCTAGCCAGCTGGAGAAAGGGAAAAGAAACTGCACCTTCACCCAAAGATAAAATGTCCAAATGTCCAATGTCTTTATGGCTTCAGGAACAGTTCTTGAGTTCCACTCTTGAATTCTGGGTAGTAGTTTGTAGGGAATCAGGGAAAAAAAAGCAGAGACTGTAACTCATTAAATAGCAGGATGTATTGTAATGCGTGAGCTGAGGCGCTCTCAAGCTTCCCTAGCCAAGGGGCATGGAGCAAACTGTCCTTCTTGCCCACACCCCAGGGCATCCCTGTTCTCTTTTCCAAATACAAGGCCAGGCGCTGGCAGACGACAGAACTACGTGCCTGGCAGCTGAAAGATGAGGAAAGAGAAAATATGATGTGCAATAAATCAGGTACGTGCAAAATAATCATTGCAGGCCACACCATCCTAACACTGCTCGGCATTGTTTCCACCTTGATGATCTTTCAGCATGTCCCGATGCTGAATCATGATGACACAGGGGCAGGAAGCACAAATCAGATGGAAAGTGAAAAGGTCACATTGATTGTGGCCCTACGAAGAGCTGGAGAGACTTTCTTTACCTTGGAGCCCCTTGTTCTCACGCTGGAAGACTTGTCTGCACTGAAATCAAGAAAAGCTTCCGGAGCAGTTCAGATAAATTTGACCTACGTACAGATAAAACAGGAATCTTCCCCCACCCCCACCCCCACCCGCCCCAAACTCCTTATCGTTGTATCAGTGTGTGGATTTCAACCAGTGTTTAAAAAATGTTCTGTAAAAGTAACTTTCTGTCCATAACTGGACTGTAAGCACCCTGAGGGCCTGCTGGCTTGGCTTAAATTAGAGGCCAAAAATGTACATAATTGTCAATCTTTTAGCAAGACAGGGAGTTCTTTTCTAACCAAAGCCAGAAATACTCCCTCTGGAGAAACCTCACAAACAATGTGGAAAAAGCTTTTGAACTTTCCATGGTACAAAGTTTAAAATGAGGACAAAACTGGAATGAGTCAGTCTTGAGCATTTTCTAAGCTCTGCTGCATTTCCATAGCTTTACAGATACAGACATCTGGTAGCAGCATTTTCAGTGAAAAAAAAAAAAAAGACATTGTCTTGTACTTCAGTAGCGTAATTATTTTCTTTAAATATGAATAGAATTATTAAAGTAGTCAAATATTTTCGTATGTATAAATCGCTCTGGATCAACCTTAACCATATTTTTGGTGTAATAAAAATAGGCTATGTTCCCAGAGAAGCAAATGCATGTCGTTTCAGACAGATTCAGGGATGGCAAAAACTATTTTAGCTGAAGAGCCTGGAGGAATCCTGCAATATTTAACACAAGTTTACACAAAGTAATTGAGAATACATCTCCTTATAATTTAGCCCAACCCTTATAATGTCAGATTATAATGAAAGGTTTTTCCTTTAAACATTACACCATTGTGATATTCAATGATAAACAACCAAATTATTCTCTTAATTTCAGCAAAAACTTGTTGGGAAACGCTACCATGGTGTCAAGAAGCGCTGAGCAGGATGGGAGGTGGTCCAGGGCACTGCGGATTATTTTCAGTGCTCCGAGTCTGATTCTCCATTGTCCCAAGGGCTGTGTGCCACTTCACACTCTCACAGGACAATATCAAGCTCTTGGCATATCTGAGAGCTGAAGCCTGGATCGTGAAAATTGCTGAGACCCCTTAGCTTGTCTTTGGCCACAGAGTGACTTCATTAGCAATCACCTCTAATGGGTGACCCTTTCCTCCCTTTGCAGAAACAGAGGGCAGGGGAGGTAACTGGGAGATGAATAAACCACGCTAACCCTTTGAGCACCCCAGGAAAAGAGCGTGCATTCAACAAAGGACCACTTGCATAGCCTTGTGGATGTACTTTGTACAGTTTGTCCTGATTAGAAAGGTGGTGAGCTTAACAGAGAATCTAACTAGACAAACATTTCTCTAGTTTTATTTGGAAAAGCTGCAAACCTGTTACAGTTCACTTGCTAGTATGAACAGCAAGCTTGAAAAATGCCACTATTGAGATCAGCGGATAACAGTTTAAGCGGAATAAGAGCAGTCAGGCTGAAGAATATGGTGGAGTGGTCTGGGGGAAGAGAACAAACGCTACAAGGCCCCACATTCTGAATTTTAATTGTGATGCTGTCACGGACACACATCTGTATGACTGATGCCTTACACCACCACTGACCTCAGGAGCTTGTGTAGCTTCCAAGTGGCCTTCTGGCCGCAGTGGAAGACTCAGCCTGGAGTCCCAGGGATTTTTTTCCTGTTCACAGAAAAACTCTCTGACGATGAGATTACTTCTTATTTAAACTTTATTTCTAAGCTGGTTTTGTTCTGTGAATTAAACTTCTCTAATCCTGTTATGGCACATTCCCCTCTCTCCCTGGGCTTCAAAGATTCTTTTTCAATTTCTTATACAACCCTACCACTGCAGTACTCAAAGTATATACAGCATGGTATAAATGCAGCTATTATTACTACTTAATGA
Source organism: Steatornis caripensis (assembly GCA_013398225.1). Lineage (NCBI taxonomy): Eukaryota > Metazoa > Chordata > Aves > Caprimulgiformes > Steatornithidae > Steatornis > Steatornis caripensis. Next base: position 107,170 of record VZSC01017611.1, on the reverse strand, counting down.
AAACAGAAAAGTTATCCATTGACCAACCCTTTTTTTTTTTGCATTTCTAATAAACATATCAGATCCATATCTAAGTGGTGACAAAAACCTATGACCTTGCATTAAGTTTATCCCACAACATCCTCAGCGTGACTGGTATTACTTTAAGGACTCTTTCTTCATCTGCGTTCTGTGCAAAGCAGTATGTCTCATCATTACCTAGTCACCAGTCAAGTTCTCTTCCAACATTCACTGACACAGAGAAGAAATTAGCTATCTTGGAAGTGCCACGTTAGGAAGCAAGCGAAGAGTAACCAGCAGAAAAGAAAGACGAGGAAGTCCCTACCCCTCAGTTTCAGCAACCATCATGGTGGTAATTTTGCTTTCTATACCCTACGTTGCTTTCCACCGTGCTTTGTCCTTGTGCTGTCTTTTAAGGAACAAGGTCTTTGGCAATGAATAGAGTCTTTATACGCTTGGAAAACATTTCTACCATGTTGTAGACACTACTGTAACATACTCATTGTCTTCCAGACCTTCCTTACTACCACCAGTCTTTTCTGTAGCTTTATCACTGGACATCAACCTTCATTAAATTGTTTTGTGACACTGGTGAAGAGCTGTAATCATAAACTATGGCAAATGCTTCATATACCCAAAGATGGAATTTGTTGAACTTGGTATTTCTGTTGACCATGCTGGAGAACAGTATGCCGAGACAACCTGAAGTAGCTCAGCACATCAGCAAATGTAAAAACTAAGACCAAAACCTTTAATTGCACCCCAAAAGACATGTGGGAAAGAACAAAACACTTTTGAAGCCAAGTTAGCCCATGAATTAATAACTACCATTAGGTTTTAGCCAGGGACCATATTTGTACATTGGTCCTTTTCTTATTTGTTTCGTAGTTGGACTATTGAGTTTTGAGTCTGTGACTTTCATCTCCATTATGTTTGCTGAAGGAGTAAGCAACAAATGCAAAAGGTCTTTAACTCTTCAGTTCTTTCTGGCAGAATGTCATTGTTTGCGTTTCTGAAGTTCTTGGAAAAAACAGCCTTGACTCTCTTCTCATTTAGCCCGGTTTAACAATGCTGCAAGTCCAAGGAATTCAGTTGCATTAATTTCACTTTAAAGCAAGCTAGAGGAATGCCTAGCCTAGTATTTCTGACATACCTCATATACCTGCAGTTAAAGAACAACTCTCATTAAATCTAGATTAAAAATCTGTCCACTTTATGCTCGGGACTTAAAACTTGTTTTTAGCCCACTTCCTTCTGCCTCTACTACTGTATTTTCCTCCCTTTAAGAGCAACGAACAAAGAAATTACTAATTTGCAACTCTATCTGTTTTAAGTTCCCAGCTTTTCCAGTTCATTCGGCTTTTCTTTTTTAAAAAAAAAAAAAAATTCAGCCTTGGAGCTTGTTGATCACATTCACCTTGAAATCTCATCCTTTGCGCTTTCATGACCTTGTCCTCTCTGTACTCCTTTTGCCGTTCTAATAATTCACCCTGTTTTTCCTTCTCAGTTTCTGTGTACTTACCACGGGCGTTTGTAGCCTTGGCACACTTTGTTTCTCTTTTTACATCCTTCACGTTGTACAAGCAGCACCTAACATTCCTCCAAGTCCTATTACTATGTCAGTTAATTTCAAATCCAGTTCTATAGAGAGAGATGATAAGAACCAGCCATTTTAATTGCATACATAAAGCCATCTCACTATAATACATTACAGTTTTAAGCCTCACAACAGCCTCTGAGAAGCGAAAGCTTTACTATTTCTCTTCTACAGTGGCAAAGAACTGATTTATCCAAAAATCACACGAAAGCCTGGGGCAGCCTATGGGTTAGAAACCAGAGGATTCATTTCACCTTTCTACGTCCAGATTTGTATACTGTCTCATGTATTTAACACTTATTGAACTTCAGACTGGATTTGCTTAACTTACAGGCAGTGCACACCAACCGCAGGCGCTGTCTGTCACCAGTCCAGCCCATGGAGTGAAACTTACTGACTGTTCACCAAATGGTTCTCCAAGGGGGTGGGCAGGAGAATCCTCAGCCCAGGAGAAGTCCTTGCTCTGGCCTACACGAGGCTCTGAGGTGCCGACCAGCATGTTGGGCTGTATCACAGGAAACTGCAGAATACGCTCCACTTTCCTAACATCTACCACAAGCAAGCAAAGCCACGGTTAAGCCGGATTGATCGGAGCTTACACATCATCTCACAAGGAGTCCAGGTCCTCATGCGGCTTCTGATAGCCGACGTGACTGCATCGGGACCTTCGTCCCTCCACCTGCGCTGCTCTGCCAAACCAGCTTCCTTTTTCCTGTCAGGGGTTTCGCCATGTTGATGACAGCACTGGCCCCAGCCCCTGGCCTCTCCTCGTTTCTGTGGCCACATCACCTGCTCCTTCTTCCTGCTTTTTTTTTGCTTTTTTAATCGGCCTGACTCTGGCCTTCCTGTGGCACAAGCCACACGTTATTTATGAGGGAACCGGCATGCTTCCCGTTCTGCCAGCTATCCAGCTGGGATATTCTGGGGCACACCGCAGTGACAAAACCTGGCCCCTCCACTGCGGCTGGGCGCTGCAGCCACCCTCCCTGTCACTCAAGGCCACAGCGCCTGGCTTCCATGTCAGCCCAGCGCCCCTCCTGCTCCTCGGGGCCGCCGCCTGCCATGCGCCAGGGCCGCACCCCCTCCGCTCAAACCGGAGGGGCAGCGGGGCAGCTCGCCACCGGGCAGGAACAAGGGCACCAACGGCTTAGCGACCCGCCGCCCCCCCNCGCCTGGCTTCCATGTCAGCCCAGCGCCCCTCCTGCTCCTCGGGGCCGCCGCCTGCCATGCGCCAGGGCCGCACCCCCTCCGCTCAAACCGGAGGGGCAGCGGGGCAGCTCGCCACCGGGCAGGAACAAGGGCACCAACGGCTTAGCGCCCCGCCGCCCCCCCGGGGACGGCGGGGGTGTCCCGGGAAGCCCAGACCGGTGACAACCCCCCACCGGGGGGTTTCCCCCTGTCCCTGGCGGTGTGGGTCCGCGGCGGAGGCGGCCGAGGAGGCCGCGCTCCTCGTGGGGCCGCTTCCGCCCACCCTCCCGCCGCCGCGGGGGCGCCCCGGCCGAGGCCGCCCGGCCACAGCCCGAGGCCTGTCGGTGCGCCCAGAGCCGGGGCCGACAGGCCCCTCGGCGCGGCTCGGCCTGCCCT
>VZSC01017611.1:69802-102185 GCA_013398225.1 Steatornis caripensis | reverse complement strand
GGCGGGCGGGCATCGTCCGCGGTCAGCGCCGTCAGCTCTCGACCGAGAAGGTGCGGAGGGGCTGGTTTGCCTTCTTGGCTTTCCCAGAGCAGGAAAAGCAAGCGATCTCATATATATCCCTGCGTTTTGTGACCCGGAAGCTTATNAATAATGTTATGGTGGAAGGATATTTCACTGGTGAATATGTTTGAACAGGACCTGAGCAAGCTATTTGGTGAGGATTCTAGGGAAAGGAGTATGCTACAAAGACCTTTGCTCCCACCTCTCTTTCCAGAGCCAGGAAGCAAAACCGTCTTGCATTCAAGTTCAGTGTAAGCTTGGGGAAAGTAGGGAGTCTGGGAGTCTAGGAGGGCAAAGTAAAAAAAAAAAAAAAAAAAACACCAAACAAAAAAACCCAAACCACAAACCCCGGAAAGCAATGTCCTCGCTGGCTTCTGAAAACGAGGGGTACCGAGTGCCAGCCACCGGCTGCTGGGCGTCCTCCGGAGGAGCAGCAGGAGCACACACCTTACCTGGAGCAGCGCTTGCTGAGTCCCGTGGAAAATTCTGTGCAGAACGTTTGCAGGCTGGCATGGATGGGTCAAGTTTTGGTTAAGTCCTGGCTCAGAGTGCGGCCTGCCAAGTGCTGGACTTAAAAATGCGAATAGGAGACCCGCACTGGTGGGCGAGTGCCCTGGTGTCACTGTAAACCAGTGGGTTACGGTGCGACCCTCCGGCTGATGGTGCCACAGTGGGCAGCGGAGCCACAGCCATCAGGAGCAGGGTGGCTTTGCAGAGAGATTTTTATTTTTACTGTCATCAGGTCTTTCTTTTTCTGCAGAAATCTTACTCTTCAGCTGTGTATTTGAGACTGGAGAACTGAGTCAAAATCTCTTATTGTATTGGCCTAATTTGCAATTCCTCTCCAGTCCTTCAAATAAAATTCACACCCTTCGTAAAGCACTAGTAATGAATATTCATCAGTATCTTTTCAATTAAAAATAAAAAAGAGGGGGGGAAGCCCCTTCAGAATTTGCCACCTCTATTAAAACATAAGGAAGCTAGTGAATTGGTAGGAACCGTCCTGCCGTGGTGGTTGCACTGTCACAGACAGACTGTTGTTGCTGCAGCTGCAGAATCTCAGCTGGTAGGAAGCTGCGGGAGGGAGGAGGGGAGAAACTGGAAGGCAAAAAACAGCCTTGGATTTGTTTGGGCACGGGAAACTCCTGTGATAAAGAAAAGTGGGTGGGAATTTTTCATTTTTTTGAAATGCGGTCGTTGCATACTTTCAGTTGAAACAGTACTGTGCTAAAACTTTTTCACGGGAACGTGGTCTGGATTCTTCCTCCTAGATCCCTGTTAGCTTGGACTTTTCTAAGCCAACTTATCTTTCAGACAGTCCTAATCTCTTCAAGGCTGCAGTGCTTCAAACTCACGCTCTATAAATATCGGTGGCTTTGCTGTTTCAATTTTATGCAGCAAAGCGGTATGCTTCTGTAAATAATACGTGCCAGGGCTTTAGAGAAGGATGTTCAGAATTGTAATTCTGAATCATGCGTGCGATTACTGTATCTTACGTTTCTAGGTAGTGACTGATACTTTTGCTAATTGTGAAAGATAGAGGAAAAATCTCCATGCTTTTATGGAGCAACAGCAAAGGGATGCAGGTTGTTTAGCCCCACTTGGTTTTCAGTCGCTGCTGAAACTGCTCTGTACTTAAGGGACCAGAACAGGTGTGGGGGTCAGATCAGTAAAGGTGCAGTGCTTTACTCTGTGGTACAGAAGTACATTCCTTTCTGTCTTTTCACCTTCCCTTGCTTATCTCCCCACAAAAGTCAGTGCTCGTAGTGCTGCAGGAAAGCTCAGATCCATGCAGTTTCAGCAAGAGCAGAATGAAGCTGTCAGTCGTTCTCACAGACTCACCCCTGAGCTGAATAAACAGAAGCAGTTGGTGAGATGAGCAAGTCAGTGGAAGAGTTTGATCTGTTGAAGTGTTTGTCAGTGTTTGGGAATGCTTATTCGTAAAGTCAGCAGGGATAGGAGTCATGTGACTTTGACCTTCTCTCTTTTGCATCCATGGAGAACTGCACCTTTCCTCTGCCATTAGTGACACAGTAATTTGAGTCGAAGGGCTGTGGTGGGGGGGAGCAGTCGGGCAGTGGAAACCTCTGTACGTCCCTTCAGGGCTCCTGGCTGTTTAGACGGGAAAGGGAAGATGTAAAATAAACACAGAGACACCCCTTGGTTATCTAAAGTAATTTTTCTTTGCTTCTTGCCCCTGATTTTTCTGAATTGAGGTTTGATTGCATTGCTGCCGGAGTACCAGCATACTTTTTGTTCTTGGCAGTATAGGTGGCTGTGCAGTGGAGATGCTGTAATAGCAGCCACAGGTTGCTCTGGAGCTTTTCTGTTAGTGCCCTTTGTGTGGTGACAGCTGCTTAGTTCATTTAGTCAAATACGGTCTGCTTTCAGATGGGTGTGTTGTGTTTGCAGTCAAAGCAAAGACTTTTTAACAGGAACGATCCACATGTAATATTTATTCTTACTGGTTTCATTTTAAGTAATGGGGCCAAAATGCATGGAAATGTAGCACACGTTGACCAACTGAGCTCTTACAGAAGAGTTTTACTGCTCCTGTGTGCATGTGTTGCAATACTGGGGTTTGCATAGTTGATGTGTGGAGAACTTAGTGTACCATTTTACTGAAGGTCCTAAATAAACTAATTTGCAGCATCACTGGTGAGATTTGTAATTCCCCAGCATCTGAACCAGCAAAAGAATCCTAGCCCTCGGGGATACCCCTGCCCTCTCTAAAACACTATCAATGGTAGCCACACAAGGTGATGAACTGGCACGATATGACATGATTACACTTTGGTACGGCACCTCATGCAGCAGGGGACCTACTAGAATTGGGCTGTGCTCATAAATGTCAGGGATGTAGCTGTGCAGATGAGATCTGGGGTAGTGAAGTCTAGGAGTTTGTGTTTCCTCAAAAAGTCATTTACTGAGAAATCGGATGTGCGGTGTTGTAGCTTTGAAGATAAGGTGATTTTGAATTAACAGTTCTAAAGGTGTGTTGTTTTGGGGATTTTTTAAGCCTAACTTTAATTTTTTTTTTATTAGACCTTTAAATGAAAAACAAGCAAAAAACCCAAACCACTTGCAGCCATTTATTTAAAATACTGTTGTTGGATTCACTGCAGCGTCTTAGAAAACTGGCTTTGTTTTTGAATGTTGTGCAAGGGTTGGCATCATGTCACAGGAGTCACAGGAGCTTTTATTGAATCTTTAACCTTTACCAGATCTAGTTCAAGCTCTGTAAACAAGCATATCCTATTAGAGGGATTAAATCATAAATAAATCCACTCCACAGTGTACTGAAATTCCTACCCTCTTTCTATTACTGAGTCTTCAAAAATGTTTTATTAACTAAACCTACCTATAAAATCTTTAGAGTTTTTTTTTAGTAACTAGAGTTTTATTTAACTAACAGCTGGGGACTTTTACAGAAATGAATGGATAATTGATCAAAGATTTTAATGATGCTGTTGGTCAAGTCTAATTGGTTTTGGTGTTGGGGAAAATAGCTGTAGATAAAATGGAAGATAAGGTACCTAGATTATCACTTCAAATTTACTTAAGGCTTAACTTGTATACTTGTTGATGTTGTTGGCATTGAACTTGCCATCACTCTGGAAGAGTTTCTAGAAGCAGTACATGAAAAGGGGAAAAGAAATGGGTCTCGAGATTTATACCCTGCATCTCTCAGCCTGTAAAGCTGTCTATTGAGGAAAAAGCTATATTGTTTTAATGGAATCTATTTTAAACTGATTTATGTTCACCAGGGCTGGTCTCTTGAGATAAAGGACGTGAAATAAGGTAAAATATTAAATGTGAGAAACCTGAGATTTTACATTTGAAAGTCTTCCTCCGTTAAGAGGTTTTCTGTAGACTAACTGGGCTACCTAGATCTACTTAAACTGATGTGGTTCTGCTTAGACCTGACCATCAGTAGATCACTGGCCAGCTTGAAAGGCATCTAAATAGCAGCAGGTGTAAACTAGCCAACCACCTTTTGAGTTGTGCTGTACAGCACAACCGTACAGCAGCAGGTATAAGAGAATGGCTAACTATTTACTCATCTCAGAAGTCCTGACTTACTGCATTCCTTGCTTTTGTTCTCTTAGTCTCTCTCTTTCCAGACTCTGCTTCCTCCTTTTCTCTAGCAGATGGTGCAACATACTTGCATATATGAGCTGTAGTGTCTTTCTCCTACTTCCGGTTATTTTCTAGGCTTTTCTTCTTCCATCTCTTCCCAAAATATTAGTTCTCTTTTTTTTTCCTTTCTTTTACCTGTTGCCGCACTTGTACGTGCACATATTTGTGTTTGCTGCCTGTCTTGTCTTAGGTAGCCAGTGGAGGTATAAACCTGCTCATCAAAGTCAGGGAATGAAATCCTCCTGAAACTCACCCAGATGAGAAGGTTTTTCCTCCTTCGCTACACAGAGACTGAGAAGGGGTTAAGGGAGGGGGCAGCTTTATGCTCTTTTTTGTGAGGTTTCTCTCTCCCCTGTTGTGGACTCTGCTAGTGATCTAAAACTTCATATAAATCTGAAGTTTGCATCCTTTATTGGTATTGCAATAATGTTGGGACATTCCAGTCGTGGGCTGGGTTCCTAATAATCACCGTATAAATGGACATCTGGTCTATTATCTGTTCCTGCTGCTGCTCCCATCACACCAAGTGCCACCCATCTCCTAACCCTGCCCCATGCCTTACATTGGTACAAGATTGAATAGACAGTTTGACAGTCCCTGTTACATCCCTTGAGTTTTTGCTTCGTTCCCACTCTTTTTAACCTCTCAGAAGACCTGCAGTTCGGATTGCTGCGTTTTAATGCTCTCCCATCTCTACCAGTAGGACAGTGGCACCCGCTGCTTCTCAGCCACCAGTGGCTTAAAAAATTGCTTTATTAGCTACACATGGTGCAAGCCTGCTTTTCTGCTTTTTCTTCAAATTGTTGAATTACGTAATTGCTCATCTCTTACTCTCTCCCTGCCTCCAGTCTCAAAATAAACTGACCTGATTGTAAGTACTTCAACTGCTGCTTATAATTCCCTGGATGCTCATCGGTTTTCATTATGATGCTGCATGCTACAGCATCCTGGAGTCTTCTGAAGACCTAGAGGTCTCTGGGTTCGGACTAGTCCAACTGTGCGCTGTTAAATCAGCTTCTTTTAAAGTTAGTAATGCTCCTTTAGAAAAAAAATCCTCTAAGAGTGAGTGAATTTCTCATACCCTGCTGTTAGCTTTTCTGTAAACTGGAAAGAGGCTCTCTGCTCTTGCCATTTATTTATGTTGCAGCTTTCCTACAAACATGTTGGATTAATGCTACCAAGGAAAGAGAAATATAACTAAGGAGCAGTAGTCAGCTGGTAGAGCTGAAGCTGTCAGCAGCCATGTAGCACTGAGAGGAGGCAGAGGGAACATGGGAGGAGGATAGGTAAAGGCTGAGTTTTGCAGATACTGTTTAAAATAGCATACAGAAGACCTGAGCAAGATTTCTGCATGTTCCTTCCAGTATATCTTATTCTGCAAAATATAACCGTGAGCGTGTGCAGCAATAAGACAACAGATGAAAATAAGAGGTAGAGAATGAGGACTCAGCAACCAAGCAGGTACTGGAAAGTAATGATGGGGTGGCAAAATGCTGGCAAAAGCAAAGCGAGCACAGAGGCGGGTGCGAGGCTCTGCTGCAGCTCAGGTGAGTCTCGCTCTGGTCAGAAGACCTAAGAGCTGCAGCTGTGGATCCAGACTGAGGAAAGTCTGTAAAGGTGAGGCTTCTCCTCAGTTTGCTTGTGGCATGCCTGGTTACAGAAATCCTTCTGTGTCATTCTGGGGATTTATTTCACTATCACGCTTTGAATTTGTTTCTTGGTAGAAAACGTACTGATCTAATTGGTTCCTAATGGATGACCACATGGGTTTGAATTTGTCACTGAGTTGTGAGAGAGCATGGCTAGGTCTTTCTCAGTCTCCCAGTACTCGCTTGAATTGCTTGACCTTGATGCAGAACATGACCAATGCTCATCCTTATCAATTCTTTTCCTGACAATGATGTTTCTGATGGCGATGGTGTTTTCTTCTACATGAGTGTGCTGGTCAGCAAAGGATTGTGTGGTGATTCACGGATAGTCGGCAGCTCACAGTTCTTCTATCCCTGTTGGGGTAGAACCCTCACATGTGATGAGTACAGTTTCATTTGTTGTTCCTCACGTACAAGCATTTCGGGTCGCAGACGGAGCAGATGATCTAAAGCCTATCTCTTGTCTCTAATGCAAATGATCTTTTGATTGAGAAGCACAACATCCAGAAAAGAGACTTGTTTGTGGCCAGTGAAAATGAAGACGTGAACGTTGCTGGGATTCTGGCAGATTATGCTACTAGAGAAAACTGCAAAGATACACTAGTTTCTGAGGGGCAACCACGTGGTGATTGTAACTTTGAAGTATGGTGTGAGTGTAGTGTGTCTGAGGGTGGGGAGCACCACCTGTGACTGCTAGGAACTTCTCCATACCCCCGTGTCTTAGGCTGTAGTTCAAGGACACTCTCAGCTGGTGCTGCTGGAGAAGTAGTCACTCTTGTTTGCCAGCACAAGTATTTACATGGCCATCTTGTGAACTGGCTAGGGGAACTGATCCATCTGAAAAAAAACTGGCAAAAGAAGTGCTTCTGGTTCAGTGTTCGGATGTTTGTGCTGGCGTAGGGGATTGGCAGATGGTGAGACTTTCTTTCAGCAGCAATTCAAATTTATGCCAGCTTAAAGTGTTTGCCAAGCTACAGCCTTAGTTTAACACTTAGGGACTGGTTATCCTAAAATTCGCCTGTGAAAATTCGAAAACAGTTTAAGAAATCTTTGCTAGCTGTGTTTGGTTTTTTTCCCTAACCTTTCTTTTCTTTGTTCTTCCATGTTCAGTGTGAGACTCAGTTTTTGCCATCAGAAACACATTCTGCTGTCCTCCAGTGGTCTTCCTTGTGACAGTTTTGTCCAGAAGCTTTGCTTGTCTGCCCACTGTGTGATTCCATGTAACATGCAGACGGAAAAAAGTATTTTCTCGGAATGAAAACTGATTTTTTTTTTTTCCCCATCTCTGCCCCTCCCCACCCCTCAGCTTAAAAAAACCAACTTACTAGCTAGATTCTTATGCTTGTTGGCTGTCCCTATCCGTTATTCTAGAATTTTATTATCACCAAACCCCTCTTGGTTTCTCTATTTCAAGATAGAGCTGGAATGGCATCCTCTGTGATGAACGCTGTGCTGCAGCTCGCTACTGGTTGCTGCTGGCTGCTGCTGGTAAGGAAGGTCCCTGCTCAGCCACCTGCCCTTGTACCAGGTCCAGCACTCATTGTGTGTCAGGGGCTCTGTCTGAAATGGGCAATTTCAGTACTATTTTACTTGTTCTGTTTCCTCTCTGTTCCCTGGTGCATTATGATAGCTCTACAAAATTCTGGGTTGGTTTGTTGCTTGCTTTTTCTCTAGTCATTTTTGGCTGTGCAACTGCAGTTAGTTTTTGAATTGCTGCTGTTCTGGAGATTAGGAACCTGTAGCCTTGTGGTTTTTGGACTCCGGTGATTTCAATACACTGTGGATAATTAATTTCATTTTTTCATGTCAGTGGTATCAGTGATTTTCTGACCAGGTTGCTGCTTTGATATGCTATGCTGTCACTCCTGCGCAGAATAGGCTCAATTCAGTACCACCCAAAAATCAAGCGGGATGCTTCTCATCATAGCTGTACAGCTCGAGAGGAAGAGCTGTCTTCCCTTGCTGGTGGCCTCTTGGACTGAAATTCCTTGGAAGTGGTGTCCTGCCAAGTCATAGGACTGTCTGAACAGCAGTTCTCCTCAAATCACTGGGTTAGTTGCATCAGTAACCTTGACTGGGTATTTGAGAGATGTTTTCCCTTTTTCTAGATGATGCTTAGTTTCTGAATAGGTCGCCAGCTATTTCCTGCAAATAAATTGGCAGCGTATTGTTCTCTTCCGTGATCTTCACCCACATTCATAGTGTTTGTAGTTCAGTTGTGTTGTTTAGACCATCCTGGTTAATATCTGAGAGCTTTTGGTTTGAACAGACTAGATTGCTATTGGAATTTTGCAAAATGCTGTCTTTCTAGTTGCTGCCAAGGTGTCCTATGCTGAGTGCTACTGTGTATGTATCTGCACGTATGTACATAGTATATTTGTAGCTAGTAAGCTACATTTAACCTTCTAGCTTAAATGAAGGCTTTCTGCTGCAGCAGAAAGGCAACCTGTTTTATAAAAAGGAAACGGGTACTCTGTAGAGAGCAAAAGTTTCTTCTTGTCCATCCAGAAACTAAATCAGATTTTTTGAGGCTGCTTGGAGAGCTCTTGTGCAAAGACAACACTTTTTTCAATTCAAAATTAAATTTGGGGCTGTTGTGAGTGGATTGGTTAGTTAATTCTTCAGTGGGATGCTCGTGGGGCTCCCTGTCTCTTGTGCTGCTGTATTTTGTTACTTTACAGTAAGAGAGCGACTGTGGACAATACAAGGACTGTGGAAGTGTTTTTTGGAAATAAACTTACTCGGACTATATCAATACAAGATCTTTAGTAATTGGCATGTTTTTCACACTATACTAAGGAAATAATATTTTGAAAGCAGTATTTTCAGTGAACAGAACAGTGAAGTTATTTGACTTTGCAGCTACTACTGAATGGAGGAATCATTATTTATGATACTCTTTTTGTCTTCCACATTTGTGAGTTACTACTTAGACCCTTCAAAAGGAGGACGAATGCTGGTCTTTCTGGGCTTTTGAAAAAGTTACTTGGTGCTCATTAAATCCTTGTAAACTCCTTCCAGTTTCTGAAGATTGTTGGTTAACAATAGCTGATCAAGCACATTTTCAGTGCTGGCTTGTGCCGGAATTAGCTGGTAAGTGGCAGTGGTAAGCTTCGGATCGAAAGCAAATTCACTCGCTGTTCCAGGGCAGCGTCTGTCAAAAATAGAGCAATGCTTTTATGCACGTAACAGCTGCTTCCACTTGAAGGCTTTCTTGTTCTTTGGTATTTAGCTTAAAACTACTTGAGTATTTTTGTTAGCATATAATGTTATAAATAGGAATCGGGTAGAAATGTGCGTGCCTGCGTGTCTGATGTACATTGTGTGTGAAGGCGGGGTGGTTATGTGTACGTTGTGTGTGTAGTGCTCTAATGAAGAGATGAACGCCATACCTGTAGGGAAGTTAATGGGGCTTGAAGAAAAAGGCTATTTTATACCCGAGTATTAATTTTACACATTAATTTGAGGGTCAGACCAGCTCAGAGCACATAGTTCGACTGAACTGTACAAATGATTTGCAACTTTGAGGAAATGCTGCTGTGTGGCACCAGCGTGCTGCTGTGAGAGCAGAGCCTGAGACTGCCTTACCTTGTTTCAGCAAAACCAAGCATTATGTTGAAAATGATGCAGAGGTGAAGGCAGTGAAGGAAGCTGTTTGCTCCTAGCAGGGTGGAGGAATTGTTGCGTTGATTGTCAGATGACTGTTAAGAAATTTTAAAATGCAGTGAACTGGCTGAAGACTTGAGAGGTTTGTATGTATTTGCTTGGTTTGTTGGTTTGGGTTTTTTTCCTGTATAAAGATATTTTAAATCTGTTTACAGGAAGAGCTTGTATTGTCAAGTCACATCACTTTGTTCTGTTGATAGCTCAAGATTCTTGGTGAAGTGGCAGAGGCTGTAGGTGTGTCTCTGCTGGGCATACTGGTGCTGTGGTTTGATGACCTTCGGGTGTGCCGGGGCCCGTTACCTTCCTGCTTGCGTAGTTCAGAAGGCTGCAGCTGTATAGTTAGAACAGTCCTGAAGTTACTAGTCAGATAAAGTTATAGTAATAGAGTAACCTGACTGTTGTGATAATGTGGAATTTAAATTGCTATAAATAAAAAACTTCTATTTTTGAGGCAGAAATCCTCATACGTTTAAGTTCTCTGCACTGTGAAAAACTCCAGGCATGCAACATGTGAAAGGTTTCCAAAGCAGTTTATAGTTGGGTAACAACATGTCTTTCTTGTTGCTGCTCTCTCTGCTATTTGGACATCTGTTCAGCAGCTAACCCTCACCATGGGCGCCAGGCTCCCTCAACAGCTTCTGCTGAATTCGAACAGCCTGTGGTCTGTGCTTGGCTGAAGGCATCGGGCCCGTCCAGTTCCAGCGGTTGCTGCATTGTTGTTCAGGCAGCTGGCACACAGCCTTGCTGCTGTGAGAAAGGAAACTGTGGGCAGTTGATAAGGGCATCTTAAACTGACTCAGTTTCAGCTGGCATATTGTGTGATGCCGGGTGAAATAGATGTTGGCTAATTGTACCTCTGTTTGGCTTAACCTTATTTGTGTCTCCTTTAGCCGCTGTATGACAGAGCATCAGCCAGTCAGTAGTGCTCTTCATAATAGTGGATTCACTTTTTCAGGTCATATAGGAAGAGGCTGAGAAAGCTAGGGCTGGTTTTGCTGGAGAGGAGAAGGTGTGGGGGGACCATACAAGTGTGTACAGATACCTGATGGGGGGAGTGAAGAAGAGGGAGCCAGGCTCTTCTCAGCAGTGCCCGGTGATGAGGCAGTAGGCACACTGAAATGCAAGAAATTCCATCTAAACATAAAAACCACTTTTTCCACTGTGAGAGTGGAAATCAAATGGAGAAGCAGGTTGCCAGACGGGTTGTGGAGTCTCCATCCTTGGAGGTATTTGAAACCTGACTGCTGGTCACCCAGCCTGCTGCAGGTGACCCAACTCTGAGCAGAGGGCTGGACCAGATGATCTCTAGAGGTCCCTGCCAACCTCAACCCTCCTGTGAGAAAAAAAAATCGTGCAGTTTGGAGTGGAGAAGATAGAAAACAAGTCAATTTTTGCAGTCTGTTACAATATTTTTTTTTCCAGGAACATCACGGTCAGTAGTAAGTCCTGCTTAACGCATCTCTGTGTAAAGTGACCAGAAGTCTGTCTTCCTACTGGTGGTCATTTGCTCCTTCAAGGAGCTTTGTGGTTGGATATGTAAGTAATGTAACAGTTTGAAATCTTCCTGGCTTGGATCCCTTTTGGTCATCCTGGTGGTCACTTGTCCTAGAGTCTGTGCTGCGGCCGCTTCACTGTTATTATGCAGTCCTGTCTTAGGATAGCTTGCTGATGTAAAGCGTCTGTACGCTTCACAAGGCTGATTTAAGCAAAAGTTTAAGAAATAGAAATCAGTTATTTACCTATAGAGAGGCTCATACTTTCTCTCCAAAATTATTTTCAAGTTATATATGATTTTGGGACCATTTCTATAGTGAGAGAGCATAGTGCACTAGGGATAGCTACCTTTTCTTTGCTAGACAGAAAAGTGAAATACGCTGTTTCAAAGCCACAAACTACCAAAAAGTGCTTTATTTCCCATATTTTTACTTTATGTAGCAAATTTGTAACAAACATCTGGGCAAGATTATTGTCAGTATGTTTTAGTTTTATTTTACTTAAGAAAAATGCCACACATGTGACATTAAAACCAGTTTCAGAGAAGTGCGAGGAGGGAGCCTTTGAACAGGTAAGAGTCAGGCTTGTGTATTTTGTCAGGCTGTTGTATAAATCAAAAACTTACAACTCTCAAGTTACAATCCTCACCCCCCATTGACTTCTAGCCATTTGTCTTTCATCGATATTCCTCGTGCATACTCGCCGCTCCTGCCTGTCCTGCCCTGGAGACCTTGGTCCACAGCAGTGGGCTGCTTTGCTGTTGAAGGCAGAGCAGGTGCTGAGAGGTGAGCTGCCCCTGGCAGGGTGCAGAGGGCTGGGCTTGCCTCGGTTGCTGCTCTCTGCCAGGTATTCAGCAGTTGCAGGCACCCTGTCGATGTGCTATCCTCTGCAAGGACTGTGTTCGAAAGATAAAAGAGCCGGGTGCCTCTCAGGAGATGCCAATTTGACCATCCGTGCCCTCTATCTAGTTGCAAATTGAAGCCAGATGGAGTTGTGCTCATCTGAAGTGACCTTCTGTATGAACTAGATGCTAGACCATGCCTGAATTGTAGGTTAAAGCTATGTGTTTTTGGAGAGTACCCAGTCTCACTGTAAAAAAAAAAAAAAAAACCCAAAAAAGTTAAAATGCAATGAAACGGTATAAACCAGCTGTTATTACTGTTCAAATGCTGATGACCCATTGTGCTCAAAACTTACACTGTTTTTGCACTCTGGCTAATTAGTTTCAGTTTCTAACAAGTTGCTTTCTCATACTTGCTAGATGAGTGTTCTTCCTTATCGGATATCTCTTTTACACGAGTATTTGTCATCTGTGTTCATACCATTATATATTTGTTGTAAATAATTAATAATAGGTGTGTATATGAAGCTTTGAAATGTACATAGACTGGTGCTATTATATACCGTCCATTTTCTGGCAGTTCAGGAACTCTCTGAGCGAGAGGTTATATCTGGGCCACTGCTCGTAGTACGCACAAGTGGATGGACATATTTGCCATTAATTTATGTAATCTTGTTTTAAAAGCCATTTGTACTTTTGGCCTCTGCAACATCCTGTAACAACGAGTCCTGCAGTTTGATTAGATGGAAAAGGAACTTGCTTTTGTTTAAAACCTACTGCTTGGTGATTTTAATGTCTCCTAGAATCTGTGTTGTAAAAAGTCGTTTTTCAGTAGTTTTACTTGCTGTGGTTTTAGAAGTCTGGCATTCTCTTCCATATATTTTTCAGCTGACACTTCTTCCCTCCTGAAGTAGAACTGTAGTCTTTTTAGCACTTCTTCAGATGGATACTTTTTCATGTTTCTGGTCATTCCTGCTGCCCTTCTGTGCAGCTTTTCTGATTCTGCTAATCCCCCTTTAAGGCAACCAGAATTACCCTATTAATATACAAGTACATCATGAATTTGTATGCTGGCATAGGGATGTATTCTGTGTTGCCTTTCCATGTCCAGTGATTTACGACACTTTAGTTGCCTCTACTGCTATGCTGAGATTATGTTCTTAGGAGAACTGCATGTATTTACTACAGTTTTTTCTAAAGTGATGCTATCCAGTTCAGAAGACATCACTGCATATAAGATGCTACCCCTTCCCCCAGAGTATTCCCTTGCACTTACTCTTTACTAACTTTCGCCTACCATTTTGTTGTCCAGGCACTTGGTATCATTTTACCCTTCTGTCCATCTTTCTGCAGTCGGGCCTGGGTTGGATTTCACAACATACATCCACATGGCATGTAAACACTGCCACTCTGCTGTTCACTCCCTTTTCCCAGGTCATGAAAAGGAAAGGTCCTGTGGGGATCCTGCTGGTCACTCATTTTTCACAGAAAGGAGATTAGATTGCTGTAGTGAAATTCCTATTGGAATTTACTATTTTATTGCTGTTTGTTTTGCCCAGTCCAGTATTTTGGAATGCCTCAGGAGTAAGATCCATGCTTAAAATGCTTTATACTTAAAAATGTCAAATTTTTGCATTAACATTAATGCCTCGAGTAAATTTTTATTAAACCCCCATTATAGCTTGGAGAAAATGACATGTAGTGACTCCTGAAGGCTTCCTGGCACCTGGCACAGACTCAAGAACAACACAGGAGTTCCTAGACTGGAATCCTGACTTTGTCATTTTCCTCAGCTAAAATAGAAAATGGGAGTGGTCTCTCCCATGAGCTAAAGGCCAAAATTACGTTGTAGGCTACATAGGTATTAATAAGATAAAAATACATTATTTTTACCTATTAGTCCTATAACTTTATAAAGAGCCTTGCAAACATGGAAAATAATGTTCCTCTGCAGGACAAGAAATGTAGATGAAGATACTATCAACTATGTTTATCTTCAGTTTGTCTTCTCCTACAGCAGCAGGGATGTTGCAGAGGTGTTGCTTCTGATTTTTACTTTTTCCTGCACCTTTTAGTCTTTGTAACACACATCCTGCTGCTTTAAAGGTACATCCATTGACAGACAAAGCTAGTAAGAAATTACCCTTCCTCACCATTAAGGCTTCAGCTTCTACAGTTCAACTGCTAATAATAGCTTCATAGTGAAACCCCAGATAAAAACTGCCTTAGAATGACGAAAAATTCCAAAACACTTTTTTCTCCACTCAATTTGGGTACAGCTTTCTAGAGGGAGTGGAGGAATTCGTCAGGGACTCAGTGGACAACAGAATTTGCCAGTGATAGGAAGATTGAGTCCCTTTGAGGTTTCTCCCTTTGAAAAACTCTTATACATTTTTTTTTTGTCAACTGTCCTTCATTTGCAGGTAAGCATTATCTTGGAACCCTTAATTGAGATTGCCTTTATGGAGGAACAAAATTCTTGTTTTCTGGAGTAACTTTCAGTAGTCTTGCTGATAGCTGTATAGGATTGCTCGTATTGATTCTGGGAATAAAGTACATAGTAGTCTTTTTACTGGCACCTGAGGGTTTGTGTGTGGGCTGAGCTGTGGGACCAGTCAATACGCTTGAGGGCAGAGCTGCCATTCAGAGAGATACAGACAGGCTGGAGGCATGGGCCAACAGCACCCTTGCCAAGATTAGCGAGAGCAAGTGCAAAGCCCTGCACCTGAAAGAGCCTGGTGCAGTGGTACAGGCTGGGAACCATCATCATCTCCCTCAATCTACGGGCTCCGCTCCTGGTAGCGCAGCCCCGGGGTGCTGTTGTCCTTCCCAGCTGCTGCTGGCTCCTCTTGAGCATCCTGGGCTGTGTTGTTCTTGGATTGCATCCTAAGCTTTGTTGTTTTCCTGTTTGTGAATGTAGTTTTAAACAGTTTTTAAGTAACCAGATAATATTGTTATGTGTTACTGCCTGTAGACTTGAAACCCATTTTGCTCATATGAATAAGCAATACAAAAACAGTGCTTTCCTGAAGAATTTATAATTAAATATAAACTAAATCTTCATATATAATAATTCTGTGTGTACCCCCCAGCAAAAAGTAGGTGATTATTTAAAACATGGTAGTTCCAAATGGAATTGACTTATAATGAAAGAATTTTGTTAGGAACACTGCAGTTATCTATTGTTGCAGCACCTGTAATTTGAATTGACTTTTTTTTTGTTTCTAGTAGCTTTCTGCAAGGCCACTCTGTGTCAACATTTCATCCGGGAGATGGATAATGTGTGCAGCCTTCTGCATGCAGTGAGTGGATATGAGCACGATAGTACTGTGCTCGGCATGGAGCGGTGGGTTTTTTCTTGTTTTCAGTTACAATTCTGTGTGCTGAGAGTAACCTCTGATGTCCGAGATGTTTTGTAGTGTTGTTGATCAAGGGACTGGAGGACACAGAAGAGCAATTATAACTGAGGCCTGATGGGATATCTCAGTCTGTAGTATCTTTAGTGTAAAAAGTCATCTACTACACCTAATAGCAGTTAGTAAATCAGTTCACTGCCCACGGGTAATTTACTGAAATGCTATCTCCTATTAAGAAACTACTATCCACTGTTCGTGTACAATAATGGATACATGTTTTAGAAGATCTGTTGTTCATTTTCAGTAATGATGCAGAAACTTCATTTTAAAATACGGTATATGGCTGAAAAATACACTTCTGCCAACCCTGAAATCTGAGGTGATTGCCTGTGACTGAAAGGGGAATCTAGTATTTTGCAGAATTGATTATTGTTCCACTTGTTCATTAGTTCTGATGGTACCCAGCATTATTTTCCCCCTTCTAGTAATGCAGACTTTTGCCAGTTCTGCTGTTCCTTCTGGTGTCTGCTCCTCTCTCTTCACCTTCCTTTCGTTTCACTGTACATCATCTGTCCATCAGTAATTTCCACTGCTGTTGCTTAAAATGGTGATGAGTTCATATCCTTGAGTTGTTTCAGTGTTTGCATGCTTCGGCAAATGGTTTTTCGTCAGTTATGTTCTCGCATATATTTCTTCTTTATCTTTTTTTTTTTTTCCCCTGGTCACAGCTTACAGCTGGGAACAGGCTTTGAAAAAAATAAAGCTTAAGCTCTGCAGATCTTGCATGTAGGTTGCATAAGTATGGCCTATGAAACAGTCCTCATGGTTTGATGTGACACCTGTGATCTAGGCTTCTATTGCTAATCTCTGCAGTCTCCCGCCAGTGTCTCCCTGAGTATGGTAGATTGTAAAGCCCTAACTGCCCTTCCGTTTACCAGAAGAGTTCCTGCTGTTGGATTTCTAGGGACAGACAGAAAAAGCTTTCTGCAGAAACACGAGAGAATGCGGTGTGGATGTTCTGTCTCAAAATCCATCCTTTCTGGGTGGGACGTGGAAGTGTGCTTCCCTTTTTTACTAAATGCGGTGCTTTTAAGAAGGGTTAAGAGTATGTAAGTACTGGCTGCATGCGAACTCAGACGGTGTTAGGATTTCTAACTTTCTGCGTGAGCGTTTGGGGAGAGAGGTCCCAATTCTGTACTCTCCTGAATGCTTGAAAAAGTTCTCAGTGACAAGTTTTTTGAGAAGCTTTCTTCTTGTTCCCCTCAATGTCAGGTTTCATACACTTACAGTATTTCTTCTTAGGTCATCACTTTGTGAGGAGTTTGGGTTCCGCCACCCTTCTGAGTTTTAGAGTGGAGTTTGAGGTTAGCATCCTACTTCTAACCACGATACTTGTTGAGTTACAGATGCCATAGCAATAGTGATTGACAGGAGCCTTGACAGATAGCATCAACAGGTATTTTAGTTGTTGTTCACAGAAAAGGGCCAACCTGTGGAGAAGCCTGGTTGCCTTTTAGGATAGGTGAATGATTTGATGAATATATAAAATACTGTTTTTGTTACTGAAATAGCGGCAAGGAGGAAAGTAAGTAGCTTTTCGCCTGGATTGGCTGTTGTCGTAGCAGTTTCCGAATACAAAGTATAAATGGACTTAGAACAAACTAAATGGGTTCCTTTTAATCAATGGATGGTTGGTAATGCAGCACGTTGTACTTTTCCCAAGGCATGAGGTTGATGTGTTTTTCCATCACGCTTGTCTCTTGGGGCATAAGTAGTGTAACTGATGGGGAGAGTGCGGAAAAGCTTGTTGGAGCAGCACCGGGGAGATCTGCTCTCTGCAGGAGGTCCTACTTAAAGATGATCTTTTGGCTGCCGTGATTTTAAATTTGCTGTAGAGTCAGCTGCATTGGCATTTAAGAAGACAATGGGTAACTTCTATATTGGGTAAGGGAGGATGGGCTCTCGCTGCCTGGAGTCAGCGTTGGGTACATTCCGGTCTTTCTCGTGCTGATGTGTCCACCTACTCCTAGAGCAAATACATCACATTCCTGAGCTGCCCTCCTCCAGCAGTTGCACCGAGCCTGCGCAGCAGAATGCCTCCTTAACCTGAAATAACGTGGCTGGCTCTGCTGGGACATATGTGAAAGCGTGGGTTTTGGAGTTGCTTTTCTGACTCGATGCCAACATCAGCAGTCCTGCTCCTCGCGATTGTGGTCAGCCCTTAGCTCTGTGTGGCCACAACTGTTCCTCAGGACTTTTTCCCGAGCACTGATGGGAGCCTGACACAGCTGGAATACCGTAGGCTTATATAATGCCTGTTTGCGTTTGAACTGGATGCACTGGGCAATCTGGTTAAAACAAAAAAAACCCAAGTGTTCTTACCAGCTGGGAGAGAGGTCCTACTACAGTGTGATGGTGGGATTGTAAAGAAGGGCTTGGATGGAGGCAGTTTGTGTGTGAAAGCCCATAAAAAGCAGCGTGGACAGAGTCAGCATGTATTGGATTTAAATTGTATGTGACTTGAAAGCATGTTACAGGCTGTTTGTTGCTGTTTGGCTTTAAACCTCTGTCAGGCTTTTGTGCAGGGTTAATATAAATTAAAGCAGCACTTTTGTCTATTGGCATTTCAGTGCGTTATTTGGTTTTCTAATTTATAAATAATTTCAAACAGTTGTGTGGACTTTAGTAGTAGGAGTGAATGCTGTAGTGTGTGGTGTCAAGTTCGGAATGCTGTGGTCATGCTCAATCTTTTATGTCCTCTTGCAGATAGCACTCAAAACTATTTTAAAAATCATTTTCCTCAACACACTGTTCATGGCAGTAAATCCTTCTGTGGTTAAAATCTAGAGGTGGTAGCTGAGACCTTGGCTTGGACACTTTAGTAAATGTTCATGTAAATGCAGTAAATTTAAGAAAGTACACAAGTACCTCCAAGCACCTGGCTAACCATAGTACTAAACATGCAGTTCTTTTACCATGCGGTTGCACAACACTCAGATTTATATAGATATCTTTCCTGCAAGCTGTATTTCAGTTATATGGTTATTTTACTCCTTAAAGCAGAAACAAAATTACAGTTTTAAGAAAGAAACAAAATAACTAAATCCTTTTATATCTGTATTCTAGGATTTAGCGAAACTATCATGTACGGTTTCTTATCTCGTATAGGGAAGAAGTTCCAGGCTTCTTGGTACGTATAGTTTTGGGGAGAGACTGGTAGTGGTGATAAGTGATAATCTTTAAATGGCAAATCTCTCAGCCATTCACTTTCACAGATATTACAGCAAGATTTTGTTTAAAAATAAAAAGCAACCACACCTTGCCCTCCCTCAATCCTTAGGGTTTCTTCCTCCCTAGCCTCTCCTGGTATTAACAAGTATAAAAAGTCTCCCAGCCTTGAGGTTTGGGCTAGTGTGCATGCTTTATTTTTAAGGTAATGTGAGTTCGGTTTATCCAGTAGATCTCACACAAGTAAACAAATTCACTGATTATATGTAATAATCTTAAAATCGGTAACCATCCTTTTTCACGTGTCAGTCGTCAGTGTGCCTGCTGATGTCATGTGGTTGGCTCTGCAACTTGTGCACAAACTACTGTCTAGAATATATTTTAAGTTATATAGCTGAATGAGACTTAAGTTCTTACTATTTTAGTGCACTGTTGTAATTTGTTTTAGCGTAGTGTTATGTTTAATTCTTAAAGATGTTGCTTCTCTGTGCTCTTTCTGAATGGTTAATGATGAAAATAGTAAGCGGTCTCATGTGAGAGCAGAACGTTCTGCTCCATCTTGGGGAAAAAAGTTTCAAAGTACTTATTTTCTAAATGGTAATATTAATTTCCAAGCACTTATGATGTTAAATAAAAAACAGACTCTTTTTTGTGTTGACTTATTTCTCTTGTCAAATTTTTGTGCAGTGCCAAAACACTGAGTCACAAGTCTGCTTCACTTGGAGGGAATGGAGAGTTATACATGGAGGCCAGCCAATTGTACCAGCACATTTTACGTTATTCAACAGTTGTTTGAATCTGAAGTGTATTGGTCAACTTATTTAATCATAATGTAGGCAGATTTAGGTTGACGCAAATCAAAGTATGCTTTAAACCCTTCTCAACTGCAAAGTCGAGTGTTGTGTTTGCTCCTAGGCTTTTAAGAGAGAACTTTTTGCCCCCGGTGACAGTGCTTTTCATCTGCGTTCTTTGGGAAGCCTTGATTAGGTGTATCTGGAGGATTTTTTTGTTTGTTTGTTTTAGGTTGTTGAATGTTTACATTTGTAGTAGACTTTGATATCAAAACTATCAGAATGTGTTGAACCTTAGGGGAGCTGTTAGTGCTTTGAAGCACTAACGTAGCTTGGATGTGCTCACATTAATTTTTTTTAAGGGAATGCAGGTGGGTTAGGCTTGAAGACGTTTATATTCAGAGATGCATTAGATAAACTTTACCTTTTTGTTGTTTTAATATCCTGTTTAAGCCAGTGCACAACTCTGTCTATACTTTTTTAGATGTGAACCCAGTTTTATGTTCCTAATAAGAAGTTAGATTAAGTTAATGGAAGGTAGACCTTCATAAGATGGAAGGACTGGAAGGGTATTTGCATCGGTTTCATGTATTCAGTTTTAAATCAGAACTTTTTGCTTAAACTGGTACAATTTTGAGTATAGGCATGTCCTACCTGATTTGGCTAGCAGCCTGGAAAATGCCAGTGCGTTAACTATTAAGAAAGACACAATCTTTTTTTTTCTTTTTTTTTTCCTCCCTGAAGTTTGTAAGCTGACTCAGTGATCTCTTTGCATTTGGAGATTTGAGACTTGGAACTTTACAAGCTCGGGTACAGGAGAGCAGACAGAACCTTATTAATGTTTAAATGTTGTCTCAGTTTAGTAGTGGACTCATTGGGAGCTGCAGGTCTTCAGCTGGGAGTTAGGAAGTGTATTTTAGGTCTTCCTGTTACATCTGTCTGTAACACTGGTTTTGATCGCTCATTGGCTCACCTTTTGAGATTGCCCTGCTTGCCTCAGGGCTCTGTCAAAGCCTCAGTGCCTTCTGTGTCTCTGTGGTGAGAGTCTCCACCATCTCCCCCAGGTTAATGACTAATGATAGTTTCACGGGAGTGTCTCTTTCTTATAGTCTTTTATTAGATTTATTCATTGAAGTGTGAGCACATCCCGCATTCACAGTCATTTCCTGACTATGAGACTTCAGCAACTGCAGTTCTGGGGTTTTCTGTGCCATTTGGAAAAACTGGTGAATTGTCTATGTTTGTATGCAAGTTTCTTCAGCAATTCAGAAGCTCACAAACGTTTCTTAGAGTCTGTGCGCATGCATGAGTGAAAGGAATGATACTTGGAAGTCAACTTCGTGTGGTCTTGCTGTTGAGCACAATTGGAATTGAATGGTAAAGGGAGAGTACCGAACTTTATGTAGCTACAGCGAAACATACCTGAGCTTGTTTGCTGAGTAGCACCTTGGTTATGTTCAAGGTGTTTGGCTTAAATCCAAGCTCTTCGTGGATCTTCTGGCCCTAGAGCGCTGGGCTGAACACAGCTGCTGAACCAGCGTGAAAGTTTCTGCCTTCTGATTTGTGTCAGTTTATTGGGATGTGAGAAACATATGTTGTAAGCAGGTAAACGTCGCTTGAAACCGAAGACAACAGTAAAGCAGCGACCTAATTTGAAGAGAAGTTGAAGAGCCTGCTACTGAACTGCTAGGTTGGCAAAGCTTTCTCTGAACTTCAGTCTGAGAAAGCAACATCTGATTGGCAAGTTAGAAATAAGCAACGTAGTAAAAGAACTAATCTGTTGTGCCAGACTTTTGATGTTATGTTGTTTGATTTTGTATGCTTGCGAAATACAGTTCTGTTGAAGCAAGTAGAGATCTTGTGTTGGCTGTTGCCTTGAAAGGCCTGGGAAAGAGTGAGGCAGGTTGGGTTACCATTAGTTTCTGGACTGCCTAGAAGCTCACAGAAGATATAAACCGTGTACGTAGCTATGTGTTGATTCTATTTATAGTGTAAGAAGCTATGCCAGCTCTCAGTTTTTCTTCTCTCCCTTCCTATCAGAGTTAATTTTTCATCTCTGTTCTCAGTTCAGTTTGCCTTCCCTTTGCCAGCTCAAGAGCTGGCAGCTTTGCCAGCTCAGCTTTCCTGTTAGAACTTCTGCTGCTGCCTTCTGCAGGCACAGGAGAGCAGTCACCCCCGCCTCAGGGGACCAGCTTGTCCTCCTTGCCTCCAGCTGTTTTTTCCTAGAAGAGCAGCTTACTCTATGCTTGCCAGAAGATGACCCAAATAGCTGGTATGTGAAGTACTTGGGGGTGGGTTGGTTGGTTTGTTTGAATCTGCGGCTAAAACGCAACAGAAAATGCTCCTTTGCTAATAGACAAATTGGATGGCTGTAGTGGTAACTTAGGAGAGAGGGCTTAAGATAAATCATGCAAAGCTGCTGCAATGTGTCAGTCCCTTCTTTATGTTAGCTTCTAACTGAAATTCACAGATTCCTGTTGTCTCCTGGGGACATGCAAAGTACTGCGCTATTTAATTTTTAAGCCAATAAGCAGTCGTTTGCATTCCTCTTGCAGTTTCTCCAGTTGACAGTGATTGAAAGGCGTAGTTTTTAATAAGGGAATATTTGCAGGTGGCTAGTATTTCTCTCCAGCTTTTCTAGTTTCAGTGATGACTTCTGTGAACGCTTGGTTCTCTAGCCTTGTTTACTAGATCACAAAGGATATCAGTATAAAGTTTTACTCAGGTGAAAGTTAGTATTGAAATAGTTGCATTAGCTGTTTATTTTACCCCTTTCAGCTTCCTCTGTTTTGGGTAAGGCTGACGGGAGTTTCTCCTCAGTTGATATTTTCTTTGTGTTGCAAGTTTCTGTCTCTGATTGTGAAGAATCTGCAGAACGCTCTGAATCCAAGCCAAGTTTTACTACATTAGAATGTTCAAGTCAGTCATCTTGATTGTGCTCATGCAATGTAGAGCCAATACCGTCTTTTTTTCCTTCAGTTTGATTGTTGGTTTGTATACCTTGCGAAAAATCTTAAGTGACATATGCTTAAACTGAAATGTATTTCCTCAGGACTGTTGTCAGGGATGAATGAATTCTTGAACTAGAAATACATCACAGAGGCACCAAACAGGGAGAGGTCAGATTTTTTCTGTTCTTTGGTTCTTCATTCCAGTGGTGGGTTTTTGTTGATTTTTTTTTTCTTTGAATAATCTGTCAGATGACCCATGCCAAGGATTTGCAGTGAAGTCTTTGTGACAGCATCTGATAAATTTGGGTAGGAAGTCATCGGCCTTGTGGTTGGACATCTTGTTTTGCTCACTGAGATTTTCAGTTCCTTCAGCAAACAGCAAAAGTGACATCTCCTTCACTGATGCAGCTTTCTTTAGTCTGAGCTAAACAAGAAAGTTATTTCATATTAATAAATTAATATGACAGAACACACGCCCTCTTTCCATTCTAGGTTTGTGGTTTGGGTTTTTTTTCCCCTCCCCTTAAGGAATTTTATGTTGTCATGTAACTGGTATTTTTCCCTCTTTCCTAAGAGTTTGCTATTATTGCTTCATTTTCTTAAGGAGCAATACCTAAACTTGCAGGTGTCCAACTGACACAGGAGTGGAAAGGGTGGAGGAAAAAGCTTCAGTCTGTTTACCTGCAAGTTTCCCATCTCTGTAGATGGGTGAGGCTGTCATATTTCTCTGTGAAGGGGATGGAGGCTGCTCCCAACTGGACTTGTTTTTTCTGCTGCGCTGATGGCTCTTTACATTGTGAACAAAACTATGGACTATGGATTATTCCCTCTGATGTTACCTTCGTGCATTTGATTTCTAGTTAGAATAATGTGTGACACACTAAGAGTGCAGATGCTTAGCAAAAAATCTGTGATTTCAATTAGGTCTTCTGTTACCAGCTTGATGTTGCTTGTTTGGGCTGGTAGCCTAAAGTTAATTTTCCAGAGTTAAACATTTGCAAGTAAAACATATCTATGTGAATGAGCTATCAGCAACTTCTTAAGCGTGTGAGTGCTTCGGTTTGATAGACAGGAGTTGGGCAGTTTGCAGAGTGGGGAGGGCGGTTTCATGCTTTCTGGATTACTCATGAATTCCAGAGGGTATCTTAGGACAGCGCTCAGGCGCTAGGCAGGAGTGCTCAGACTGAAAGAGAATGCTTTTGGATTAAAGGAGGTTAATATTAAGAGTGTTTGCAAAGGAATCCAGTGGGTGAACAAATCCATTGTGTGACTTAAATATATTCTTTGCAGAAATTAAGATTACCAAATGTCTAAAAATTGTAATGCCCAAGAAGCACAAAAGGAGAGACCTCTTTGTCTCTTAAGAAAATGCACATAATGCCTTCAGTTGAATTCATCCATAACTTTTATGGGAGAACTGATGAGGCAGGTAGCGCTTTGTTTTGGTGAGCTAACAATGTTATTGTTCGTGTCTCAAATGCCTGGCTCTCTTGACTGCCATTAATGGTGTTTAAGGAAAAAAAAAGCTGCAGCCCCAGAATTTTCTGTCTGCTTGTCATACGCGTATTTGTTTATTTATACTGTAAAATGTTAAAACAAGAACAAAAAAAGTATATGACTTCATTATTTACCTGTGTCACTTTGCATGTGGGTAATCTTTGAGTACATGACCGTTTGACATGAATTCACTTAATATTTTTTCACAAAGCAATATATTTCCCATGTCCTGAAATTGTTATGTTTTGTGACTTTCCTTATCATAGTTCAATTGGGGAGAAGGAGTTGTCACACTAACTGGCAAAAGCAATGTACATTATGCTATCCCGCCAATTTGCGAATTTGTTTGCTTTCCAATTTGCTGCGAAAGGCTGACTCATTCCTACTGTTATAACAAACACATATTAGATAAGTTATCGCTGCAAAACTGTTTTTTGTCTCTTGCAGTTGGTGATAGCAGAAGTTTTAGACTCTAAAGTAAAAAGCAAGGGCTCTTTTTAAACACTGACAGTATTGGGCTAAAATGATTGTATGAAATGCTTTTGACTTTGAATATGGCTGCTCTTCATGTAAAGTTGATGACAACTGGTGTTTCCCCAGACTTTCCAAGAAGTGCTCTGGTCCTCTTTTACTTTCAGCAATGTTGATGTTAAAGATTTATTTCTTTATTCCCCTTCAGCAAAGAGAACAAGTACCCATTTCAGTACCTTATAAAGGAAACTATAGCAATAGGGTGCAAGTTTATGCTTCTCTAACTGCAAAATTATCTTTTTTGATGAACAGGTGGTAACCAAGTGTGCCCTTGAAAAAACCCTTGTATTGGCCAGAGACCTAGAAGCTGTCCTAAACTTTTAACGCTTTTTTTTAGCTCAGTGACAGATATTTAGGTAACTTATGTGCCTGAATACCTTTTCATACCTGAGTCTTAACTCCTAGTTATTTCAGTGAGAACTGACATTGCTCTAGCTACTGGTTCTGAATGTTTTCTTCATTCTGAATGAGTATTAGTAGCTGTTTCACACAGATATTGAGCAACAATTAATGTCGGGGTTTAATTTACATGATACTTCTCGGCAAAACCCCTTAAACTAAAACTTTCCTGTTATTAGGAATGCTATTACAGGATTGGACCTGGATCTGCTTTCAGCACTCTCCGTGCTCAATGAGAACTTGATGGGATTTATGTGATACGTGGGGCTTTATTCAAGAGGATTGGCTTTCAGTGGAAACCAAATACCTTCCTCTTGCAGCCCGGCTTTGCTTTTGCTTTGTTCCTTTTTCTTCTGTAAGAAAGGAAATTACAGAACCCTTATTACATTCTTCAGTATCTTTAACTCATTGTTTTGATTTTTGTGGGTTTATCTTCCTGCAGCAAGACTGCTAAGTAATGACTTCGCCAAATACTAGGGTACATTACTTGATATATGTAATATGTTTTCATAACGTGAGACCTGTAATGATGACTACACTCTGATTACAGTAAAGGAATTGAGAAGCTGAAGTGCCTAATCTCAAAATTACAAGTATGTTTTAATTTTCTAGTGGTTAGTACTTTTCATGCAGCGTAGTCACGTCCATCCGTGTGAATGAAGTTTGGCTTAATTTTTAGGGTTTTTTATAACCATAGTGCTACTATTTGGCAAATGTTATGTTCTGTTTTCTGTCTAGAAGGAGCTACGAAAAAATTGCTTCTTCCCTTAGTAGAGTGTATGTGGAAATAAAGATTTTAAAATGTTTGCTGCTATAGCAAAATCCATTCTGCTGACGTGTGATATACAAGTATTTTACTGATTGAACTGCAAGAAGTACTTTAAGCCGTTTCTCAGCCTGCTTAAAGCAGTTTCTCGCAAGTAATGCGAACTGTGGAAAGCTTTATTAACATTTGAAAAAGGAAAGGAAAGTCTAAATTATCAGTATAAAGCAAAAAGAAAATGCACTGGAACAGTTAACTTGTAACCCATCAGATTAAAAGTGTATCATTTTCACAGTTAACACTTTATTAGGAAAACTATTTTTTGCAGATAAGGTATTGTCACTGCAGACATCTGAGTACTGTGGTGGCAGTGGATGACTTGGCCTGGAAAACTTTGTTCTGATCTCTTTCAAAAACCTGAAGTGATTACTGTTTCCAGCAAACGCATAAAGATATGGGGGTGTGCCAGTACAACAAACTGGCCGTGTGAACTGATAGCTAATCAAGCTAATCAGCCTGTTAGCAAGATGGCCAGTTTGTTTTGCACGCGCATATCTGAAGACTCAGAAACCGAACCACCTTCTAGAGGTCTTTCAAGTCAGCCAAGCTAAGTGTAGCATGGGAAGTTAAATATACTACTGAAATGGGAATCGTTTGATGTCAGAAGGTTATTGCAGATTACTGTTCAGTGTCTGTTTTCAGTTTCTCACTTCATAACTAAAAAGGATGTTTTTGTTGTACATGTAGGCTTGTTTCAACAATGGTTCAAAGACCTCCTATGTACAGGACAAAACACAAGCCAAAGAATGCACTTGGAGCGATGAGTAAGATGGGCTAATGGTCTTGTCTAAAAAGTCTTGTAAAAATAAATTCTGATGCTACTTTTTGAGGAGGAATTCTTTGCGTTGGAAACTCAGAAGAAAAAAATTACAAAAAGCTGTTTGTGAACTTGTGTCTGGAAAACAAGTATTATCACAGGGAGAAGCACATGCTACTTAATTATACCCAAGACATTTTTCCTCTTCTGTATTTCATTCAAGGGAGGGAAGTCTGCAGGACTAGTCACAACATGGGAGCAGCCTCGCCTTCCATACCTTAATTAACAGTGCTACTCTCAATGTGTTTCATGTCTTTGTTGTAGACATCTGTTTGTGTTCAAAACCAGTTTTTAACTAGAAAGAAAACACGGATAAAAATATTATTTTCCCATTATTTCTAACTTAATTTTTCTGTTGCTTATGTATGAATTACTTAGGAATTAATACAGATTAAATGTAGACTTTTTTCCCCACACACAGATAAAATTAATCATCATGTTTGATTCTTTGGCTCTAGGCTATGGTGGCTTGTTATCCAGGCAATGGAACAGGATACGTGCGCCATGTTGATAATCCAAATGGAGATGGAAGATGTGTTACGTGTATATATTATCTTAATAAAGACTGGGATGCCAAGGTATGCAATAATTTCTTCCTGTAACTTTTTTTTTTACATAAACTTGCTAATGCACCTTTGCTACAGGTCTTTGTTCACGACCTTACTTCTGTGCCTTAGTTGTGTTCTTACGTTATGTTCACTGTGGGTATCCTTTGTTAGTGTTAGTGAGAGCAGATAGAGATGAGGCATTTA
The DNA here is from genome assembly GCA_013398225.1 of Steatornis caripensis. Lineage (NCBI taxonomy): Eukaryota > Metazoa > Chordata > Aves > Caprimulgiformes > Steatornithidae > Steatornis > Steatornis caripensis. The sequence continues at coordinate 75,190 of VZSC01017611.1, read as the reverse complement.
TTTTCAAGGTTTTGAATGATGCCAGCACTTCTTTGAAGGAGATTGAAGGGAAGTTGCATGTTTTTCATGTATGTTTCTTAATGGTACATATAGGTATCTGCTAGTGTCCAAGTTTCGTAAATAGCTAATTGTGCAAGTTGCTGTACCTTATTTGTATGGTAAATGCCCACACATACACATACACAAAGAGTAAATAAAGACTATTTAAAAGATAGTTGCTGTTAGTTTATTTCTCCGTATGTTCATGTTGAATCTTTAGTTTACTGTTTGTGCAACTAGATTACTTAATTGAGTATGCTTATAAAAAGCAAGATGCTGTAGCTTGGGAGCACTTTCACATAAGCCAAGTGTTAAGGTAATTGCTATATTGGTGTAGTTCAAAGCAGCACAAGTGTTTGTATCATTGTAGATAAAGAGTGTAGGATAGATAAGGATTTATAACACAGTTCAAGTGGTCTAAGAATTTACTACCAGTGACTTGAAACTCTCCGTAGTTGTGGCAACTATGATAAAGTAACTTTTTAATAAGGATTCTCCTAGCAATTTGGTGGGATTAGGTAGATTTGGAGAATGGTTGTAGCTGACTGACTGTATTGAAAGCCTGAGAGAGTAATGCAAAGATAGCTTTGTTTATTCCTTGATTGCTGTGCAGTTAGCTATGGAGAAGTTTCTTCTCATTGTATATGAAATAAAAAGATAAAACTACTGATACTTCTATCGTACTTAGGAAGTTGCATGTGGAAGAGCATGTAAGCAGTCAGTTTCTGTGAGTTGGGTGCACCAGATATAGATAACACAGGCTGCAGCTGAGAGTGTTTCTTTCTCTTTCTTTTTCTTCTTTTTTTCATTTCTTGAGTGCTGTCCATTTTTTAAGAGACATTTTAAGAGTCCATTTTTAAGAGACAATGAAACTGATAAGATACTCGCATAAAACTGGTAGATGGGAAAGCTCAGTCAGAAATGTATGCACTTGAAGCTTTCTGTTGTTTCTGACTTGCTCTTTGAAATGTCAAATTTGATCCTTCAGTTACAAAATAACTTACTAGTCTTCTTTGTCATGATGGCATCTTTGCATGAAAGTGTACTGATTGGACTAAATGTCTTAAAATGCAGCTTTGGGGCATTTTTAGTTGATTCACGTTTTCTCTCCTGGAAGAAAATGAATACATAAGTGGAGTGTAGAAGTCAAGCAAAATGCGTTTTCACGATAACTGTGAAAAATTTGCTAGCTGGATATTTAATCTATGAACAAAGGTATTTAATTTCCTGCAAAATCTACTTTAAATTACAAAGTAATGTATTACAAAATATATTGGTTAGCAAAGAAAGAAGCGCAAACTTTCTTTAGGAGAACAAATTGATCTAAATTGTCGCTTCTTGGTCACTGATTTAGACAACAAATAAAAAACTAGTCATTTATATCAATTTACCTTGTTAGTACTTGAACTGTTACTACTTTCCCATGAAGACCTGTGGTGGCTATCTGTAGTTAGATACCTGTAGTTAGATTTAACAACATCAGTACCGTCAGTAGGAAGAAGTTAACCTGACTTAAAAATAATTAACCCTACCGCCTTGTGCTGTTTTCTGGGCATGCATAGGTAGGTCCAACTGTTTCAAAGCCAGGAAGAGCTCTAACTTGACCAGGAGTAATACAGATTCAAGCTTTAGTTTGAAGTTTCCTAGTCTTTCCTCATCTTAATTTCAGAAACATGACGTGAACTTGTGCTGCTGTTAAATGAAACAATCTCTTTAATGGGAAAGGGTGAAACTCGGGATATGAAATACAATGTTTCTCTCATCTGTATTGCCATATTTTCAGCCACCTGTGCAGTATCAGTCAATCTTGTCCATTTTTGTGAGTAGGTGATGCAGCTAAAACCCAACCAATCTAAAACCACAGCTTTTACTTATACATGAGGGGAGGTTTAATATTTGCAAACATTCTGAAATTACTCAGTGAAAAATGTGTAAAACGTTTTGTTAAACGAAATGTATCAACAGAAAAGTTGTAGATTGATAATTTCTGAAGCATCTGATAAAGACCTCAATTTCAGTTCCAAAATGAACTGAAATATTTTCAAATGTGATATTTAGTACTTTTAACTACAGTGAGACATTTTTTTCAAGCACTGGTTTTAAATATTTAATTTGTAGGTAAGTGGAGGCATCCTTCGGATATTTCCAGAAGGTAAAGCCCAATTTGCTGATATTGAACCCAAATTTGATAGACTGCTATTCTTCTGGTCTGATCGCCGTAACCCTCATGAAGTACAGCCAGCATTTGCTACAAGGTAGGACTAATGGACTCTGTATATTGCATGATGCCTCTTTTATCAAGGAATGAGCGAATCCTAATGAGAAGTGAATGACACTGTGAATTATGACCTGATCCCTGGTCTTTCCCTGTACAATTCCAGTTGCACTATGATGAGAAGGGTCTTTTTTCCTACTGATTGATTAGACTTCTGCTGTGTTGCTGAGTTTGTACTGATGTCTGATCTCTTATTTTGGAGAAAACATCTTCTTGGATGGGTGGGAGGGAGGGAGGGAGGGAGGACTGGAAACACCAGAAGTTTCTGAGCATGTACTTGACAGAACTGGGTAGGAGCACACAGAGCAGACCCCACCTTAGTCAAGGGGTGTTATCTTCATTATTTCTCTGTAATGGCCTTACACTGTGGTCCCTTCCCTTTGTCCTTAGCACCTTACTGAAAGATTGACTGGGTACTTCACTTTAATGTCCTCTTTTGTTGGGGCAGAGGGAGTTGCTGGAAGATAGTCCTGTTCACTCTCCCTTCTTTATTCTAGGGGTGGCTTAGTTTGGGAATTGGGAAGAGGGCTGTGGGGCAGAAAGGACCATTGATACACCAATCTTTTCTTTCTCTGGACTATTAAAGGAGTTGTTCCCAGTCTGAGTCACAGAAGGAACTTGATACCTCCTTTGTCCCTTGCTGTAGAGCAGTGGATGATGCAAAAGGTACCTGCATTCACTGCCCCCACGACTTGAGTGGTGTTTCCAGATAGTGTTAATAGGTAAATCATTGGAGTCCTTGATCCAGACTTCCCGTGGCAACACATCTGGACGGCCAGAGCACTGAACATTGGCTGGGGCTGTGAGATGGCATAAGTACCTCGGCAAGAATAAACTTGCAGCCTTTCTGGAGGCTGTACCCTTCTCCCCTCCCCCGTTGTGCTCCCAGAAGAGTCAGAGAGTGAAATGCCATTTAGTAAAGCTCCTTAAAGTCTTTTCTCAACAGCTGGCATTTCATATTTAAATCCTCTACGGGCAGTGGAAAACCAGAGGAGCTGTGTTGGAAGGGGTAGTTAATTTTCCCTTACGGCAAACGTCCGAAAAGAGGTTCTTGCAGTGTGACTCAGTGAAGGACTTGACCGAGTAGAGTAAAAGATGAGGTCCCAGGGCAAGGTGATATAGCCAGAGACCGTATTACAGGTTCTGGGCAAGAACCATAATAGCAACTCACCAGGAAAANGTTCTTGCAGTGTGACTCAGTGAAGGACTTGACCGAGTAGAGTAAAAGATGAGGTCCCAGGGCAAGGTGATATAGCCAGAGACCGTATTACAGGTTCTGGGCAAGAACCATAATAGCGACTCACCAGGAAAAAAAAGCGCAAGCTTACGGCATCAGTTTCAGTCACCCTTTCACTGACTGTTCAGACAATACCAACTAACGGAAAAAATCCCTACTTGCTTTGTGCTTTATGAAATGTTTCTTCTGTCAGACTGCAAAAGTATGTATCATCTCGGTTAGGTTGTGTTTTATGTCAAGTGCTTCACTGTGGTTTTTTTCTTCATAGTTCAGGAGTTGTTTTTCCATCCATTTCCCTAGGTACGCAATAACAGTGTGGTATTTTGATGCAGATGAAAGAGCACGAGCTAAAGTAAAATATCTAACAGGTAATGTCTTGTTAATATCTTATGTGTTCTTTTTTTTCTGGAAGAATAGCTAAGTAGTCCAGTCTCGCCTCCTTGGCCTATCCTGTGCACACAAAGAGGAGAAAACCAGTGTGACTCAGAAAGACAGGTTTTGCAGGGAAGATAATCCAGTGGTTGAGCTGCTAGGAACTGGCTCGGGAAATCCAGGTCAGTGCCTTGTCCTGCTCACACTTCCTCTGAGACCTGAGGCCGCTCAGTACTTTTATGTGGGGGATACAGCTTCTCCCTAGCCTTGTCTCTCTGATGGGTGTGGAGGATAAACACAGCAGAGACTGTGAGACACTGCAGAACTGAGAGCCCTGGAAACAGTTTTGATCAAATAAGGTGATTCAATGAGTGCATACAACTTAACTGCACTAGAATCTCTGTATCAGAAAAACAAAAGCCTAAAATGAAAATCTAGAATCAAAAAATGGAGTTACTTCCTCCACTTCCAATTCCACATATGTAGCATCTGTTTTCCTTTTCTGGCTTCTCCCTCAAGAGGAAGTTGATCTAATTTTCCTGTTCAAATTAGCATTATAAGGATAAATGGTCTAGGACTTCTGTCATGCTTGTAATTGCCATCACGATTTTGTGTTTGTTAGAGTAGTTTAAAAATGAACCAAAATCAGGTATACCACAGGTGCGCATATGCACAGGGCCAGTTTCTCCATGGTTCTGTCAAGAGCTCTGAAACTGATAATGTTGAAGACATGGCCTAGTCATTTCCAAATGACATCTGCATTCACTGCTGTTAGGTGTCTGAAGCTCGTAAGTAACCCCGGAGCTATCTAGCGGCTGTGAAAGCTGCACTTTACCTCAGCCCTGCTTGGTGCAGCCAGTGACTTTGTGCCTTTTGAGAGCAGTAAGAGCAATGCAGCTGCTGGCTGGCTTGCAAAGAAATGCAGGGAGTCCCTCAGCTCCGGCCAGGCAGGCTGTCCGCTGCTCTATGGTGCATGCCTGGTGAGGCACAGTGACTTCCCAGGCGGTCAGGAATGCAGGATAACACCCTCCTGGTTTCTGCAGGAAGCCTGTCTGTCTGTCTGTAAGCCGGGCTTCACGTCACATGCCGCAGCTCCTGGAGCCAGCCTTGCTGAATCCAGAGCTGCTTAGGTGGACTCGGCGCAGCTTTGGCTGCTGCGTTTTCAGAGGGAGTGAAGGGAAAGTGGTTCAAGTGGGCTTGTGTCTGCAGGGTTCTTACCCCTGGACCACCTCCCTCTCCAGGATCTCCCTAAACTGTGGGCAATTAAATTTTGGTATTGTTTTGCCCTGTAGTCGATTTATATGATCGTGGTGTTGTGGCTTTTGACACTGTCCCCACAACATCCTCATGGGCAAGCTTAGAAAGTATGGGCTAGATGACTGGACAGTGAGCTGGATTGGGAACTGGCTGAATGGCAGAGCTCAGAGGGTTGTGATCAGTGGTGCAGTCTACTTGGAGGCCTGTG
>VZSC01017611.1:35793-48923 GCA_013398225.1 Steatornis caripensis | reverse complement strand
TAGTGCTTTTCTTCTACGCAGGCGGCGCCCGTACCTCTGTGCGCAGGCGCGGCGGCAGCGGCTGGAGGCGCGGCGGCGATGGCGCTGGGCGAAGGCGGCGGGAGCAGGCTGCGGCGGCAGCTGGAGTCGGGGGGCTTCGCGGCGGGGGAGTACGTGAAGCAGCTGTCGCAGCAGTCGGACGGGGACCGGGACTTGCAGGAGCACCGGCAGCGCATCCAGGCGCTGAGCGAGGAGACGGCGCAGAGCCTGAAGCGCAACGTGTACCAGAACTACCGGCAGTTCATCGAGACGGCCCGGGAGATCAGCTACCTGGAGAGCGAGATGTACCAGCTCAGCCACATCCTCACCGAGCAGAAGGGCATCATGGAGGCCGTCACCCAGGCCCTGCTCCTCCAGGCCGACCGCGACGACCCCGCCCTGGGCGCCCGCCGCGCCGCCGCGGCCACCGACCCCTTCCTGCCGCTGTCGGCCAAGGAGGCCACGGCCGGCGAGGAGGGGCGGCAGCGCACGCTCACCACCCTCCTGGAGAAGGTGGAGGGCTGCCGCGACCTCCTGCCCGAGAGCCCCGGCAAGTACCTGGTCTACAACGGCGACCTGGTGGAGTACGACGCCGACCACATGGCGCAGATCCAGCGGGTGCATGCCTTCCTCATGAACGACTGCCTGCTCGTGGCCACCGCCCTGCCCAGCCGCCGTGGTGCGTACCGCTACGATGCCCTCTACCCCCTCGATGGGCTGGCCGTGGTCAACGTCAAGGACAATCCGCCCATGAAGGATATGTTCAAGCTGCTCATGTTCCCCGAGAGCCGCATCTTCCAGGCTGAGAACGCCAAGATCAAGAAGGAGTGGCTGGAGGTGCTGGAGGAGACCAAGCGCAACCGGGCCCTCAGCGAGAAGCGACGCCTGGAGCAGGAGGCCCTGCCCCGTCCTGCCCCAACGCCCCCCGAGTCCACCAACCCCTTTGAGGAGGACGAGGACGAGCCTTCTGCTGAGGAGGAGGCGGTCGACCTCTCGCTCGAATGGATCCAGGAGCTGCCAGAGGACTTGGACGTCTGCATCGCTCAGCGGGACTTCGAGGGGGCAGTGGACCTCTTGGATAAACTCAACGAGTACCTGGGCGACAAGCCCGTGAGCCAGCCCGTGAAGGAGCTGCGGGCCAAGGTGGATGAGCGGGTCCGACAGCTTACCGAGGTGCTGGTGTTTGAGCTGTCTCCAGACCGCTCGCTGCGGGGAGGGCCGCGGGCCACCCGCAGAGCCGTGTCCCAGCTCATTCGCCTGGGCCAGTCCACCAAGGCGTGTGAGCTCTTCCTGAAGAACCGGGCGGCTGCGGTGCAGACGGCCATTCGACAGCTGCGCATCGAGGGCGCCACACTGCTCTACATCCACAAGCTCTGCCACGTCTTCTTCACCAGCCTTCTGGAGACGGCGAGAGAGTTTGAGACGGACTTTGCTGGTAACAATGGCTGCTACTCGGCCTTCGTTGTGTGGGCCCGCTCTTCCGTGAGGATGTTTGTAGATGCCTTCAGTAAGCAAGTGTTCGACAGTAAAGAGAGCTTGTCAACCGCGGCAGAGTGTGTCAAGGTAAGAGGGTCCACAGAGGGTGGTGTGACATGATGGCTGAAACAAAGGCGGCAAAGCTTGGCATTCCTCTCTCTTCTAACCCTGCGTTGGTTGTTGACTCTCGAGTGGGTCTCTGGAGAGGTTTCCTGCATTGAAAGGTTAATACTCATTTGGGTCTGGTTTGGGTTTTTTTTTTGGTTTAACAGAGGAAAGCATTCAGATGAAAATACACAGCAAGAAGAAACCTGCCTTTCTTAGAAATGCAAAACGTGTTTACGCTTCATTTGCCTTTAACCAGTAAGGGGTCCTAAAATTTACGTTAGCGACATCCGAATGATGAGTATTTTGAAGGCTTTTTGTTTGTTTTCCAAGCCTGTCCTGGACCGTGCTTCCGTAATTTTTTGCAAGACTAACTTTCTCAGGCTAGGATTTCTTTCAGCTGCTAATGGGGGGGGAAGCAAAAAAGTGTGTGCCCGTGGGGGTTATAATTTAATCGTCCAGAGTATTTTTGTCAGGCAGGGTTTGTCTTTCGGTTATTAATCTCTTGTTCATAAGGAATTTCTTAAAGGCGAAATAAGTGAAGCGTGACCAACGTGTCCACGTTTTCTGAGAATGATAGCTTTTGTAAACGTGTGAGATGCAAAGAGGGCCTGTGCACCAGTAACGTCCTTTGCTTTTCGTTAATACCCAAGGTAGCTAAAGAGCACTGCAAGCAGCTTAGCGAGATTGGACTGGATCTCACCTTCATCGTTCACGCCCTTCTAGTGAAGGATATCAAAGGTGCTTTACAGAGCTACAAGGATATCATCATCGAGGCCACCAAGCACCGCAACTCTGAGGAGATGTGGAGAAGGATGAACCTCATGACTCCAGAGGCGCTGGGGAAGCTCAGGGAGGAGATGAGGAGCTGCGGGGTAGGCAGTTTTGACCAATACACGGGTGATGACTGCTGGGTCAACCTCAGCTATACTGTAGTAGCTTTCACAAAGCAGACTATGGCCTTCTTGGAGGAAGCGTTAAAGCTTTACTTTCCAGAGCTGCATATGGTTCTTTTGGAGAGTCTTGTAGAAATCATCCTGGTGGCTGTCCAGCATGTTGATTACAGTTTACGGTGTGAACAGGACCCCGAGAAGAAAGCATTCATTAGGCAGAATGCATCCTTCCTGTATGAAACTGTCCTTCCTGTTGTGGAAAAAAGATTTGAGGAAGGAGTTGGAAAGCCAGCCAAGCAGCTACAGGATCTGAGAAATGCTTCAAGATTGATGCGTGTAAATCCGGAGAGTACCACCTCTGTGGTGTGAGGTGACCGAGCTGTTCTTATCAACAGAATGCGAAAGCACTTGCTGAAAATGCTGGACATTGAATATAGGGACTAAATGGGTTTTTTGAGTCCCTGAAAAATGCAGAAGTGTGACTGCTGTGTTCTGGAAGCTGAAGACTGAAAATCAAATCCTGCAAAGGTGCAATGCTTTTCTGGGTGGATGGGGGGGTAGAGGAGCGGGAAGTAAGGTCACATTCCCGTGTCCTTGGGCAGCGTATCCTGTAAGAACAGCTTGTGTAGTGTTTGTGGCTTGGCAAATGCTATAACACACCATTTTTGGCCAAACATTCATGCATGTCTTAAGCATATGTACACCACGTGGCAGTAAAAGATCACTTCTCACCGAATCTCTGTAGGAATTCTTTTTTCAGGCAGTGCTCTGGTAGGAGGTGAAGCGCTGAAATGCTCTCTGGGTGTGGTATTCAGTGAGGCACGTCTACCGTCCAGATGTGACTCAGCGCTGCAGATAAACAACGTGGATTTGCACCATCTGATCTGTTTGGTACCACCACGGACTCTTCGGTTTCTCCACTCACTTTCTCTTCATTCATTTCGAGCGCAGATCTAAATTAAAAACGGTTTTTGTGTAGGTTTTTGTGTTTGCGTGAAGGAGAGCTTCTGTTTTTTTTCTTTGGTTCAGTTTTGTTTATGTGGGGAATAACTAGTTGTATTTTTATTTTTGTTTTGAGACAATTGCATATAAAATCTGGTTTCCTTTAGCTGCTGTGACAAAATTGTGATGTGTAGAATGAAGATTTTTTTTTTAATTCAGATGAGTTTGTGTATTTGAATTTAATGCAATAACTTTTCTGAGCAGTGAGAATCACGTATTAAAATGTTTGGACCTACACCACTAGTAATGTATTTCTGTTTTTATTGTGTCATCCTCAGAAAGAGGATGTTGGTTCAAAGTTCAAGTCCACTAACCAGTTTCCAGTGAAGTCAAAGAGCTTTAGGGTCAACTTTTTTTCCTTCCTTGGTAGTGCTTTTCTTCTACATTTTCTAATTTTTGTACTGCTAATTTCTTAATTCTTCATGTTTTCTTTTCCTGCTCTGTTTCTGTACCATCTGCAGAGGATTTCAGCTTTCCTCTTTCTAAAGGTATGTACCAATACATGACTTCTGTTCTGCCTGAGAGACACTCTGCTAGGCTGCAAGCCCCTGCAGAGACATGAAAAGTCACTTGTCCCAGCTTCAGCTGTCTCCTGGAAGAAGTTCAGCTTAATGACTTCTCAAAGTCAAGCTTGTGTGACTTCTTGTCATTTTACTTCAGTATCAGACTGAAATTCCAATGAGAGCTCATGCTTATAATGCAGCTTTGTACTCCGGCACAGTAATGCAGAGGGTCCCCACCGTGAATCTTCATAACTTACGCACTCTTTACATTCCATTTGCTGCACAACTCCATTTTTTAATTGGGTTACCTTTACTTAAAAATACTAGTAGTTGTGCAGACTCTTGGTGTTTTTTCTCTGAAGAAAATAAAGTCCAGAATGGGGCTTACCTGTCAAGGAGCTTTGTGAGCATAGCCTGTAGACACATCTGTTTTCTCAGAGGTTCAAGGGTTGTGATACACATTCAATCCCTACAAACTCTGAAGGGTAGTGGAGAGAGAAACACCTCAAAGTGTGGAAAGAATGTTTCCCAGTCTTACACTGTATACTGTTTTCATGAAAATAGGTTTACACCCTTTGTAACTGCAAGGGATGCTGACTAGAGTAATTGATCAGAATTTGACTGAGCCACTTCTGACACAGAGTAATTAACCTCTTGAGTATTTAGGAAACTTTGCTAATACAACTTCAGTGACCTCAACATGCCCTGTAATACAGTTCTGATCTTCAGGGTTACAGGCTGAACTCAATTCTCTGCTACCAGTGTGCGCTGTTTGACACAGCAGAGAGAAAGTACTGGCAATAGGCCTGGCCCGTGCTGACCACTGAGCAGTGTTCCCTTCCTGGTGGTTTACATGACTGATCAGGACAGCTTTAAGGCAATTTTAGATCACCCTTCTGTGACCCTGTGGTATTCATCCTCTCTCCCTCCCCATGCAGTAGCTGCATCACAGCTGCATTGCTTTCGATGGCCCGAGCATCTCACTTCTCACCCAGGCAGAAGATTATATGGGAGGATGGAGAGAGAGAACCTGCTTCCCAAATTACTTGAAGAGAGCTGTGATGGCACACGGTTACCAGTGGGGGTCCCACAAGAGCGCTGCATCGGTGAGCATCGCCTCCGTGCAGGGGCAGCAGGCACCCACCCGCTGTACATGCAGGCAGACACGATTGCGTTCAGTTTGTTCTCATAGACCAGTACAAGAGCTAAATGCAGGTATGAAAGCTGAAATACTAATCTCTTCACGTCATGGCAGGAGCTGGACTCTGAGGCACGGGCTTAGATTACCCAGAATATAATTTGGCCCTGCATCTTTTGAGAATCTTGTTCAGATGTGCCAGTATGTTGGCATGTAATTATTGAATGTGTTGCACTAGGGAGGTGGATCAGGGAGAAGAGCAGGTAGCATTAACTTCGCTGTTGCCTGGGAAGTCCTTGGAGATGCTTGGATTAATGGTAATTTCTCTAAAGTTATTTTAAAAAAATAAATCATACAGCTCTTCAGCTAGTTGCACCAATACACACAGTTCTTTCTCTGTCCTCCCAGAAAGCTGATCCAGTCAAAATCAAATTCTCATGAAGGTGAGAGTTAGCCAAATCCTTTGCAATATGCAGCATGTGAATCTAAATACCTGCAAACTTGGGCAAAATTGAGATTTGAACTTCAGATGCCCCCGAGCCTGACTGTGGGCCAAGGGAAAACCTTGCCTCAAACACTTCCAGACTTCCGGTTCTCTGGTCTTTGAGTCATTCCTACTGTTTCTGAAATCACAATTCATAGAGAACCGTCTCTGCCAGTCAGATTTGTTAAGATTAATGTGCTTGGGTTTTTTTTAATTACAGCTTTACAGCACTGCTGCAGTCTGGGGACTCCTGTTGTTATGTTGATTTCCAGCTCTCTGGAGCCAGTTTTCACAATAGGAAGGGGCCCAGCTCCCTGCCCCAGCTTCAGTTGTCAGAAGAGCACTTGAAGCTCTGCAGATAGTCCTTCCTTCCTCAGGATTCGGTGAATTTTCCTCTCAAAATGTGGGTCTCTGATAAGCAGCTCCTGCTCTGCTTTTCTTCCCCCCTCACTAACAGTTGGCAGGACTGTTTGTTTTCTCACTCCGCAACGTAACTTCTCCAGCAGAGGTGCCAGATTGGCTTTGTGGAGGCAGGAGGCCAAACTGCATGTTAAATTACAGTCCTTGCATCTGTCTTGGCATAATTCAGGCCATATACCTCCCTGCCTGCTCTCGCTAGTGACAATGTACGTGGGGAGGAGCGGGATTATGAGGGTTGATTATAGATTCTATAAGATCTATAATCTTTGTCCCTCCGACTTCCATCCCGTGAGGTGCTTAAGCACACACTGAAGAGCATAATACATCCCCTTGAATTTGAGAGGCCTGCTCCTATACACAGAGCTGATTAGATGTTAAAGTGGTTTTCACGCACGGAGCATCAGTAAGTTTCTGCTGAATTTCACAAAACCAACTGGCAAAGAAATGATAGGGGGGTGATCCTAGAGCAACAGCAGCACACGAGCAAACAAAGTGTGTGTTTCTGTGACACCTCAGCTCTAGCGTGACAAATTGTGGTCCCAAACAAAGCCTTCCCCTTCTTCAGTGGGAGCAGTAGGCTCTATAAATCACCAGTGCTGCAACTTTCCAGGAGGCAGCAATAATACAGTTGGACACGCTGAAATAAAGTGGTTTCATCCGACCAGGTGTGACACGTGGCACCGGGTTAGGGTGGAGGAAATGCCCTCGGGAAAACTACGACGCTTAATGGAGGGTGCGCAGTGAGGCTGGATCAGCTGCTGATCTGGGACGTGGCTCCACCTGACCCCGACACTGGTGCCAGCTGGCACCAGGGGCGACAGTCCTAGCCCCGTGTCCGCACCTCCATCCTCCCTCGTTTTACCCAAACCCAGCACCTCCCACCGTAAGCGCTTCCCTCCTGCTGTCCACCCGGCCTGAAATAGGTCCCTTCCCTCCCAGTGGGATCAAATCCCATCTTGTTTGGAGCCAGGTGACGAGCGCAGCAGGCAGAAGGCCATTGGCTGCTGCCTGGCATCTTCACGCCGCATAGTCCCTCTCCTGGTGTGCCTGTGATCAGTCACCATTTTTTGTTTTCCCCTGAAGTTTATTACCATTTAAATAGCCTTCCAGCCTGAGACATCCTGGGGGTTTCTGGCTCCGTGAAATTAATTCCCCTAAGATCTTGTCCTCACAGGAAAATGGTATGGATTCAACTAAACTGGTTTAGAAACTGTTTTAAACCTGCACAAGACCTTCTGTGGCCCCTTAGTTTTGGCTGGAGCACTTTCTACATACTTGGCTTGGGGTGTAATACGCTTAGACAGGAAAGTGTTTATTCCCAACCAAAATTACAGCACTGCATCCTGCTGTCTGGGGCAATGTTTTTGACTACTGTGGGCAAATTCTATATTTAACTCAGCATGTGTTTTTAGGCCTTGAAGATTTAAGGGCCGAGCTCCAAATGCGTTTAATCAGGGAGCAATTAATTGCACAAATTTCCTTCCTGCAGTCAGCGTAGCACTCATCCAGGCAATAGTGCCTGCGAGGCGACGGCTCGTGCCTTTGCGCTGCTTTTATTACTGTATATCTCTACTAATTAGTTCCTGTTGGATGGTAGGCCAGGTTGCTACAGGGGAGTTAGATAAAAGGTGCAATCAGTTAAGACAATCTAAAGATAGCTTTAAGAAGAAAAACAAATGGTTTGTTTTCTTGTTGTTGTTGTTGCTGTTGTTGTTATTATTATTATTTCTGAAGAAAACTCACAAGCAGGATTCATGCTTTTGATGGAAGTCGGGACCAGGTTTGTGAGGGTTGTTCCTGTACCTCGATGTCGAGCGTGCTGGACTGGAGCTTTTCCCAGGGCACCCTGGTGCTCACCCAAGACAGATCCCAAGCAGGAAACACCCAGTTTGACTCTTTTGCACCCATCTCCATGCAAAGGATCACGGTCCTGGTTCTCCCTCAAAAACAGTGCTCAGCTTCACTTTGAGAGGTGTATGTGTACCAGGGCAGGGAGAGCTGGTGGGGATGCTCAGTCCTTATTAACAGTCCCCGGGTCAGCACATAGACAATGTCTCACAATATGTTATGGTAAGCCTTTGGCTGCCCCTCTGCCCCACATTCAGGTCAGGGCCATTTCCCCGCTGCTAATGCTGACATCAACCTTGTTCACTTTTTCAAACACAAGCCACACATCCTTCTGCCCTCCATCCTGGCTAGAAATTACAAACTCCCTCATTATGCTATTATTACAATTTACTAGCAGAAACCTTCCTCTCTGCACACCCAACACGCAACTCTTCATGTTTGACTATTATAATTGTATTTTCAAAGTTATAAATAACACATTAGCCTGGTTTATGTGTTCATGCAAGTCAAGCTGTAAACTGGCAGATGAATGAAATTAATTGTCTCCAGAATTCACATTCCTGTCACTTATTCAATTATTTGATCAACATAATTGCTCAGAGCAAGAGCTAATTGGAAAATGACATGCATTTACCCTCTCTATAGAGGAGGAGAGGCTTATCCGGTATTTTACTGCAGGCACTTTCATTACTTCCAATATTCTGGAAGAAACAAGGTTTTTAATTGAGCCAGGCCCGAACACACAAAGCTTGTTTGCTAGCCAGATGCTTTCCTACTCTTAAAATAGTTCCAGTATTTTGTGGTGCAAGGGTTTGAACACGTCTATACTGCAGTGCATACAATTACCTTGGCACACGGGTATGGGAGCCGCAAGCCAAGCTTGCCTTCAGGAGTCTGCAGCACTAAATGTGTCCTTGCTTCTGTACATCTGTGTTCGTGCTGGTGCTGGTGTTTGATTCTGCCTATGACCAGCTCCCATCCTTGGGAGCTGATGCGGAGAGTACCAGTTGGCTGAGGCAGCAGAGCCTCTCAGGATTAGGAAAGGCAGAAAGTGATTTTTTTCTTCTTGATGTTGTACAAAGGACTGTAATCCGCCCACCCCTATGCCCCTCCCCCCACAACCTTGCCAGCTCAAATCCTGCCATCAAGTTTGAAACACAGATACCTTTGGAATGATTTTTTGTCCCTCGCCTCACTCAGACGTTCTGGTTAACTCTGCGAGTCTGCGCACGCACATGCATCCACACATCTATGCACTTTGTTATTAAACGAGATCTAAGAAGTGAGTGCCAGAACAGAGGGGTGGGAATGGAAAGGATCAGAAGCTAGGAGGCTCAAATCTTAAACTGGTCCTTGTTTCCATTATTAGCTCTAGCATTGTTTGGGGTTGGAATATTTAATTTAAGTAAGAGACAAGCAAGCACTTTTCAAGGCTATGTGGAGGGGGAGGAAGCTCATCTATCAACACCAACAGTTTGCAACCTATTGTCTGCAGGCCCTGAGGGGATCTACGGGTTATCTGTAGAGGAAAGGGAGCTAAGAAAATCAACCCTGTTGTCAAGTTGCCTTAAATTCATGACAGATGGTCTGTAACTCTGCTGGAAAATATTGGGGTCTGCAAATTAAAACTGGGTAAAACCCAGTGTGTTTTACTCTTGGTGTTTGTGAGCGGTTCAAGCCTCAGTTTTTGGCTCCTTGAAGAGACGCCAAAAGTGGTCCACAGAGCGTGTGAGGACTGAGAAACATGCTGTACTGGATCTCGCTCCCTGAGCTCTAGCTGTGCTGCCAACACTGCATAAGTAGTACAGGACAGGTCTGCAAAACTCACTGTACTGCACGCAGTGTCCTAGAGGTTAGTACTGTCTATATTTGATGGCAAGTAGTTAACCAGGTGAGCAATTATTTAGTTCACCCAAGATGAGATTAAGAAATGAGTGCAGCACAGCCTGTTTGTACTTACACCAGGACATTTCTGACAAAGGAGCGTTTTTTTTTAAGGGTAGAAAGCAGAAGTATACCGTAAGATAATAAAAAAGTAGCTCCACCACGGGTGGCCAGGGAGCTTGCAGGGGGCTCCGGGGGAAGGAACTACCTGTAAGCACAGGCTTGTTGTGCTGCTTAATGGGGATGCCCTGCAGTTTGGAAAAGAGAGGTGCCGAGGACGCCGGGTGCCATTCCCGCTTGCAGCTCCACTACGCACATGGCCACAGCAAGCTGAAAACGAGGACGATGCTGAGGGTTGGTGTCCTGTGAGTGACTCCAGCTAGTGGACAAATAGCCCGTGAGTGCGATGCTGTGATCTCTAAGGTGTGACTAATGGTATAAATCAGTAAACTGATGGCACCACAGGACATCTCGCATGGAAAATGCAGACTCCTTTGTTGCCAGCTCTAGGCACAAAGGGGAAAAAGCCAAAAACCCCACGGTATGTCAGGATGTCGCAAAATTAGGCTGCTGCTATGGCCGAAGAAAGGGNCCGACAGCAGGGGGCGGCCGCCGCCGCCGCAACGCGCCCGCCGCCCGCACCCAGCCTCGCACCCCGGCGTCTCCGGCGCCCCGCACCCAGCCCAGCAGCTCCGCATGCCCGCACGCACACCCAACTTCAGCCCGGCTGCCTCACAGCCCAGCATCCAGCCCCGCAGCCCAGCAGACCTGCACGCAGCTTCGCAGTCCTGCAGCCCTGCCACCCAGCACCCCTGCAGCCTTGGACTCAGGCCACAGCCCTCCAGCCCGTCATTTCCAGGTGCCCACCACCCAGCAGCCTCATATTGCCCCAGCTCAGTATCCTGGCAGTCCCCCAGCGAAGCACACTGGCAGACCTGCATCCAAATGTTCGGTTCTGTAGCCCCGCAGACCCACAGCCCAGCATCCGGTCCCAAATCCCTGAATCCCAGCACGCCTGCAGCCCTACAGCCCAGGAGTCCTGCCNCCAAAAGTGGTCCACAGAGCGTGTGAGGACTGAGAAACATGCTGTACTGGATCTCGCTCCCTGAGCTCTAGCTGTGCTGCCAACACTGCATAAGTAGTACAGGACAGGTCTGCAAAACTCACTGTACTGCACGCAGTGTCCTAGAGGTTAGTACTGTCTATATTTGATGGCAAGTAGTTAACCAGGTGAGCAATTATTTAGTTCACCCAAGATGAGATTAAGAAATGAGTGCAGCACAGCCTGTTTGTACTTACACCAGGACATTTCTGACAAAGGAGCGTTTTTTTTTAAGGGTAGAAAGCAGAAGTATACCGTAAGATAATAAAAAAGTAGCTCCACCACGGGTGGCCAGGGAGCTTGCAGGGGGCTCCGGGGGAAGGAACTACCTGTAAGCACAGGCTTGTTGTGCTGCTTAATGGGGATGCCCTGCAGTTTGGAAAAGAGAGGTGCCGAGGACGCCGGGTGCCATTCCCGCTTGCAGCTCCACTACGCACATGGCCACAGCAAGCTGAAAACGAGGACGATGCTGAGGGTTGGTGTCCTGTGAGTGACTCCAGCTAGTGGACAAATAGCCCGTGAGTGCGATGCTGTGATCTCTAAGGTGTGACTAATGGTATAAATCAGTAAACTGATGGCACCACAGGACATCTCGCATGGAAAATGCAGACTCCTTTGTTGCCAGCTCTAGGCACAAAGGGGAAAAAGCCAAAAACCCCACGGTATGTCAGGATGTCGCAAAATTAGGCTGCTGCTATGGCCGAAGAAAGGGACAGGCGTGCAGGCAAGTGGCCGTTGCCAGGGCGGCGAGAGGAGGCAGCCCTGCAGCCCGCCAGCCCCCAAAGCAACGGCAGCGGGGCCGGGGCAGCTGCGGTCTTCACCCCGCCTCGGCACNCCGACAGCAGGGGGCGGCCGCCGCCGCCGCAACGCGCCCGCCGCCCGCACCCAGCCTCGCACCCCGGCGTCTCCGGCGCCCCGCACCCAGCCCAGCAGCTCCGCATGCCCGCACGCACACCCAACTTCAGCCCGGCTGCCTCACAGCCCAGCATCCAGCCCCGCAGCCCAGCAGACCTGCACGCAGCTTCGCAGTCCTGCAGCCCTGCCACCCAGCACCCCTGCAGCCTTGGACTCAGGCCACAGCCCTCCAGCCCGTCATTTCCAGGTGCCCACCACCCAGCAGCCTCATATTGCCCCAGCTCAGTATCCTGGCAGTCCCCCAGCGAAGCACACTGGCAGACCTGCATCCAAATGTTCGGTTCTGTAGCCCCGCAGACCCACAGCCCAGCATCCGGTCCCAAATCCCTGAATCCCAGCACGCCTGCAGCCCTACAGCCCAGGAGTCCTGCCGTCCCGCAGCCCAGTCGCCCAGCGTCCCCACAGCCCGGCATCCAGCGCAACATCCAAGCTGCACAGCAGCCCTAAAGCTCTGCAGCTCAGCAACCCCACACCCAGCAGCTCAGCAGCCCAAGCACCTCAGCATCCCAGCCCAGCACATGCAGCAAGCGGGGCTGGCACAGTGATGCTGCTGCTCGTGGGTCTAGGTTTTATTTGTGGTTTCTGCCCTCAGGGGCAGTGACAACTGTGACCGTGGACGTGGTTGTAGTTATACTGGGGCTTTTTTGCCTGAAGGTCTGTTACAATCTCTATGGGCAGAGGTGGTACTTCATTCCTGGGAGCTGGAAAAGTCTTTCTAGTGTGGGCTTGCCATAGCCTGAGGAGGCAGCTTTACAAATGCACAGGATGCAGCCAGAGCTGCTGGTTCACTCCTGGTCCCGCTGCTGTGCAGGGCTGAAGGCAGACGTGCAATGTGGGTAAAGAAAGGCATTTCCACCCTCTTGGCTTCAGTGCTACAGCCTGTTACTTCACTGTGAGCTTTGTCCCCATCAAGAACAGTCCCTCGCTATGCACCGTAACAGGTTTTTCAGCAGGATTTTAGCCTTAGAAATGAATACTGGAAACCTGGTTCTTCTGTTACACTGGGACATTCATCCTGCTGACTGTGAATCGACATGACTGCATTTCTGCAACTGGAAAATTCAACAAATACATGCAGAAAAATGATTCTCACCCAGGTTTTTGTCTATTTCTGATCACTTTCTTCCTGCTGAGCCTCATGCTGGCAGCAACTAGCAGGAGGCTCATACCATGTTTGATCTGATAGAGCACTGCTCTCCTGCCTGACTTACAGCAGAGCCTTGCTGTATACCCAAAGCAATGGCACAGTTGTGCTGCTCCTCTATGAACATATTCCAAGGGCACACGTGTGCTGTCTTAGCTGGAACTTCATCCTATTTTTCATTCAGGCACAAAATATCTG
>VZSC01017611.1:20118-35300 GCA_013398225.1 Steatornis caripensis | reverse complement strand
GAAGGTACTTGAAATGGAAAAATCCCTCAAGTCACAAAATGGGATAGAAAATCAAGCCGTGGAAAATATTTGCAGGCAAACAATAAAAATGCAGTTTGAGTAGATGGAAATATTTAATTTCAATACTTTCAGGCTGATTTTTAAAAATGACTTAGAAGTAAAATTATTTAAATTGTAGAAGACATTTGAATAAAGAAAATATTCTGAACGTCAACAATGGAAAAATGGGATGCTTTGACATTCTTAATTTTTTCCCTTATTACTTTCATTTGAGAAATGTATTGGCCATGTTTCCTTTTGTAGCTCCCACAAGAAAAACAACAGTTTTAAGGACTCAGTATTTTTGAATTAGAAAATATTTTGCTGAAAATGCTTATGTGGAAAAAAGCTGGAAATAGTTAGTGTGAAAAGACTAGCAGGAAGCTTTTCGTTCCAGATGTGTTGTTCTACTTCCCCTGGTTTGACAGAGGTACTTACAATTAAAGTTCAAAGATGCAGCACCAGTGGAACTAACTACATGTTTCCTGACATTCGTGCCTGTCAGTGCAGGGGTGGTTCGATCGCTACTTACAAATCTGAGTTTAATTCATTCTCATACCAAAGAGAGCAATCAAAACCCCAGTGATTTCCAGACAGAAATTAGGGCCAGTGTACCGGAGGCTTTCTCCCATCTTATTTCTGGCTGTGTTGTTTTCGGAAGAAAGATGCACATAGCAGATACAGTCCAATCCCAGCCCTCCTCTGGTGAGTCAGAGTCAGCTTCTTAGGTCTGACAGATCTTAAGTCAGGAGGGAACGATGGTCTTGTGGCTTAGGATAAGGCCTGTGAGTCAGAAGAGTTTATTCCGGAAAAACAAAATCGCTCCTTTCGTTTGTTAGCAGATGTATCTAACCAACCTAAGCAAGTTGCCACTAGAGAATGTCAGCTGTAGGCATTTTAAACGTGGAGAGGTGTTAAAAAAAAAAGCTGTCCAACTGACATTTGATCATTTCTGCAGCAACATTACATTTATCCATAACCAGCTGTCCTGATAGGAAAAGGACAAGCACCAGGGTAAATACCAGAAATATACTGCTTTGGGTTTCAGGCTAGCTAAACTCCTGTCGATTAAGCTGGGAATGTTGATTCAAGACCACATGCTGTGACCCACAACAATTCAGTCAGGTTACTCCTGACACTTAGCAAGGCTTGAGTTAAATTGGAAAGCAGGATAGAGCCTTAGCGAGTTTATCAGCTCTGAGCAGTGTGTTTCTAGGCAGATAACCTGCAAATGCCTCCCTGCTCAGCCCTGGAGTCTTATGGGGGATTCAATAGGTTGTCTGCATGCTGGTGGGAGATACTAAAGTCCTTCAGAAAAAAAAATAAAAACCAGCCCGGCTTTGGACTGATCCTCTGTAAATCAGTCATTCTGTCCATATAGTTAATGATCAGTCGGTGGGTTAATAGCCAAACATGAAGTTAAGGGTTATTAAGGCTTAAAAAAAAATTAGCTGCTCAGTGACTGTAGTCGAGGAAAATATTCGGTTATTTTTTGGTTACTTTTCTGTCTAGGCTCCCACAGAGGCTGACGACGGATATTTTAACTTGTCAAGGCAATAGCACCATAGCAACAAAACCCTAAGCAGCGTGACAGTTTGGTGCACAGGACCTGTTTTTCATATCAGGCCTTTGATCTTTAAGTGTATTTAGCATTGCCATTTTTTTGTGAGTGTGGTGAAAAGGTGAAATGGGTCCCTTGTTTAAGTAGGACAATTTATTACTGTCATTTAGCTTTTGAAGGACAAGCCATGCAGAAGAGCTCTAGTCAGGCCTTGAACACAAGAACATTCACGCTCGGGTTAATAGGGAAGCAAGCTGCACGAGGGTTTGCAGAATCCAGTCCTTATTGTATCAGAAAAAAATTTGTATTTTTATTTGTTCATCTTCAATTCATGTTTCTTCAGTTTACTGACGAAAGAAATGCTAATTATTTGAGCTACAAAAGCTAATGCAGTAAAGATAGGGCTTCTCCCTTCTGCTTCGTGCTACGGCAACAAGATTTTTGGGCAAACTTTGACTGAATGACCTACGATGCCACTAGCTGCTATGAAAAGTAGAAGGAATTCAGACCAATTTTGAGGGCACCAGCTGGGTCTGTCGATCCAGCAGGAAAAGAAAGAGGAATCACTGCAAACCAAACGGGGACTTTTCCAGCGAGACCGTACAGGGATGGTATGATACAGGTAAATGATATAATAGAGGTAAGAACAACTGCTGGTTCCAAACACTAAACTGTAAGAAGCAAGTCTCATTTCTTGTTTCTGTGATCTTTCTCTGATAGGGAGCAATCTGAAATCCAGAACAGACAACACTTAAAAGGATCTAGCCGTACCCCTGACAGGTTTTGACTACGTGTTCTCACAGGCTTCTTGGGCAGCGTCCGGCACCCAGCACCCGTGTGCGCCTCACCCACAGAGGGGAACAGTCCCCCGGCCACAGGCAGTGCCCGGCGCTGGGCAGCTGGCCACACTTGCATGGGGAAGGGACCCAAAAGGGCTCCCAGAATGACACCCAGCCCTGTGGTTTTCAGGCTGTGCTTGAGGGACACACCGGTGATCCACGGGGAAAGAGGAGGTGGTCAGTGAAGTGTATGGAGAAAAAGGGAATCAAATAGGCACATTTACTTCCACGCATGGAAACAAATATTACAGTGAGGGAGCAAGAGCACTGAGATGTATCTTAGGCTTTGTCTGGTTTCCTTTCTGTTGTTAACGAAAATCATCACAGAGCCATTGCATGTTACAGTCCTCGGATTTTTTTCCAAACGTATAGTTGGAAGAGAAGCTGTCAGGAAACACCAGCACATTCCAGCTGTCTAGAAATAAAATCAGCTGCCCCTAACCATTCCTGACAGCCCCGGGGAGGGGGGGTCTCACCTTGCTAGAGATGGCACAGCCCCGGGAGGCAACTGCAACACGCCACTGTTGGTACCATTAGAAAGTTTGTCCTGCCATCTGTATTGAACTTTCCCTGCTGCAATTTAAGCTCATTATTTCTTGCCTTATTTACCTCCACGTGCCGTGGAGAACAGATTATTCCCTTTCTCTTTGATGTGGCAAAGTCGGCCTGTATTCAACTCCCTGTCGTTCATACCGCCCTTTTGTGGGGGCAGCCTGTCCCTCCTTCGCCTCGCTGCCTGGCCGTGAGCCACTGATGACCGATTTACCCCAGAGCAGCCCGGGAATGGCACTCTCTGCAACTTGCCTTTCCTGTGCCTTTGGTTTTATTCAGTGCTGTCTTCCCATCTTTAACCATGTGCCTCTAGTTTTGAGTCTTTTTCAAGCTCTCATTGCTGTCCCTGAGCTGTATCTCCCAGGATCACCCAAAGCACGTTCTTGTTTCCTCTGCACCCGTTTTGCATGAGGGAAAAAAATAAAAGAGTTCTCTGTATAGTCAGTACCTGGAGCTAAACAGAGATACTTTACCCCTCATATTTTCTTGTTAATTGTTGCTCTGGACGTTTTTGTTTTATCAGATGGAAAATGACACTGGAGACTTAACTAATTTGTGCCTCTCGTCAATGGCTCTTTGTTTTCTTTCAGGTTTTTTTTCCTTATTTTTTGCCTGACCCTACAATAATTTCTTTGTTCCCTTTGGTAAGCTGTCCACTCAGATCATTATATTCCTGCAAAGCAGGCCTGTCTGAAACCTGGCCATATTATTATTTGTCATAGCAGCAGCATCCACTGGCATGGCAGCGATGCACGGCAGCCAGGGCTCCCTTTGCTAGGCACCGCACGATAAACCACACTACCCAGCTCTGGAGTGATCAGGACAAAAGCGATGAAACCCCAGATGAGAGAGCACTTTTTCCTTATAAAACCAGATGAAACGCTTTGGACTTTTCCCTCCTGGATACTTTATTGCCCTTGTTACTGGCAGGCTCTCTGTCTGTACTAGTGTAGGCTAGCAGCAAGGTACTAATAAACAAAACGGAGGCAGGGCGAGGCCCAGGTGGTTGCCTGTACAGTTAAATGGTTGGCATTGTCCTCGTGTGAGTTTGTCCCAGACCAAGCAAATATTCCTGCAGCTGATGCCCAGGCATGTTTCGGGAGCCAGGGTGGGCCAGGGAGGGTTCCCAGCAGGTGGTTTGGGCACAGCGGTCCTGCTCCGGGGGACCAGAGCTCGTCCCTCTGTGGATGGCTGGGCATGCCGGTGGGGCTCGGAGGTGGAAAACATCCCCTGGCCTGTCTTATTAATTTGTGTAGCTGTAGCTTTGGTGTCTTGGCACTGCACAGCTTTTAATGGATTTACTCATTCCAGCACCCCTGTGGGGTAGGAAGCGCTGCCCAGCCCCTGGGTCTGAGAGGAAAAACAGACCCATGAGGGCGCTGAAAGGGCAACATGGCTCCAGAGAAGCCTTCAGGTCCTGCAGCCTGCTGGTTTCCCAACCTCCTGCCACAGCCCCAAGGCTCAAAGCCCCTAGGGATGATGAGGATAAGCCAGCCGAGGATATGTGCCGCCGGTCTGGGATCTGGTGGGGATGCCAAGCCGCCCAGGGTTGCATAGGGTGAGACAGGGCCGCCTCCTCTGAGCTCTGTGGCTGAGACAAAACCCAGCCTGATGAGGCTGGGAGGCTTAAAGCAGGTGCCGGGCAAGTCTGGTCCCGAGAACAGGGTCAGGCTTGCAGTTAAGTTGACCCTTAGGGACCTGCAGAAGCTTAGGCAGGGACCTGGCACCTCCACCACGTATGCTTTGCCTTTCTGGGACATACGAGGCCTCGGGGCCTCTTGGAGACCACGTGTCAAATCCATATGGATAGTTTGTGCAGAGGAAATTGGAGGGGTCAGGAAGAGCAGAGGGTGCTTAGCGCTTTACAGCCGCCTTGCCTGAAGTTCCTCTGCTGAGAAAAACAGAAAGCAGTTCATCTTCTCCATGCCTGTGTTAACAGGGAGATGATCAGTCTTTTAGCTGCTGGGTCATCAGTCTGTGCTCTTGGATTATGCCCATCACTGTGGTGTCAGGGACTGTGAATACAGAGAATCTGTGTTCCTTAATTAAGGCATTGTATGAAAATGCACTGTTTATCTACAACTCGATTTTGAGATTATTTTTTAATAAGCAATACCATTATTTCGACGCCTGAGAAGTCACAACTGGACCTTTGCGCAGAGAACCTTCAGGTTTCCAGGGCCAGCTCCCAGGCACGTGTTTAAAGTCCCTGCGCACCTGAGGTGAGGATTTAGGGCAGGTGGAGGGAGGTGTCGGCAGACGCAGCTCCCCGCCGGCGGTGCGGCGGGCAGCCCTGCCCCAAGCCACCCAGCTGCAGCCAGCCCACCCCTGGCCATAACCCAGCAACGAGCTTTGCTCCAGCCAGGGGCCAGGCCGAGGCTCCACAGGGTGGGCATGGATCCAGGGGCCATAGGGATCCAGGCTGTGAGGCTTCAGCTGTGTTTATCCCAGCCTCTTGTTCTTTCCGGTTCACCTCTCGCTGACACCTGCACACCTCCTGCCTGATGGGAATATTTGCACCTTTCCCTGCTCTGGAGCTCTGACAGCAGAGGTGCAGTGAGGGCCCGTTACCCATACAGAGTAAGGCTGCAAAAATGGACCCACTGAGGAGGTGAAACCTGCTCATGGCCTTTTCCTAATTAATATTCTCCTTGCTAAGTCTTCTCCTTGCTTGGTACTGCCTCTGGTAGGAAAGAAGTTTCTCTTGCATTATCAAAACAGCTTGAAAGCAAAAACAAAACTCAGCAAAATGAAAAATACCACCAACAAAAAAAAAGTCCATGCAAGAAATCCGGGCCTCATCCACTCATCTGTTAATTAGCCTTAAAGAAAACAATGAAACCAGAAAGCAAAGCAAAGCAAAAGCCAACTGAGGTAATTGGGACGGGCTGCTGCAGAAGCAGGAGCTGTGGGAAATGGGTAGACGGCTGCGGAAAGCATCACCTTGAAGAGAGACCCAGATTTCTGAGGTCTGCCTCTCCCCTGAGCCCCACATTGTAGCAAATCAGAGTAGATGGGGTAATTATCACAGCTGTGTTTTGGGCTGGTTTAAGAGGTTGTACTTTCCCGGCTGCCTTTGGAGCACAAGAGCAGTGGCAGGCAGCATTCCTGCCAGCACAGCCTGGCTAAATCCACCAAAATGAGCAACCAGCCAGCCTTCCGGAAGAGCTCGCTGGGTGATTTTTGCCTGTTCATTTTCAATGACAAGTTTCCGAGGAGAACAGTAGCATTTTAAAACCCACACACACAGCCAAAAAAGCTTGTGGACTTTCCCCTCCTCCTCTCCAGAAAATACTTTGCCGCCTTTTTTACAGTGCCATTTCTATTGACGTAAAGTGAAGATAAGAAATGTTTGCCCGCGCTGCCTCATTCAGTTTTCCATGTGTGGCTTCTGGCTGATTTGCCATGTGTCTCTGCCGAGGTCTCAATCCACTTTTGACTGAAAGTGTCTGGGTCCGTGCTTGGCTTATCATGCCGACACAGCTGGCAACCTATTAATCTCCTGCTCACGATGCCTTTGCTTCAGTGGGAAAGCTCTGGTGCCTTTTAGTGGTTTGTATTTACAGCTGACAGCGGCTGGTGCTCAAAGCCCCTAGGTCACTTCTCCGTGGAGCCGGGAGAGGTTCAGCATTTTCGTCCTTCTTGCTCTGGCACTCTCTTTCAAAAGTATGGAGAACCATAAAGGAGCAGGAGAAGGAGGTTTGAAGCTGAGATCACATTATCTACCAGGAATGCTTTGCCCTTGTTGACATCTTTAATCCAAGACATCAAAGAACTATCTTCTCATACACCAATAAACTGAGACTCAGTTTTCGCTCAACAGAGGTTTTCCTGTAGAGCTATGTTTTTACGCACATGAATTCTGCCTGCTCCCTCCCCAACGAAGAGAGGATACTAGTCTGGCAAGGTTATCCAGCAAAGGAGCCCTTGGAATATTATTCTGTTCAGAAAACCGTTTTAAACCAGACTGGTGTAAACACTATTACGTGAAAATAAACCACCCTGGAAAGGTTTGCTTTGTAGAGCCATGTTGGCAGTACTGTTCTGGCAACTCTTTCTAAATCCAGCTAAATCCTCAGGCAGAAGGAGGTTTGTGAGCAGGAAAGCTGGGACTAAAATGTCAATTTCCTGAGCCTGGCTTTGTACGCTGGCCAGGTGACCCTCTGGCTGCTAACAAAATAGTTAGCGAGGGGCTTGCAGGTAGAGATGGGATGCTTGAAACGGAAAAAATAACTTACATTGTGGCTGACTTCTATGTCTGATTATGTATACCTATTACGTCTGAAAAGTTCTGGCCTGAAGGCCTGGGAATTGGAGGTTTTCATCCTGTCCCTGAAAAAGAAGAGAAACAAAATGCCTGGCTAACTGCTTTCCAGTCTCCCAAACCTGTTTACAGTTCCTCTCCCAAAGCAGATTTCTAGCGGGGGTGAAGCACAGTGTTCTCTCCAGCTGCAGCTGCCAGTGCCAGGGAGATGGGCTGGGCTCAGCGCTGAGCTGGCTCAGCTAAGCTGGGGATCAGGGGGGCACCTGGGAGCCTCCACATGCAAGCACCTGAGCCAGATTTGGCTGAACTTGAACCAGTGCGGATTTAGACCGGAAGGTTTGCTCTTCACCAAGTGAGTCACATTCTTTGCTTTCCTGCCTTTGTGTTACCATGCAGCACAGAAAAAGCCATGGCTTTTCCCCTTCTTCTAAGCTGCCCCGGAGCCAGCTGTGGCTGCTGCCCCACGATGCCTGCCCTTGAAGTTGGGCAGCTACGAAGTAAGCACAGCCTGCTCACTTCCAATAAAACTGACACTCGTGCTGGCTCATTGTAAGCCTTTTAATCCCCACCAAGAAGATCCTAGCAACTGCTTTCAGAAAAGATCTTTAAATGTGGAAAAGGAAAAGGCTTTTTAGCAGTGGCCACAAGATTCTTCCAAGTTTGATATCATGAGGAAGTGGCTGGCTCCAAAAGAGATAATACTAGGAGCAATTGTTGTTTTTCAGACTTCATGAGTAACCAACTAAAAATGCATAGGCCAAACCATCCACAGAGGCAGGGCAGCACAGATCCATTGGCAGGGGCAAGCTTCACTGGGGAGGGTGAGTGCAGAAGCGTGCGCAGGAGCATGCATGCAGGACAGACAGGTCTCTCTGACCCCTCACCTCCCAGCACCACTGACAGACATTAAGTCCCCTGTTAGGAAGCTTCTCTCATCCCCCATGAAATGTGTGCTTACGCAAGGATGCGTATGGCCCAGCGAGAGGTGCTCCTGGGGCCATACCACAGTGGTGTGGAGGCAGTGGAGTTCTGCAGGGAGTACTGATCTGTGTTCACCCTGGCTAGTGACCATTTCAGCCCTATCTGGGCATGTTTTACAAGCACCGTAAGATATCACTCAGCATCATGAGGCTGTTCAGTGTCCTGGTTCTCCGTGTCTAGGGGACACATGGACTGCACGCTCCCTTGCATTCCCCTTCCTCTGGTAACATTTGCATTTGGGTTTAAAACGTGTAAAACATGTCTCCTTCCACCTGGCTCACTGCTGACTGTCCCCCTCTGCACTCGCTGCCCTGCCCCGTCAGCCTGCACTCTGGCTGCCTCGTCCCAGTCCCCCAGCCAGGCCTGATCCCATTATCCTCTGTCATAACTCATTTGCAGACCAGGACCTTATTCTTAAACACAGCCCCACATCCAAAATGCAATGAGCTATCCCTGCATTTTCTTTATCCATATGTAAAAGTGACAGCATTTTTAGGTCTGGCCGCCAAGGACTGCCCGGTCCAGACAAAAGCTCGGCGTCTCCCATTGCACTGCTGGAGTCCTCTTGGCACTTCCCAGCCCTCCCTCTGCAGGCCTGGGACATCAGGCTCCTTACAGGGTGGACATTTTGGGCAGGTAACTTCAGGTCTGGCAGGCTGCTCTGAAACTTGGCTCCCGTTTGAAGCAGCCCTGAGGCCTCAAACTCTGGCAAAGTGAGGGGTTCAGGTATGGCATGCAGGAGAGGTGCACGGAGTAGGGTGATGAATTTTGGTGCACACGGACTGCTGGGGTTCATCCCCATTCAAAGAGACTCTGAGCGTCTAAGTATAAAAACGAAACAGATGCCTGGCATAACACCGAGAAGAAAACTGATAAAGGTATTTCAGCTTGGCTAGAAAAGAAAATGTCTGCTGTACGGAAAATACCTCTGAGACATAGATGACTTCAGAAACAGAGATTACGACACTGAAGATTGGGGTAGGAGTGTACACCGGAGACGGTGAATTGCAGTCCGGGCTTGGGTGTGATGGCCATGGAGACCTACCCGTGGGGTCACATGAAGATGCCCATAAATGCAGGTCACCTCAGCTCAAGCATGGGCGAAGGGTGAAGAGAGCACTCACAGCAGCGACGAGAGCAGGGCTGGAGCAGGCAGCAGCACAGGCAGCCGGCAGGGTTTCCTCCTGGGAGTGCTACAAACGTCAGTAAGGCTGTGGTAGAACAGGTACTCACTGGTCTATTTTGACAGGGAGGGGGTTGCGTAGTAGGAAGGAAAGTATTTCCCAGCTGCTGGAAAGAGCCCCAAAAGATCAGGAGTGTGGCGGACTAGGATTTTGACAGCTGTTTTGGGAGTCTGCCAGGGGAACTGGTGGGGTTTGTGGCAGCTAAGAAAACCTAGTAACGGGATTCACGCATGGGCTGACGGGCAGTGTGGCAAAGTGCACCTGTGCTGCAGATGCCAGGCCTGTTTTGAGTACTGGCTGCTCTGCCCCTGGCCCCTCAGAGATGCATGTCCAAACCAAGCTGTCGTTTCTCTGCTCAGCTCTCTCATCTGCCACTCTCACCAGCCCCACCGGTGCGCAGCACGTTGCCCAAGCACGATTTCTTCTCCAGCTCAGTGCTTGGATTTACCTCCCTCTCTCCAGATTGTCTCCGTAAACCGGGGCTCCTGGGGCAGAAATAGCATGGCAGGTTAGAAGCCCCAGTGAGCAGGAGAGCAATGCAATGCAGTATGCCACAGCACAGCAGCAGCTCCTTCTCTCAGATGTTTGGCAAAACTGGTATCTTTGTTATTTTTCTTACCAAAACATTTCACTGCTGCCATCACTGAGATCTTACCCAGTCTGTCCCCAGCAGTGCCCAGGTGACCTGCTGGGGCCACTGCTCGGTCCCAGCTCAGACTCGGCTGGGAGAGCCCTGGGAACAGCAGCCCGTCTGGAGCAGAGCTCCCACCGGTGTACTCAGCTGTGCGGCAGCTCTAGAGCAGTGAGGGGCTTCTGGACAAGCAGGCAAACTGGTGACCATCACACAAAATACAGAACATGCAGCAGTTTTCAGCAGCTGTGACCCCAGATCAGCTGAAAAGGATTTTGAAAGAGAGATAAAGTGCTCACCTCCCACCGTGGTTCCCCTGCAGAGGCACTGCAGATAGGAGGTTAGGGTTAATTTGTTTCCTGAATTGGGAGGCTTGAAGCAATTGTGCTTTGGTTTAGGGTAATTTTTTTTCAGGTTTATCTCAACAATCCTTTTTGCCTGTGAGTTTTTGGTAGTGTCTTCTCAGTCAGAGCTTAGCTGGAGGAGTGGCGAGAGTTTATTATGTCAATAATGCGTGCCGCTTACTGATCCCTTTCCCAGGTAGTGCAAATTTCCCTGAGATCGCTATCTTGGGTGATGGAAATGTTCTTTATAAAAAGCCCTGGCAAACATATATTTGTTTAATTACAAATCAACTGTATAATAAAAGCAGCAATATCTTGTACTTCTTTAGCCCTTTCCCCTCCTAGTTCTCAAAGAACAGCCTCAAAAGCACTTCCCAGGTGCCAGAGCAGGTCAGAGCAGTCCTTTATACAAGTTTCCTTTTCTTTCCCAGGTTGTTGCCCTTTCTTTGCTCCCTCATACTTCCCCTTTCTTTTCTCCCCACCTCCCCTGCCACCAGCCAGCTCAGCCACGTCACCGCGATCCTGCTCTTTGGAAAATGAAGGAGTGCATCAGCGATTTTTTTCCCCCCAGACCTTGGGGTTGCTCTTCTCGACAAAGAACAGGATCTTGGTGACAGCCGTGCAGAGCAGGCTGTACCCTTCCCTTGAACAAGCAGCAGTGTATCANCTCAGCCACGTCACCGTGATCCTGCTCTTTGGAAAATGAAGGAGTGCATCAGCGATTATTTTCCCCCCAGACCTTGGGGTTGCTCTTCTCGACAAAGAACAGGATCTTGGTGACAGCCGTGCAGAGCAGGCTGTACCCTTCCCTCGAACAAGCAGCAGTGTATCACGTCATGCTCGGAGCACGCCACCTCACTCCCTCGCCTCTTTCTGTGTCAGGCTTTTCAATTTTCTACAAGAAAAAAAAAAAAGAAAGCCTTCATTCTACAAGGCCAGCATCCAGTTCATATTTTTTATATGGCAGGGAAAATGATAAGCCGGGATATAACAATGACCTGCTTCACGTCTCGATAAAATAATTTCCTCTCTCTGTCATTTTTTGCAAAGAATAATATTTGACTAACGCAAGCATGTAAGATAGAGCAAGAGCTTTTCTGTGAACTGGCTGATAATGCACCAAGTTCAAGCACTGAGACAGACAACTGCCACCCTATTGACCTACGTGGAGTTAAGCCTGTTTATCCCCCAGCTCAGAAGACAATTGTGTTCAAACCTGTAAGATGTGTGTGCGTGATAGGGCTGAGGCCAAAAGCTCTGGAGACAGCGGCCAGCTGTTACAGCATCCCTCCATCAGTGCACCCTCAGCCCACCGCTGGCACGGCTGCCCGGGAGCTGCTCTGACTTGCTGCTGCGGTGCAAACGGGCCCCCCTCTGCAAAACAACCGGTTAGCTCATCCTCTTACACAAAAGGCCACTGTATTTGGTAGGGTACATTACAGTATAGGGCAATCATGCAGTTCTGAATCCCCCCCGCCCCCCCCCCTCCGAGCACAGAAACAATGCAGACCGTTATAGCTATCTCACTGGAGCCTACTTAGCTCAATGCATTGACTGTATTTGTCTACTGAAGGTGTTTAAAAATGTGCATGTGGCATTTTTTCACTTGCAGCATTTGCATGAAGAGCTTTCTCACATCTTTCGACACTGTTCAAGCAGATTGTCACCCAATGCATATCGCCCGCCCTCTCATCTCCTACCCACAGGAGTTTTCCTTGGGGTTGCGCATCTTTCCTCTTAATGAGTTCTCATTGCAGCACTGATACGGGCCACGGATTTGCTATTTGTCCCTGCAGGTAAGAGGTGACATTGCTCAGCTATCCTTGTGTCCTCAGTTGGGTGTATTCTGTCCCGGTGTCGGAGATTGCAGTATGTCTGCTCATCTTCAGCTGGCACACTGTCCAAAACAGACAGAAATTCATCTGCTGTCATGACTTCAGCATGCCATGATACACTGCCCAAGATGGCCAAGGCCAACCAGCACACAGTATTTACTGTATTTACCGTCAGCTTATGTACCATCAGCGTATTTACCGTATGCTGACTTCCAGCATCACATGCCATTCCACAGTACTAACAAGGTACATGATTCATGCGATGCTGCTGAGAGTAAAATATAGTTAAAATTTAATTATAGTTCTGCTTCCATTTCTTTCCTTGCATAAACGTGGTATGAACCGAGTCTGGTCTACTGACTTTTCTCCAATTTCTTGTTCCCTGAGGTGGAAAGTTCCTCTGGATTTCTAGTGATGGAAAACTACGGAGTGCTGGGCTCTGGCAGGAGAAGGGGAAGGGTAAAAGCATCTGGGCACAGCGGTGGAGATTCCTCTTGACAGCTCTGCTCCTCAGGCACAATGGGCCTTTCTATCAAAGCTCATGTGTGTGGGAGACAACTTTCTCAGGTGCTGCTCAGAGCCTGAAGACTAAACTCTCACAGGGACCTAGAGTCTTAAAAGCCACACCTTTTCCCATTGTATGTGCTCTTTGTTAGCCTCACCTTGTCTTGTGTAGAGATGTGCCTGTGTGTACACTCAGAATCACGCAGCATCAAAATGAGACACCGGACTGCGAATGTGACTCTGCCCCCTGCCCAGGGCAGTGGGGAGCAAACCCATCAGATAGCATTTAGCCCCCATGCTCCACGTAGTTCTTCAGAAACGACTGAAGATGTTATTCCTTGTCTTGCGTAGATCCTGACTACCTTTCAAGTTTCAATGAAATGATTTGTTTTCAATTCAGAAGAAGGGACACAAGACTCTGCAATTCACCCATTTTTCTCTTGGCTCAGTTGAAGGAAAAGAAGGACCTATAACAATTTTTGGTAATTGCATTGGTACCTGATTTTGATCAGGGATGTGATTTGTCACCTTTATCACTCCTACACCGAGCCCTGTGGTTCACTGTTGAAACAGCAGCGGTGCTCAAGATGTTACCACACTACAGGCAGCTCTGAGCCCCCTCAACCATTACAGCAGAGAAGCCATGCAAAGGCTGCGCACCCTTTCAGTGAAACATCTGCTGGGCTGAAGCTGCCTAATCCTGAATTAAACAAACCCCGTGACTTTGCACCCAGGCGGCTGTGGAGCACACAGGCTTTAGGGCCCTGCTATGGAGGGTAAAATCTCAGGAACAAGTGTGGTCACAGGCTGCCACGGTAACTTTTCGAACAGCTGCAGCTGTTTGCAAAGGGAGCCCGCACCTATGCACATAATGTTTTTCCCTTTCCTGACAAGAATAAGCCATATCAGCATTATCCCGGCACAACTGCATCCATACTCCAGGGAGTTAGCCGCAACAGTATTGTTAGAGCAATTCAGCTTTTGTAGGTAGCCAGGCTATAATTACACTAAATTAAAATAGAATGCTTTTGTTCTAACCTAGGCATCCCCACAAGGACTTGCACCAAAATAACCAAAGGTAAGAATTAAGCCATTTCTGTTATTTTAGTACATGCCTGAGCACAGGCAGGCTCCCACTCTGATCCTTCTGGTTGTCGATCCTGGCAAACTCAGCTGCCTTGGTGATCTCCTCTTCCAAGGCTTCCTCACAGGGGAAACAGTACATGAAAGCACCCGACCGGGAAACGTTTGTTAGTTGTAGCCACGTGCCCTGTGATGTCTCTCTCTGGCGTTAACACCTGAGCATGCCAGCGCCGTCTTTTTCATTTAGGGGAAGGTGATTCTGCAGGACTGCGGAGTCTCACGGGAGGGTCAGTGGCCCCTATGGGTCTTGAGCATGTGGGTCACACTGAGCCCCTGTGCTCCGCTGGCTGCTGTGCTCCACCCCTGCCCAACCACGCTCCCCGCAGGCAGTGGGTGGGCACTGTGGCCCTGGCGCAGGGCTCTGAGAAGCTGCTCCTTCCCCATCCCTCCAACTGCACGTACAAGGAATCCAACCTGGGATCTTCCCAGCCGCCTTCAGCCAACGAGGACCTTAACGCTGTCCCTGCTTTGGAGTGCCCAAAATGTTGGCAAAGTGCACAAACGCCACGACCGCATGGAGAGCCATGTTGGCTGTTCCTATGGACGAGGCCAGGGCACACAGAAAAGCAAGATCAGCTGTAGCGAGTGCTTATTTCCACGACGCATGAACCTTGGCACGTAGGCCCGACATTTCCAGCTCCTCCAGCGAGCATGGGACAGGCAGCAGGGAACGATGGGCAGCTGCAGCACATGCTGCGGTATGAAATCAGCTGCATCACGTGTGTTTCCATTTCAGTGAGGGAAATGGGGAAATAGCACCCCGGGCCGCACTCGGAACTCAATGATGATGAAAATGGCATACTGAAATCCCAACGTTTAAGTCGTTAATGCTACCTGTACTTGCAAAACGAGGATACTGATGTCTACATCCCAGATTCTCCAGGTGGCACCGTTCACGTTTGTAGAGTGCTTTAAGGTCCCTAGGAGAAACGCGTTAATAACGCTCCCGATTTAGGGCAGAGCCAAACTTTTCAGCGGCCTTTCATTTTCTGTGCCCAACTGCAAAAATTTCCGTGGCCAACTTATTTCAGTGGTGATAAAACCGCAGTCCCCACCTTTCCCACGGCACACGGCCCAGTCCACCCCTCCCCAGGCCTGCAGGTGGGAGCTCACTGAGCGCCCACCGTCCGCGCGGCAAACGCGCCGAGAGCACCCGTCGAAACGTCGGCGCGCTCCCGCCCCGGTAAGCCGTATCGATTGCACTGTATCCGGCGGCGGCGAGGCGCTCCCCTGCCCCAGGCAGCCTCTGGGCGCGCAGGCGCAGCCCCGGTGCCGCGGCGCCCCGCTGACCCGCAGGGACCAGCC
>VZSC01017611.1:0-19226 GCA_013398225.1 Steatornis caripensis | reverse complement strand
CCCTTTGCAGCAGAAAAGGGGCGCGGACCGCTTGGCTCGCTCCCCCCGCTGCCGGCTGAGGGTTAGTGCGGTGCCTGCCTGCCTCATCCCTGGCAGCGAAATGAATCGGAAAGCCCTGAAGGGCTTGCATATGCCCATGTGTAGCGATAGATTCACTCCCGGCTCTGTTAAGTTATTAAATCCAAACTAATTGAAGACCACAAGAGCTGAGGGATGGTAAATCTTCCTTCGTTTCTTTTCTTTTTTTTTTTACTTAATGGAAAACGTGTAAAGTTGGACTCACCACACTTTTCCCCTCTCCCTCCTTTCTCTCCAAAGCTGTCGTGTCTGTCGATGGCAAGCCGGTGAGACTTCAGCTCTGCGACACAGCTGGTCAGGTCAGTGAAGCCACTTACTTGATTTAAGTGACGCGGGAGGGGAGAAGTTGTTGCGCAAAGTAGTCCTGCTAATGACTTTATGGATTTGAAAGGATTCCCAGTGTTTGATCATCTTATTAAACTGCTATCGTTTCCACTGCTGCCTAGCCCACTGCTTTGCCCAGGGTCTTTTGAAGGGTGGGGAACGAACGGTGATGCCTTGTAGAGGCTGGGCACAGGCTGCTGCTCTGCTTAGCCTGACCAGAACATATTGGGGGGGGGTTCAAGGGCCACCTGGCTTTCTCTTTGAGCGGTTGTCATTGTCTTTACTGAGTAACTGTGAGTTTAAGAACTGTGGTGTTTGGGATCTGTGCATGCAAAGCATCCACAGCTGTAGGTGTGCAGAGACAGAGACTGTTTTTGAAGGGCCAGAAGCTTAAGGGAGAAAAAAAGTCCTATTGAGTGCTGCTCAGGGAGACTTCATATTTGCCATTCCCTCTNGGGTTCTGGGTTTTCTCTTTGGTTCAGTGCGGGGGCTTTTTGTGTCCCGGGCGCGTTGAAGATGTGCGAGGGGATAATGAACTAAACCCTTTGCAGCAGAAAAGGGGCGCGGACCGCTTGGCTCGCTCCCCCCGCTGCCGGCTGAGGGTTAGTGCGGTGCCTGCCTGCCTCATCCCTGGCAGCGAAATGAATCGGAAAGCCCTGAAGGGCTTGCGTATGCCCATGTGTAGCGATAGATTCACTCCCGGCTCTGTTAAGTTATTAAATCCAAACTAATTGAAGACCACAAGAGCTGAGGGATGGTAAATCTTCCTTCGTTTCTTTTCTTTTTTTTTTTACTTAATGGAAAACGTGTAAAGTTGGACTCACCACACTTTTCCCCTCTCCCTCCTTTCTCTCCAAAGCTGTCGTGTCTGTCGATGGCAAGCCGGTGAGACTTCAGCTCTGCGACACAGCTGGTCAGGTCAGTGAAGCCACTTACTTGATTTAAGTGACGCGGGAGGGGAGAAGTTGTTGCGCAAAGTAGTCCTGCTAATGACTTTATGGATTTGAAAGGATTCCCAGTGTTTGATCATCTTATTAAACTGCTATCGTTTCCACTGCTGCCTAGCCCACTGCTTTGCCCAGGGTCTTTTGAAGGGTGGGGAACGAACGGTGATGCCTTGTAGAGGCTGGGCACAGGCTGCTGCTCTGCTTAGCCTGACCAGAACATATTGGGGGGGGGTTCAAGGGCCACCTGGCTTTCTCTTTGAGCGGTTGTCATTGTCTTTACTGAGTAACTGTGAGTTTAAGAACTGTGGTGTTTGGGATCTGTGCATGCAAAGCATCCACAGCTGTAGGTGTGCAGAGACAGAGACTGTTTTTGAAGGGCCAGAAGCTTAAGGGAGAAAAAAAGTCCTATTGAGTGCTGCTCAGGGAGACTTCATATTTGCCATTCCCTCTCCCTTAAAAAGTGCTGCCGCCCCAAAGCTGAGCTTTGCTGTAGTCTAAGTCCTGAAGGGTTGAGGTGCCTGATGCCCCTCAGCTTCTAGTTTGCCTGATACGTAAAAATAACCCATTTCTTACCGCTTTATATTTTCTGCAAGTCCCTGGCTTGTACCACCCTGAGCGGTGTGCAACACTGCTTGCCAGAGGTGAGTCTGGATAGCCAAAAGTAGCCAAAAGTATGTTGCTGCCTAGCTGGCGTTTGAAGGCAGTGGGAGTTAGGTTCCTGCGCAGCTTTCTGGATCTGGTCTACGCCTTCACCAAAACCACGCTGAAAAATCTCAGTGGCCGTAACATACAAACCTATTTAGATCAGTTGTAACTGGGCGCCCTACTTAGGAAAGGGTTTTGAAGGGCTGTGCAGTCCTAGACAGCAGTGTAGGCTCCCACGTACCCTACAAACCAAAGCTAAAATCCCACAAGCAGCCTTCTGTGGGTAATGATATGAAGTAGAACAGCAGAACTGTCCCATGATTTCGTGCCCTGCTGAAGGGATGGGATGGTACCGCAACAGCCATGGCTGCGCCTGTTCATATGCAGAGCGTGGCAAGTGAAATCGCTGTCGGGTGACAGCCTGTGGACAGGCAGCACCTGTGGAAACGTGGCCGCGAGCTGCAGGAGGGACGGGCAAGCCCAGTCAGAAGTCATCCCGAGTACAAGACACCTAGCTGGATACAGTGCTGCAGTGAGATGGCTGCTGAAATCTGCAGCAAAAAACAGCGCTCCAGGCAGAGGGAAATTGTATTTCAGTTTCTCCAGCCAGAAGAGATGTAGAGTCCCTGCAGGTCATGTACCTACCGGTGAAGCTGCAGGAGTGTACTTGGAATATAAAGGGCGCTATTTCATCCGGATAGAAACCATTAAGATCTGGGTTTGGCTTTCAAACACATTGACTCGAGCCCTTTTGAGGTTTATAACGTAGCAAGAAGAGGCAATTACATGGCGAGGTGCCTTCCTGTAAACGGGCCCTGTCGTTCAGAGCGGCAGCTCTCAGTGCATGCAGGGTTTCTGGTTTCCTCTGAGGCTTAATCTGAGAATCAAGAGAGCTAATGAAGCTTGCTTTCTTGACTCGTGTTTTATAAATCGCTATGTCTCCTGGAGATACTGCTGGAAGAAATTCATTCAAGCGAAAGGAGACTTCTGAGGCTTCCGGGGGGCTTTAAACTGCGTATCCTGGGCCTCCAGAGGCTTTAAAGCAAAATTTCACATCTCAAAAATTAACATGGGACTTGCAATTCAGCAGTAAACTGCTGGTACCAGAGAGACGTTTTCGGCTGTGTGTGTTCTTTGCACTTTCTATTCGGAGCTTTTGAGAACACAGTCCGTTTTAATTAAAATGTCACTGCCGCTGAGGCAAATCCTACCTGTTCAGGCTGCTAGTGTTACCCTGCTTTTATCCTGCTGTCAGCATAAAAGCAGCCTGCCTGGAGTTAACCCTTGCTTCTTGCTGCATTCTTCGCTGAGGATCAGTACGCCTTTGTTACCGTGAGGTGTTTGGCTTTCTTGTGGCTAGTTCCTGAAGCTG
The DNA here is from genome assembly GCA_013398225.1 of Steatornis caripensis. NCBI lineage: Eukaryota > Metazoa > Chordata > Aves > Caprimulgiformes > Steatornithidae > Steatornis > Steatornis caripensis. Next base: position 15,860 of record VZSC01017611.1, on the reverse strand, counting down.
AAAAAGGGCTTTGCTTGCTGGAGTTTGAACTAAAAGGGAAAAAAAAAACCCCAAAACAACAAGAAAGGTAGCGCTGGGAGGCCTGTTTGCAGTTTGTTTGATGTGGCATGGGTGGGAGGGAAAGGTAAAGCTCTTACTCTATGCCATTGGCATGTTAAGCCTGCACATTGTGAGTCGTTATTGCGGCCATCAGATTTAAATCCCTGGGCACAATGGCAGGGAAATTATTCCCATATCCTGTAGGATGTTGTTAAGTAGTCACCAGTTTAAAAGCCAATTCCAGGAACCCCTGTGCAGGCTTGTCTGCTCCGTCTGCTCCCCTCTTCCCTGTGTCTGGAGGTAGGGGTGTTGGCAGAGCAGCTCTGAGGTACGCGGGGGCTCCTCATCAGAGCGGCTCACTGGCTCACCCCTGAGAGGTGGGCCTGTAGAAGATTTTTTGGCTTTGTTGCTCGTGTGCCATAACCTGCTACCCGCGGCATTGCACCTTTGCTGAAATAGGGCCGAGGGGCTGTGTCAAAGAGCAAAGGAAATCCTTAAGCACTCGAAACAAGCTGCGGCATTGGTCAGAAAATCTCAGCTACATGGGGAAGCCACCACCTTCGTCCTGCATGCCCGATGGCAGCAAAGTGCTTGCTGGCTAGCAGCTGTGAGGCCTCAGGCTGGCTATGAGCAACTTCTGCTCATAAGACACCACGTTGGGTGGTCTGGGGTGCTCGTGTTGAGGTGCCTCTCAAGACAGCAGCAGCGGGTGATCCTCAGCTTCACCAAAGGTCAGCAGCAGGCTAGAGCTGGAAGTGTACCGGGGCGTCCTCCGGGGCCGATGCGCTCTTTCTGTTGGGTGCTAACACTATTTCATTCCATGCAGGATGAATTCGACAAGCTCAGACCTCTGTGCTACACCAACACGGACATCTTCTTGCTGTGCTTCAGCGTGGTGAGCCCCTCGTCCTTCCAGAACGTTAGTGAGAAGTGGGTTCCCGAAATCCGATGCCACTGCCCCAAGGCACCCATTATCCTGGTTGGAACACAGTCGGACCTCCGGGAGGATGTCAAAGTTCTCATCGAGTTGGACAAGTGCAAAGAAAAGCCGGTCTCGGAGGAGGCTGCGAAGCTCTGTGCCGAGGAAATAAAAGCTGCGTCCTACATTGAGTGCTCTGCTTTGACTCAGAAAAACCTCAAGGAGGTCTTTGATGCGGCCATTGTGGCTGGTATTCAGTACTCGGATACCCAGCAGCAACCAAAGAAATCCAAGTGTAGGACTCCAGACAAGATGAAAAACCTCTCCAAATCCTGGTGGAAAAAATACTGCTGTTTTGTATAGGGTTTGCAAGGACCTGAGTGCTGCGCTGAGGAGATCGAATAGAGGCTATATTAGCTGAATTCTCATTCTGTGTCATCCTGAGTGTATAGTGTAGATCTGTATGTATGTGTATATGTTGCTACTGGGTATCTCGGTTGCCCTTTCAAGGGTGGCAGAAGGATTCTTAGTTAAATAATTGCTATAAAACAAGCCTGGCATCCAGTTTCGTGACTAAACCTCTCTTTAAGGAAGAAGAGCACCACGTGTCTGTGAAGGTAGAAGAATTTGTCCAAAGGATTTGACTTCTTGTGTTATACAGTGTATGCAATGGGGAGGAGCACACCAGAGGCCTATGCTGCCAGGGCTTTGCAGGAGGAACGCGTGAGCGACTGTGGAAATGTAGAGCTCTGTACACAGACGGTCAAAGGGAAAAATAACACTGTGCCTCCTAACTGACATTTGTAGCTTTAAAACCCCACTCCTGGTGTCTTCTCTGTGTCTTCCCAAGCCAACGCTCTTAGGGATCGCTTTAAAAAGGATATGCGAGAGGTGTAATCTATACACAAATGCCACGGTTGGAAAGGTCATGAATATATCTTCAGCATGGGGTGAGGGAACCTAATCCCTTATGGGGCTGACATCTCGTTTGTCACCTCCTGACGTTGCGAAAGTCCTTTCTGTCCTCCTTCCCCTGCTCTTCCCAGGAAGCTGTGTGGGAAGCCTGAGAACATGACCAAGCTTTAACTCGCTACCTCGAGCAGTGGCGATTTTTCCTCTGTATTTTTGCAGACATGGCGATAGTTCATCTATGTCGACTGAAAGGAATGTAAACGCTGTTGTGTTGGGATTTTGTTTTTATTATTTTCTTTTAAAGAGATGTGACAAATACCCGTGCAGCACCATGTAAACTGCATCTGGTTTTAAGTCTACAGCCAAGAATTTCAAGATTCCCCTCCTTGCCTTTTAAGGCTGCTAAACAAATAACAGGCAGATCAAGTTTTGTAACAAACCGGGCTCTAGAAACTGAGGCTGCTGGGTCCTCTTCACGGTGCTGTTTTCGGCCAAGTTAATGTTTCCCTTCTAAAGACAGCAGTCGCTTCTGGTTGAATCTTGTCCAAACTCATAGTTGTGACATTGGCTGAGGACACCCTGGAAATTTAACTGATAATTTTTTTTTCCCAGATCAGTCCAACAGATTAACTGAAATGTGCCTGAAATGTAGCTGGGTGATCACTGTAGTGCAGAGTTGAGTGTGACCCACTCTCTGACTAAATCTGGTTCCTGCTAAACTAAGCCTAATTCCAGCTCTGGTGAGTTTGAGAGACCTGAGGGTTAATGTGCCTCTCTGCAAGAATCAGTATTTTAACTTATTCTGCAGAGGACGTTTAGTTTGTGCTGTCTGTCTGTCTGCCTTTTTATGGCCCTGACTATTTTTTTTCCCCCTAGATACTTCAAGATCAGATTATATTCTTTTTTTTTTTCCCCTTCGACCATAGCCTTGAAGTGACCTTTTTCATAGTCTTAAAACTAAACTGCAGTGACAGAAAGACGGAACTTTTTTTTTCATCAGAAATGAATCAATGCCTGATCTAAAGAAGAACTGTGGAAGCCATTTGAGTTTATAAAGCTGACTACAGTTTACCTCCTGGCCCGTTAAAGAAAATGACACTATGTAAAGGGATTCTGGGCTGTATTGGCATAAGCTCCACAGGCAGTATTTTTTTCATCCTCTGCAGCAAAATGACTGCAGAATGGGTGATGTTCTATCACTAAAAACTTGAAAATGGGATGGAAATCTTTACCTAGGGTCTGATTCAATAAAAATGTGTTGGCTTCTGCACTGAAACAGCCTGGAAAAACAGTTTCCATAGCACAGAAGCTGGATGCATTTAACTTGGTTGCATCTGGTTGGTAATGGTTTAATGTTTACTGGTCATGAAGTTAACATCTGAGCCTTTGTATTTCTTACTCAAATGCTTTGACAGGATTTCAGATACGCAGTCATACCGTCATCTTGGAGAAAAACGTAAAGCCAGATTTCTCTTGGGTGCTTTTCGTCTCTGTAAAATGGTCTCAGTCGATCAAAAACGTGGGTTTGGGGGGGAGGAGGCTTGAAACTGAGCAGCTTCCATTTGCAAAAATAACAAAATTTCTTCTGCAAGATCATACTGCTTTGTATCACGCCGTCCTGGAAGCAGTAGGTTATATTTTATAAGCAGCCTGTTTCATAGTCTGGAGTAGCATTACTTTTAAATGTAGCCAGCTGTGACTGTTTCTGAAAATGTGATGTATATACAACTTGTTATAGCCCTTTACTATGTGTATGTAAACTGAAGTCTAATAACTTTATGAATACTGCTCTACACGGGGCTACACAGGGTCTAGCTTTTAGAAATACTACTTTTAAAATCACCAGTATTTTACGAGCGCAAGTGAGAGGGAGGTGTCTCTATGTAGTCTATAATCTGATGTGCCTTATTAAAAAAAACCCCTCTCTTCTGTTTTCTAAGTGTAGGCTATATTGCGAAAGAAATATTTCATGTGAGAATGATATAAATGAGGTATTTGGAAATAAATTCTGACCTGTGTACTCGTCTGCCTCTGCTGCCCGCTCGGGGAGGCTGGAAGGGCAGTCGCTGGCCGTGCACCGCGCTGATAACCGGCAGGGAGGAGGCAACCGTGCTGCCAGCCCGGGGCTGTGCTCCCGGTGCCCCAGCAAAACGCTTCTGTGTTTCAAAAATCCAGACTTTCTTCTGTGCTGCCCTGTTCCCAGGAGGCTGGGCTGGGTGGGAAGGGTGTGATGGCAGGCTTTCTGCCTCCCTGGCAGCATGGCAGCCTCTCGCTGCTTTATGGACACAGCTGGGGGCACACCGAGACCAGTGGCATGGTGTTTCACCTGCCGTATGTTGCTCCACACATGTCCTGGGGGAACCAGAGAGGGCATTTTTTGAAGAGCAGAGCGTGTTCCCTCTTGACACCAAGCATCTTGTTACCCCTTCCTCAGGTCCTGTCCCCCATGCTGGGGCACTGGGGCCAAGGCATGTGAGGCTGGAGGCTGGCTGTGCCCGGCTCCCGGCTGGCCATGGCACAGGGACCGTCCGCCCTTTGGGGCTATGTTAGCCGAGTGGGGAGCAGCACCTAGAGCCCTGGGCAGTCCCGCTACGAAACTGCTCTGGGGCCTTGCTCTGGACGCGGTTTGTAAACTGTCACCATTGCATTTGTTTTCCCGGGAGCTGAGTAGAGCAGGCACACCGGGATGGCATACCGGGGTGCCCTCCCATGCTGCCTGACTGCTGGGTTGTAAGGCTGATGTATTTTCAACCATCAAAACACATGCAACCTTGCATGAAGTACAGGAAGGAGATTGACGCACTGTTTATCTTCCCCATGGTCAGTTCCTCACTGAAACAAAGTCTTGGCTTCTTTTCTGCTTCATTGCTGACAGGCCAGGGACTGGCAGGAGGCTTGTCCACCTGGTCATGTCTGCAGCACAGCAATCCTGCCCGAGTGCCTGACCGACCAGCGGTGCTCCTTTGTGGTGAGCACCCAGTGTTGAATCGCCGCTGCCATTGCTAGTGCCTTTGAAGAATCGCTCCCACTGGGTTTGCGCGCTGGGCGGCGTGAAGTTGGGGTGTGCTCGCTGGAGACCAGGTCACCCCACCTTTGCACCCTGGCTTTGCAGGAAAAGGAGCTGCGCTGGCTGAGACACGGAACCTGCCATTTCCAAATCCTGGCACAAAAATCCCTCTGCTACCAGTGGGGCATTGCTTTCCTGCTGAGATGGGCTGCTGTCTTACTCATCCTGACATCTGGGCAGGCCTAAGGCAGTTCAGGTCATCCTTTACGCCAGGTTAATGTTGTGCATGTGCGTGCTGCTGTGATCAAAAGGCCCCTTCAGCTGCCCTGCTTGAGATACTGGATGGGCTGGCAGCTGAGACTGATAAGAGCATATTGAAGTAAGCCTGCTGTATGTAAGGTTTTCCAGGAACGTTGAAATCGCTGTTACTTTGTGATGGATGGAAGTTCCCAAGAGAGGATTTTGTTTTCTTTCATATCAAATTGAAGTGCTCTAGGAAAAATCAATCTTTTTTTTCTTTTTCATGGAAAATGTCACATTTACCATTTCCCCCCATGTGTTTTGTGCATTGCACACCTCTAGGGTATGATTGAGGGTTGACTAGAGCTGAGACATTGACAAACGTGGCACTCAGACCCAGCTGGGAGAGGGTATCTCTGAGGAAACTTCACCACAATCTCACTTTGCTTTCTATTTTCTTCTTAGGCATCAGTTACCAACCACAGGGAGGGAGAGACTGCTGCAAGAGATAGTCTTTATACACGACTACGTGCAGCTAACCTAATATTGTTGCATGTATTATGCTTAAACATTGAACCTTGCTGAAGCATACGAGTACTCTTGCAATTGAACAAACTTTCTGGGCTCTAGTAGATAATCCATGCACTCAGAGGTTTGTACAGAAGAGACCTCTGTCAGCTTCTGCCTTTAGTGTTGCCCTGGCATACAGCAACACTACTGGGGGAAAACAACTACTCAGGAAAGAGTAAGACATTATATAGCTCAGAAGAACTGGTTAAGGGACTCCTGGGCAATGAGGAGTGATAGAAACTACTTTTAACCACTTCAGGCATAAGTAGATTAAAAGCCCAATTAGAGAAATGCATGGGGACACAAACAGCCCCAAGGAGAGCTGTTAGGTACAAAACCACAGCCTTTTCTTTAGGAAGTCTCAAAGCTGCAGGTAGCTGGAAGCTGGAAGGAGATCACTGCATGCTGTAGGGAAAAACCACTCTACGTTTGCTCGGTTCTCATACTCTCTCCCCAAGCATCTGTGCTCGCTAATGACAGGATATGGGATGAGGTGGACTTTTGGCATCATCCAGCTTTGCTGCCCTAATGTATTTAACGTTTCTGAAAGAGCAGAGTGGGTTTCGGGCCAACAGCAGGGCCCCAAGATCCAATCGGACCTTGTGAAGCGCTAGCTTCCCAAATTGCTGGCAGCCAGTGGGAAGATGTAATGTGATGAGCGTTGTTCATTACCCATGTAGTGGAGTCCCCTATGGTACAACCTGGGGAACAAGCAGTTGTGTAATCCGATGAATTTTACCATCTGAGGCAGAGTATTCTTCAGTGTTACCGATTTATTTCCCCACTCTGTTTTGACAGGATGGATGAATCAGCGATGCATATGAAAAAAGGCATAAAGCCTGAGCTTGGACCAGCTTTTTTAATTCAGCCCCAGTTTTTTTAATTCTGCATGGGAAATGTGTCTAGCAGAGGGAGTGTGAGGAGCATCCCTGATGATCTGCAGGGCACTGCACCGATCTGGGGAGCTCCTCTGGCTCTTCATCGCAGAGCAAGGAGACCTGCCACAGGCACCCATTCAGATGCTGGTGGTGGGTGAAAGTGTGACCAGGCATCTGTTGTTCTTCAGGTCTGTGCATTTTAGGTCTGATCCCAATCTTATTATTTGGGGGCAAGAGAGGAATCATTTCACTGAGGTCAGCAGAGATGCAGACCTGTCAAGATTTATGTAGCATGAAAAAGACTCAAGCAGGGATCCCTGTTAAGCTCCTGGAGCTGCAGGTGTGCTTGTAACCACGTTGCCTGTATAGAGCTTTTTCCCCTAGTTTCGCGGGAAGGGATGAATATTGATCCTCTACTGCTGCTCAGAGTTTTGCTGCTCTTGGTGGTCCCCTGGGTCCAGCCCACCTACTTCAATTCCGCTGTAAATTTTAGCCTGTCCTTTCTGTGCATAAGCATTAATTACCCAGAGGAGCTAGTTTCAGTGTCTTCTCACAGAGTCACGTAGGAGTCTTTTGGTTATTGTTCATCAGAGGACAGGCTTCATCACTTGGCTTATGCAATCCCATCCCAAAATCTCTTGCAAATCATTTTGCTCAGCCTTTTTACAAAGTGTGTTGTCATCACCAATCTCTCCACGTACCTATTTGATTTTTCTGACTCCTGGTCCACAAGTTATTAAGTTAACTCGAAATATATTTTAAAAATCCTTCTCCCTAGGATGGTAATTTTAGCAGCAGTGGCCTAATGGGGTTAATATGGATGGAATAAATGTGACATGGGATACGGCAGTGTCCTTGTCCAGCCAGCTGCTACTTTTCCTATCATAATGGGATGTCCCGGGCCATGTGTGCCCCCGGGCCCTCTGTGGCCACCTTGACTGTGTCCCTGTTGCTAGCCCCTGTGGTGGTGCTACTTGTTAACGATGGCAGAAAACAAGTTCCAGGCATAAATGTGACTTTTATGTTCTGCACTTCCATTTTCAAGTTGCTGATGGAGTGAGAGCTGCATGCACGGAGTGCTGTCTTTTGTCCTGGCAAGGCACTTGGTCTTCCATGGTTCAGCGGGGGTAATAACACCATGAAACAGCTGCACCACTTTCCTCTGCCTCACTACCCCTCGGAGTCTTTTGGCAGAGGAACGCTGAGCAAGATTTATCTGAGGGCAGTGCTTGAACAATAGCCCCCCCCGGCCATCCTCTCTTCCCACGGCCACCTCTCCCCCCGCGTTCCCCTCTCTATAGGCAATTTTCTCATTTATTTTTAATTCAAAACGGCTCATTGCCTGAAGCCTAGTGCTCAGCATTTTTCTGCTCCCTGTGTCCCATTCTTCCATCTTTTGAGCTCTGTCATGGCCTTTCCACATTTTAATTACAAGCTCAGCAGGTTTCAGGCTTCCCTGTTCCTCGAGGCTGAGCAAAACCACTCCTTTTGCTTTCTCCTCATTTTCGCAATCTGCCACGACCCACCTGAACGAATCTGGGCAGAAGACGGGCAGCATACCACAGAGCAAAGACTGAAGATTGGGTGGCGATACCAAGAGGGCAAAGTCTCTCCCACTGCTCGTTGTGGTGGTGGTGATAAGGTGGCACCGAACGCCTGCGTGCGGGGTAGCTGTTGACATCTCGGGGCGAGGGCGCCTGTATCTGCTGGGCTGCAGGCAGGGCCCTGGCCATTTTCAAAGGGCTTTGAAGTACCCTCTGACAATCTCCTCTGGGAGATAAGAGATTGCCGGGAGAGGAAGGAGTTCCTGGAAACAGTTTCAGTAGCACGTATGTTTATCTAGGCTGGGTAACCTAGAAAGAGGCCAAAACCTGGGCCACTGACACCCGAGAAGATATGCAGGGATTCAAGCACAAAATGCAAAGTAATGTGAGACCTCAGGTTTTAAAAGTTTGAATGGATAATTTTTCTAGCATCTGACTCAGGTCTGCAGTTGTACGAGGCAGACCTTGGTGGGTACATCCCTGCCTGGTCCTTTCACTATCTGCATGGAGCTGTTACTCGTGAATTTGCCTTCTCCCTCGCCGATGCCAATGCCAATGCCTATGCCGTCTGCCCATGCAGCTGCCCAGGACAGCCAGCCCCAGCGGTCTCACACTGGCTGTGTAAGGAAGTATTTGTTTTTCTTTGTTTTAAACTGAGCTCTCATTTGTTCCATCACGTGTCCCATAGCTCCAGCATTGTAGAAGGTGGTGAAGAGCAGTTTACAGGTAAATAGGCCACCAAGTGACCAGATAAATGGCAATGTGACCTGATCTACTGCACTCTCTGTTTTGTAAGCCATCATCGTATTTGCTTTTTTCCTCCTCAGCTGAAGAATCCCAGGCTTTTTTAATGTCTCCTCATAGGACACTCACTCCATCCCTTTGATCTTGCCGTCCCTCTGGGTCTCCCCTAACCCCACCATCCCGCTCCTGAGGGGCAGTGAGAAAAGCCGCAGGCAAAGCCTATGCCCCATGTTTTGTTCTTCAGCACTCTTCCTGTTAACGCCCAGCATTTTATGAGTGTTGTTTCAACAAGCTTTGTTGTTGAACCTTGCCAAAAACTTTCTGGAAATCCATCCATGTCATGTCCCTGGGACCCCCGTTACCCTTAAGCTTGCCTTCACCGCTTACAACCTTGGTGGCTTTCCAGAAGGGTTTCCCTTCAGACAAGGCAGACTGGCACTTTCCCAAAAGACTGTATTGTCCATGTGGTCCATTATGTTGCTCTTTATTGTAGCATCTACCCTCCACGCGAACATATGGGAAATAGTCTTTGTTGTGAGAGCGGTACAGCACTGGGAAGGAGAAACTGCCGAGGGGTTTGTCTGATCCAGATTCTTCTATGGATCTGTGATCTTACTGAGGATGAAAGTCAAGCAACCGCTTTCTACATCACCCCCTCCATCTGAAGGGCATGGATAGTGAAAATTTGCTATGGCACCAGAGCACTGTAAGGCTCTGGTATGCTAGGCCAAGATTTTCAGGTGTGACACAAGGTTTTGGCCACTTTGGTGGGTAGCTCACCAGGGATCATTCAACAGGCTTGATCATCGACCCAGTGGAAAGCAAGTCTCTTTATAACTATTCCAGGTCTGTTCGATTGCACAAATCCCCATCTGCATTTTATCCTTAGGAGGGCACAAATTCTTGAGGTGCATGAGGTGGGAGGCAGAGCAGCAGCACAAAATAATATTCTCCTGCCAAAGCGCTTTGAAAGGAGGTCCCCATGTCCTCTTTAAAGTGTAACTTAAAACTGATTTTGACTCACTGGACAAATATTTTGTGCAGAATGTGTCATTTGCCCAGTTAGAATGGAAGCTCAGTAAATTTTATCAAAATTACATTGAACAAGTTCCCATAATAAATTTGGTTGTGAAAGGCACTTATGAAAATGTAATGTTTGTAGTGGGGTCACAGAGAGCAGATTTGGTCTAGGAATTTTAAAATATTCCTAATTTTCTGGGAGATGACTGTGAGTCCCAGCTTTCAGCAATACGCATCTGCTGTTGCTTGACTTCAGACAACGGGGACGCTTGATATACTGTTATTCCAGGCGAGGGAAAAATGGAATATGATATTATTATAACTGATAGCTTTAGCAGGAAAACACAAAAGAAAAAAACAAGTTGGATTCTAACCTAATTTTTAAAGAGGTGTAACTGCCTGTTGTCACATTGGGAGCTTCCTGTCAGGATGCAAGGTGCAGCCTGTAGAGCTGGATGGTCAGGCATTTTACCTCTATGAATCCAGAGAAGCAACTGTTACATTCAATGCTTTTGGGAGTAGCAGTGTCAAAATAATGATGAGAAGCGGACAGGAGGCACTTGGCAAGCCTGATGACAGAAGGATGCCTTGATAAGCAGCGTTACTGTTTGAGATCCAGTCCAGATTTTCGGAATTCTTCATCTGAAGGGTCAGTTAAAGCAGTCACTAAACCCCTTTACCACTTGCCACAGATTGGTCCTAATTGGGAGCAGGTTGTTCTGACCGGAGGCTTCATTTGCTGGTAAAGCTTTCTGGCGTAAACCAGGACTGGCCGACCAGGAAGCAGCCCCAGATCCCCATCGATCTGTGACAGTTTAAAGTGAATCGACATGTCACAGCAGCTTTCTTATGGGTCCTTTGCATCACTTTACTGTACAGATGAGACTCTTAACATTTACGAGACTTGAAATTTTGACCTATGCTTTGGATGCAGAAGACCACGGAGGAGAAAGGGGCACAGAGAGAGAAATGGAAGTGGCAGCAGGCAGGGTCAGAGCTGCAACCGAGCAGTGCCTTGGGGCTGCTGGGCCTCCTCACAGTCCTGACATTTGTCGTTTCACTAATAAACAGGATAAAAAGCTATTTGGGGCAGGGGAGTGCTAGATCCTCAGGTTTCGTTTTAACGCAAGCCCCCATTTGCTTTGTAGTCCAGACTACTGGCTTCAGAGGGGTGTTTCCACAGTGAGGACGGCAGTTGCGGCACAGGTTCCTGGTCATTTTCCCCCGACACTGTATTTCTCACTCAGGCTCTTCTGTTTCTGATTAATTCGCAATCAAGGTGGCAAAAAGATAGCACAATCTGGTGTTTACAGATAGCTTTGTCTGTAGTGGGTGGACCAGAGTGAATGTTCTCAGGACACGTGGCCCATAAAAAAACCATGATGGAAGGTCTTGGAGCTGCTTTATTTTCCCCTTCTCCTTTTCCTGTCCTGGTTGGTGGGGTTACTCCCAAGAGCGGTGTCGCCAGCTGATAATTTCCCTGAGTGTTGCAATCAGGCTGGGACTTCTGCTTCAAAGACTATTCCACTGGCTCATTCAGCTCCCCACAGCCAACACACGTTGCCTTTCAAAAGCAAACACTTGAGCGGGAAAATGTGTAATAAATGGAATAGCAGCATTGGTGATGCTCGTTTGGAAAAGGAGATAATCTCCGTTGTTTGCACTACCACATGTTAACGGGTGAAGCATCTGCGACATTTGCTCAATAAAGCTGGCGCTGAATTTGTCTCCATTGCCTAGAAAATCCCCTTTAATCTTGTGAAACGCTATCTCTGTAATAAGAAGTATATCATGGCTTGCATCACTTTGCTTATTCCCCTCTATTGTTTCAATCTGATGTGGTGCCAATTTGCAAATATTTAGCTAGATTAAAGCGGTTGGCTTGTGTGAGGGCGAGAAGCATGAGTAACCAGAACAGAAAGAGAGAAACAGAATTTATTGTATAAATGTGCTTCCACAGACCTTTTACTCAACACTTAGACTTTTGGTTTCATTTCTCCTCCAGAAAGTTTTGCACCCAGGCAATTCAAGCTTTTCCTCTCCACCTTTTATAGCTGCTGCTGAAAGTTAGATGTCTGGTCCTTTTGGGCTGCATGTTGCCAGATCAGTTAAATAAAAACCTCATTTATCTGTAGTCTATTTGGCTGTGATGGAAGATGGGATTGCTCTGGCTGGGTAGCTTAGGAAGGTCTTAGCTTTGTGTGCTTTTCTAAGCAGGCGGATGAGACTGCTTATGTGAAGAGCCAGAGAGTTTAGGTGACACGAAGAGGGACAGAGGTGGGATTTTCCCCGTGCGGTCTGGTTCTTTGGCCTACAGACTCAGGTCCCAAATCTGCTCCCATTTACGCTGTGTAACTCTAAAGTAACTTGATTTACAACAGCCCACTCTGGATTTAACGCCGTGTAATTGATGGCAGAGTCTGGTCCTTATTATTCATTCTGCACCTAGCCAGTTTAAAGGGTCAGGGAAAATATCTGTGGAACAGAACGGCCTTTGATCTTTGGTTTAATATTTCTGCTACATTTTACATACACAAAGAGCTATCGTGGCCTTTTTCTAAGAGTTGTTCAGCAAGGAGAGGCATAAGAAGAAGTCTCCGTGGTGGTGAGAAAACTTCTGGGACATGTGAAACATAAAGTAGAAATGGGTGAAGGACGAAGATGGATTTCTCCCTCTGTTATTCCCACTAATAAGGCTATGTGCAGGTAGAGGAAAGGAAAATGGCGAATACACGGCTTCTTTATTAGCTCTTTTCATTTGAAATTGTTGGTTCGGAGTATCACAGAGAATGACATTGCGAACACCAACGCTACTGTGAGTGTAATACATAGTGTATAGCTGCCCCCAAGAATTCTCATTTGCCAACATACAGCCTACACCTGCGCTACCTCATCATTATTCTAAGTATAGCAGTAAAAGAAAAAGATAAGGCATCTCAGTTCGCTGTTTGCACATGCTGGCTTTTGTGACATCGCAGCTAATATTTAGTTTCACCACTGTCCCAGAACGTAACAGGAAGCGTCAAGAGGGTTTCAGGGAGGTGAGACATGTATCTGTAACATCCGTTCTAGATACTCACCAGGGCCCAGTTAATAGGAACAAGTTGTATTTGACGCTATCTGAGCATAACTCACTTTTCTTCTTTGCTTTGCAAAACGATGGGATGGAGACTTGAGATGTGCTTTTCAACACCACTCATTACGAGAAGCAATGCAGCGTGGCTTCCCTGGTGCACCAACAGCTCGGGTTTTCCTTTGGAGACCCATCCTCTCCAAATCAAGTTTTCAGCCACGCAGAGCAACCAGTGGTCGGAGGGTCAGGATTAGCCCACAGGGACCGTTTTAGCTGGCTTCCAGACATGCCAACAGCTCTCCAGGCCAGCCAGGCTGTAGTGACTGCTATGCATTTTGGGGGATCAAAGAGGAATGAATACCTCTGTTAGAGCTGTTGGAGTTTGTTAAGTCAGGTGCAGATCGGGCAAATTAATTTCTAATGGCCCAAGGGCCCAGCCCTTGACCAGCAAGGTGAGAGCGAACGCGAGGTGGGAAGGAAGACAGCCCGTAAGAACACAGAGTCTACTACAGGGAAAGCCTTATGCACTGGAAGGGATGAGCTTGGGCTTCAGAAATGCTTTATTTTAAATCCCTGTCCCTGGCTGGAGAAAAATAATTTCCATTCTATGCTGAGATATCAACCTGTTTGCAAAGTGGTAGTGTCTAGAAAATAATATCCCATGAGCATACATTCTCAATAAATTCCTTGTAGTGAGATAGTTACTGATCAGAAAAAGAGGCTGTCTTTAAGGCTGTTCCAGACTTCCTGCTGGATACGTACAAGGAATAAAGAGCACTACAGATCTGTGTTGACATTTTTATCCAGCAGCATATAAAGCACTGCTGCCCTACGAAAATTCAGTGTATCTGCTGCCCGCGTGCAAATTTTGTCTGCTTTTTTGCATATGACTTCTCTGACTTGTTGATGCTGTGGAAAATTGGCTGTTTTCACTTCACACAGGGAATTAATTATACTTTTGCCATTCTGACTTGCAGAACTCATGCCAGATAATTTTCACATAAGATTAGGGGGCTGAGCAAACCTATGAAAAGTCTAACAGCATTAGCCCTGAGCCCCCCACCGTATTGAGGAACAGGCAGTAAGAAGCCAATTAATGTCCTCAAGAAGGTTTATACACTTTGGCTTGCATCCAAGAGCAAACGTGATAATGACTGGAAAAAACATATTCGTCCGCAGCCTGTGCCAATTTTTTAGCTTCAAGCCATTAATTATTCCATGTGTCACGAGATGACAGGATACCCCACAGACAGACCCATGGGTCTCTGCTCACAGAGCGCTGGGTGAGAAGCAGCAGCCTTGCCAGGTGAGCGAGATGCCTGCAGCCCTGCCCATTCACATGCCCTGCAAAAAGACCTCCATCCTGCTCAGTTCAGAAAAGCTTGTGGATGTTTAGCTGTCAGTGGGATGTGCCCAGCCTAAACTGCCTGGATCCCTTGGTTACAGCTGCACAGGGGACATGGACGAGCTCCCAAGATCCCCGCTCTGGGTGCTGCCCCAGCAGGATGTGATCCAGGACCCCGGGGTGTGCTGCAGCACACACCCTGCCCGCACAGCCTGGGAGAAGACTGCATTGCCTCGCCTGGAAATACCTGAAATACCTGTGGGCCACTCGTGCTTCCTCACTAGAGGCTTACCGAGCACCCTCAATGACCTTCCCTCCCTGCGCTCCAGCTTCTCCTTTCTGCCTCCTCACTTCTGGTCTTGCCTAATTTTGGCAGGGCAGTGGCCCGACTGTGTCCCTCCCCTTCCAGGGAACACACGTCCTCTCCTGGACCATGCGAGGATGCGAGGGTTTGGGTTTGTGTTGAAACTTTGCCTCGCAGGGCCACTCCTACAATTTTGGAGTGGATTTTCCTTTCCCAGAAGCCGCTCTCGTAGTGCAGCTACTTCCTCTTGTAATTAGTCGTTGTGCCTTAGAAAAAGTGCAGCTCTTTAAAGGGAAAGGATTTTAAAATGCTCACTGAAGCGAAACGTCCAAGCTGAACCCCATTTTGGTTTTACGGTCTCTGCAGGGTTTAATCGTGCTTCTGATGGACTGTAACATGAGATTTGGTCTATACCTACACGCCTAGAAAATGTAACCCAGGCCTTCCCCCTCACCAAATGAGAAAAGTCAAGTGCCAAAAACTTCTCTTTCCTTCAGTGGGTGAAATGCTCTCTCTCCATCCTTGGGCAGAGATGTTCTCAGAGATGCCTGATAGGGAGCTTAAATCAAAGCTGAATCTGGGGTGTAACCTTGAAATGCCATCCAGCAGAAAGGCCAGTTGTATGAGCAATGTGTATTTTCCATTTCGGTGACAGGCAGCACCACGGCCAACCTCTACCCCAACTCATCCCACTGAGACCACGCATACAGTTGGTAATAACCCGGGGGCTTCTGTTTCCACAGGGAGAGGCATTTGGCAGAGAGGCAGGAGCCAGGGGAAAGCCATACTTTGGAGCAGCGTTGCAGAGGGAGCCCTGCCGCTTTCCAGGGTGCCCAGGTGACAGGAGCTTGCCACAGCCCTGCCCCTGGGATGAAGTGTCCCCATAGTGCAGCCATCACAGGGTGGCTCTGAGCAGAGGGTGACACGCAGGCAGGAAGGGCCCTGGGCTCCCTGGCCCCATCCAGCTCTGAGCTGAGCAGCTGAAGAGGGACGATACTCCCAAGCACACCCAATTGCTTGCTGGGGAAGGGACATTGTGCACCTGGGGACAGTCCTTGATATGAAGTGTTTGAACTTGGTAGGAAAGCAATTGCTTGCAACATCCACGCAGCTCTCAGTAAAAGCATTCTTCAGGAGCTGTGTCCTGCCACAGCAACTGCTGAGGCAGTGTGCATGCCCTATACTCAGTACTTGGGATTCCCTGTGGGAAAGCTGGTGGGTGCTGCTTTATTAGACTGCCTTGAGCCTTCCAGATGGCAGTAGAA
>VZSC01017610.1:350342-374852 GCA_013398225.1 Steatornis caripensis | reverse complement strand
GTCGATAAGTTCTTTTTCCGAGTTTTTCGGTAACAGTAATACCTCAAAAGACAATGGAAGTGTCACGGTTTAAAGCTGGGCCCAAACCAGGACAGTAAGTTATTTTACAGACAGGAGTTAAGGACTTTTAGTTCCTCAGCATTTGAAAGGAAAGTAGGCTCATGTATNTATCTACATCACATTGGTGTCGATAAGTTCTTTTTCCGAGTTTTTCGGTAACAGTAATACCTCAAAAGACAATGGAAGTGTCACGGTTTAAAGCTGGGCCCAAACCAGGACAGTAAGTTATTTTACAGACAGGAGTTAAGGACTTTTAGTTCCTCAGCATTTGAAAGGAAAGTAGGCTCATGTATAGACAGTAAGCAGACAGGAAGAAGGCCCCCTGCCCTTACTATGGAAAGCTAGACAGGCCAAAGGAACAATCGGAGGAGGATTAGGAAGCTTCCTGGAGTTTGTTGAATTCATAAATTCATTGGCTCACAAAGCACATCTTAGCTACAATATTATGGATTCGCTGAAATGGATTTTATTTGCCTTTGCATCATAAGACTTCTGAAATCTTTGAATCATAACTGAATGGCTCGAAAACATCTGGTCTTGTTTAACCACAAGCTACTGTTCTTGATACCAGTCATCCCCTGGATGGAAATCAATCAACATTTAAAACTGTAGGTTCAAAATATGTATTCCTTTTTTAAAAGTTTCTAATTCAAACGCACTTTGATTTTGATGTAGGAACATCTTGAAGCAATGTGCCTTTATCAATGACAAAATACTTAGCAATAAACATAAAACAGTTTCTTCTCTAGTATTAAGAAGACTTGATTCAGAGGAAATTCAGAGGTATTTTCATGCCATTTTTCAGATCCACTCACATTTTCCTTTCCAGTGAATAACAATGCATTCTTCAGCTTCACTAGAATCCTCCTTTGAGTCCTGCTGCACCTCCATCAGTTTGTCCCACCAAAAGAGTAGCAGGGAAGACCAACATCTACTTCTGCAGGTGTCAGGACCATGACCATAATCCCCTGCTCTTCCAAACCCTGGGGGTCTGGCTGCCTGAGGTCAAGGCTAGCTCTGACACCATGCAGCTGGGTAGCCTTGTAGCAGACTGCTGCTAGTATGATAGTAGAGCATTCCCTACTATCACTCCCAACCTGCGTTTATGCTCAGGTCCTCCTCGCCTGTTGTCTCTGCTTGAGCTTCATTAGAGTCTGGCCAGATACCAGCTGATCTGGCCCACTGACTTGCCTCTGGACCTGTTGCATTACTAGGGACCCTGGTGATTAGCAGATGGTCACTACCTCTGGACCTGCTCTGCACTTCTAGTCTGGATAGTGTGTGATGGCACCACTTCTTGGGAGGTTGTGGTACTGACTCCTTGTTGTCATTCTCAGCTTCCAGCTCCCTTTCCTCATGGAACAGCCTGCTCCCTGACATCAAGAAAAAAGAAATCCTGAAAGTGATTTTTCCCTCTCATTGTGTGAGCTTTTTTGTTGCAAAACTTGGGGATTATTAAAAGAAAGTCAGAAATTAAGCTGCATGTCTGGGACACCCTGGCAAAATAGGCAGCCTTCTAGGGTGACAAAACATGAGAAATATGCACACACCTCATGGAACAGCACTGTCTCTGTGTTTGGCCTAACTCAACAGCAGCATGAACAGCCAAGAAATTCACATATTTGGCAATTGCACCTTTTCCTGCTGGGGGAAAAGACCTAGGAAATAACTGAGGAACCTCTCTCCACAGAGAGATCAGGGTTGGGAAGCTGGAGCATGGTCACACTTTTTCACCAGCCACACTTAATGATGCCACAAGTATGATGCTGAAGTTGCAGAACAACGTAGCTGTAGAAGGAGCCATAACCAAAGAAAAAAACCCTGGACTTCAAACTTTTTTTCACTGGCTGATCTTCCTGCCTCTAGAAAGCTCTTCAGCTATTTCTGTTTTGTCAATTGTATCCATGTATCTGGCCCCATATCTTTTTCTTTCTCTACCAAGTCCATGGTGAATGGGAAAAACAAAAAAATGTGTGCTTTCTACAGCTACTTCCAGCTATTTCTAAGAAACAGGTCAGGTGGGGGATGATGGGCAGGCACCAAAATGTCCTTCCTTGTGCTGTTGTTCTTTTTTTTCATGACTTGGTGCCCTCTCTGCATACATAGGAAAGAGAGGCAGAACAGGGCCAAATCTCTCGCCACCTTTCCTTGGGTTATGGGAGTACAAAAGGTTTTCCTCCCTTCCATAGTCAAACTGAAGACAGACAAAAGGGAAATTCTCGGCAAAGGGCCGTGATTTATTTTGCGTCTCACTTGTTTTCTCTTTCTAGGCACCATCTCTCAAAAGGCCAAAGACTTTTCAGGGCTCACTTGTTTTTTTCTGAAGTAACCTTAAGTCTGTAAAATAGCAATTCAACCCACTCCTGTTACTTCACAAATAAATGCAGGAGCGGATCACCAGCCAAACGACTTAAGTGAGTAGAGATAAAAAGGGGAAAAAAATTGTAGATTTACCCAATAGTAAGATTACGTGTGTGCCAATACAGCAAAAAGGATGTACATCTCCCAGGCAAGGCTATTTGTGCCTCCTCCCAGATTTGTGTCTAAAACATGAGAGAACACAACAGATGTATATTACATTGAAAAAGTGACATACATACACGTTTAAATCATATTTCTTTGTGTGGTGCAGCAGGGAAAAATGTCCTTTTCTCACTGGTAATTAGAGGGTGCAGCAGATGGTGGGGCTTACTGTACTTGGTAAGGTCCATTAAAGGAACCCAGGCTGCCAAGTGATTCTTCATTAGAATAAGTCTATTAAAGTGTACCCAAAAGTTTTCCTAGGGTTTAGGAAACTTTCTCTTGTGTAGTAATATCCTGTAAAAATTATTATTCTCATTCCTACTGAATGGTTTTCCTTCTGGCATCAAGAACATTATCCTAATTATAATACACAAAGGCACCAAACTGTATGTATACATGGCCAGATACATTCCCTGTCACTACTCAAAAGAGCTTGTAACTCAAGTAGAAGAAAGAAATATTATCATCATTGCACATGTGAAAAACAAAGACATAGAGAGGTTAGATCTTGTTAATATAGCAACAGAGAGCCATAGACAAGATGGGCCATAAACTCAGACCTCTGAAGCCAAATACAAGCAATTTTCACAACCACTAGCAATTTAGCCTTTTCAGTTTCAGCTCAAGCCACTGTATGCTGATAAACCATGTCTCAAAAATTGCCATACCCTTCCTTGAGAAGATTCTTTTTTATTCTTTTTTTTTTTTAAATGTCATGTGTTCTTTCTGCTCTGGGAGATTGCAAAGAGGTACACACAGAGATGTGAAATGAATGGTGGTTACTTCCTGCCATGTTCATTGCTTGGGATAAATAAGAATTCATGTCAGGGGATGAAAAATAATAATTCCCCTCTGATGTGAGTCACTCGATTTACAGCACATGTATACCTCCATCCTAAATTGAAAGGGGTTATAAATGAAGAATTTTCAATATTCCTTACGTAGCTGCCATATAAGTTCATAGTGTTTCTCAGGGGTGATGAAGACTAGAAATCAACATTAATCTTTCTCCTTTAATCTAGTTATCAGAGCACTCCGCTAATAGTATTTTTCCCCTATAATGGAAGAGGTAAAGCAATTCTACCCTCCCTTAAAGCATATATGATATACACTGGGCATAGCTACCACACAGTGAGTTCAAGTCAGTAGTCCTTCACTTTGCACTAGAGAACTTTGGTTCAAAATATGCACTAGAGAACTTTGTTTCAAAATACAAGTTCCTTGCTTGTCTTTGCTTCAGCTTCCTCCTCAAGTCACAGATGATCCTAGATAAGTATTGCATACTACTTCTGCTAACAAATAGTAGGAAAATTATATCATAAGCCCAGAACCAGATATATTGGCACTTCAGGGCACTTTGCCAGCCACAGCATCAACTCCTGGGGTACAAGCATTGGTACCTCCTTTTGCCACCTCCTCAGAAACAGAGCCAGTGCAGACACATTTCTCACCTGACCTATGTCAACTGAGTCCACACAGAATTGCAGAACTGCCATTTGTGGTGCACACATTTCCTGCAAAGTGACTGAACTTGAGCTTAACAGGCCACAGAATGATGTGTGTGATTATTTCCAGGACAACCACTGCAGGCACCTGTACAAAACAGAGTAATACACAAAAATAATGTCCTTGGTACAATAACTCCAAATGTGTCAAAGATTCAAGTGCCAAATATGTGATCAACATTTCAACTACACAAATACACAGACATACAAATGTGTTAAATAGCCACAAAGCACATATTTAATGCAACAGAATAGAACATCTTCTAGTAGAAAACTATTTCAGAGCTAATTAATGTCAAGTCCTAGCTTCTGGACAGTTATGGCAAGCTGGTTATTGTTTGGCAAGGAACATACCATTGCTGGATTATTTCGTTGCCTGAATAAGTCTTGTGATAACTCTGAAACTGAGCTGGACTCCTTGCTGGAGAGGCCAAGGATCCTTGGCTAAGCAGCAATACTTAAAGAAAAAGCCAAAACCTATTGAATGAGTTTTCAAACTAAAAAAATTGAAGGGTTTGTGATCTAAAATGGCTGAATATGTAAACACTGTATACACTTTTATATCAGCTGTACAGCAGCTTAAACCGATATTACACTGTACGCTATCAAGTTACTCTAGGGATAATTCAGGAAGTATTCCTTGTAAAAGAAATTTCCTCACCTACCTTGCCTATAATTAAGGTTGAGTTTCTATATTTTCCATATTTATGTTGATTTCAACACTGCTGTCTATCCAGAGAAACTGCTAAACATAGAAAGTAAGTAAATCACTGCAACCACAGCCAGAACCACAATAAGCTCCTCACTGAAAAAAGCATCTCTGAAAAATAGATCAATACACCAAAGAAGCAGATCGTGGTTTATAAAGAACTTACATCAAAACTTACTATTTAAGGAAAAGGAGAAAAAAAATGTATTATTTTTTGTTTACCTCTCTGTACCAAGAAAGGATCAGTTATCCTCTTTATGGGGATTTTCCTACACAGCAATATGCTTCCATAAAAAGAAGTCTGATTGCTACTTACTTTGCCAAAGTAAAGGTGGACTACAGGCAATCTTGGAGGTTAAGATGTGCAGACAGCGACAGTGCCTGCTCTGAGCAGGGTGCCCAGCCCTTCAAGGTGCTTATTGTGACCTTAGGCAAATAGCAAGCTTCTCAGCCACAGAGAAAATGTGATGTGCTAGGAGACTAGGGTATGGTTAGGGCATTAAAAACACAAGCGAAGCAACAACATCATATGAAACTATGCCTGTATACCACCAGACAATAGTGAATGTCTGCATTTGCTTCTCTGGGTTTTAGGTTCGTTGTTTAGCTTTGAGTTGGCACATTTGAAAAGGATCTCTTAAATACAAAGTGAGACGTAAGCTAGTAAAATTTTATTTTCAATATTCTTTGTTTTGTACACTGAACAGTGAAGTTCTAATCGAATGCTTTTGTAAAATGAGGGAAGTCAAACATTACATGGCAGCCAGGAACTTCACAATACTTCAAATTCTCATTTTTAAATCTTTTGTGCGTTTCTTCCTTTGACTTTGATCATAGAATGTAACACTGAAGGCATTGGGTCTAAAGGAGTGGAAGGTTCTCTGGAAGGCTGAAAATTTTGATATATAGTATACCAAACCAAAAACTTAGAATTCAACTGCAATGCATTTTAAGCCAAACACCTTAATGTAAGACTATAAAAGTGGCTCTGTTGGGTAAGACCATAGGTTCATCTAGCCCACCGTGCTTTTTCCCACAAGTGCCATAGAAGAGTGCTTGAGGAAGGACGTAAGCTCAAGCTAAGTATTTCCAGTTTTTCCCGCCCAACCATTTTTTTGCTTGGAAGAGTGCTGAGCTAGCTGGAGTTTCTAGAATTGCAGTCATTCTCCATGAATTTCCCTCTCAGGAACATGTCGGTCCTCCCCTGGGACACACAAAAACCTCCAGTCACCCTAGTGGTGAAATAGTTCTCCTGCCTTCTGCGTGAAGAACAAGCTCATGGTGTTTATCTTGATATGACTCCTATGACCACCAGATCACAGCCTCATGTTCCCAGTCAGGAAGAGAGAATGAACAGCAGATTCTTCTCTGCCCAGTCTAGGTTCTTCCATGCTTCATAGACTTTTGCTACAACTCCCTTCCCCAAACACATCTCTTCCCTAGAAGAAACACAATTTATTGAGTCACCTGTGATTTGTAAACCACTAGAGATATTTGATCACCCTTGTTGCCCTCCCCTAAACTTTTTCCATTTCTGTTCTGTTCTTTTTGGGAAGCGGGGCACAGTATTTAAGCCACAAGTGAGCCATAGATTTATACTGAGTCACAGTACTAATGTTCTCAGTTTTAGTCTCTGCTCCTTTCCTCATATTTCTGAAAATTTGAATTGCTTTCTAACTAATATGAAACAATGAGTTCATGTTTGCATGAAAATATGAGTCACAACCCCAAGATTTCACTCCTGAGTGGTGATGGGAGCTCAGAACCCATCTTTTCATATGCAAAGTTTGGATTGTTTTTCCCATGTGCATGACTTCATATTTACCAATTTTGAGTTTGAGTTGCCTCTTATTTAGTAAGTGTTCTGCTTTGTATAAGCTATCCAGTACTGTCTTCCAGAATATTCTTATTTATTACTGTAATTGGTTTTTTGTATTTAAAAGAAACATAATTTGTTTTTCAATAATAATTGTGCCAGCAATTTCCACAATACATTATTAACATGCTTTTTAATTCAATTACAGAATAAGAAGTAACACTTTCTATTTTGAATTAGAACATTTAAATTGTTGGGAAACAGAAACATCCTTAGAGCCGAGTTCCAAAACTTACAATAATTGCTAATGTTGACTTCATAATCATAGATAAGAGAATGCCATATGCCTTTTGTTACTGCATTTTAGTTTGGAGACTGATACGAGTTTTCTGAGACTCTCTTTATGCATGACTACCTGGGAGATAAATAATATGGAATTAATATTCCATTATCTGATATGGAATTAACTGGAATAAGCAGTTAATTAGTGATAAGTGTCCATAGGCATTAAATAATAACAATACTTACCTTATCAAGTTTTAGACAAAAGTTGAAAGTTGGTTTCCTTTTTGACTTGTTCCCACTCAAAAGATATAAGAAAATTTAATCACAATTTATGTTTGTGTTTAGAAAAGTAGCAAATACAATTCTTTATATCAAAATAAGTCTGTGATTTTCTCTCATTTGGTCATTTAATAATAAATATCATTCTTGGGCTATACAAACTTAAAGACACTGAGAAAATAGCTAAAGAGGATTTAGATAGAAAAGAGAACGGGCAAAATTTCAACCGCCAAGATAATTATTGAGCTATTGTGTATTGAAAGTTATATTTGTTAGATGTGATTTGAAACTTCTGGTGCTAAGTCTCATATGTATTTTAAGCATATTAATAACGTACTACATTATTCCAAGACAGTGAGACATTAATTCAATTCTGTCTGTATGTCATCTTCCAAAAGAACAGTATCAAGTTAACAGGAATTTCTCCACTTACCTCAGTAGAGCCACGATTCCACCCAAGACTGAAAAGTCTGGAAATATCGGTCTGCAGAAAAAGCTGAGAAAACCACGTTTTATTAAATGCAAGCAAAACTGCAATTCCAAGACGCTTCCGCTTCTCTGTGTGCTGTGCTGTAGCATAGAGAGAACACATACTAATGCCCTAGGGCTAGAATGAACCTGGAATTCCTGGACAGAAGACTTCTTGTTGAACCTTCTTTCCACAAGGAAACTTCACAGACATATCTACATCTGAAATTGGGTCACAAGGATCCAACTGCTGTGTGGAAGGCGATGATAAACTCTGTAAGCCATCTTTGCTATTCACACCTTGCATGTAAATGAGCAAATAGAATAATAGCACCACGAACTAGTGTCTGATAATGAAAAGGAAAAAGAGTATTTGTCTTCAAGAACCAGAGGAATCTTGCTTAGCTTGATTAAGCTATTTGATTTAGCTAAACAGAAGTAGGAAGAGGGGTATAAATAAAGCCTACATTAATATTTTTTTCTAAAGAGCTTGACGAAATTGCTTCAAATTAAAACAGGTCTATCAGCTGAATTCCCATGCAGTTGTGGAGGCAACTGATATCAAACATTGTAACTTGGATTTTATAGACATTTCCTATGAAAGTTGTTTTAACGGGAAGCAGTATAATTTTCAAAAGAGCTATTTATTTTTCTGAATATTAAACCTCAGAGAGGAATACATTACCATCAACTTCAGAAGAAATGTGGAGATCAGTCTTGCTGAGGTGCTGCTGTTATCTCTAGAGTGGAAAAGGCTTTGTTGATTGTTGGGAAAGAGCCTGATAATGCACTTTGAAGAGGAAACTGGGCTTCAGAGTTCTTAGTGAAGGTGTCATGCTCAGCCCTGAAAAATACCTCTTTATCTGTTGTCAGGAAAACTGGAAAGAAGAAGCTATAAGAAAATTTTCCTCCCTTAGAAGAAAGATATAGCCTGATATGTCGGTATAACCAGGCATGGGACATCACACATCAGTTCTTGGGTTTTGAAATGAGAATGAGGAAGCTGCATTCCCAAGAACAAGCAGTTGTTACAGTCACAGGGCTGGGAATGCTCTAAGAAGTCCTCCTGAGAGTATGCCTACATGATAAGTCCTGGCATATAGGATTTCATTGAGCCCACACTCCATTATAAATGACCATATTAATGTGGATTTGGGCAGCTGAAATGTCCCATCACCTGGGTGTTTATTGACTCAGCTTCAGAGCTGGGCAGGCATGGCCACATGCTTCTTTCTCTTTGAATAATGGGAAGAGTGACAGCCCATGTCAATGGCATACAACATAACCATTCCCATTGAAGCAGGATCCATTATCTCTAATGCATTTGAACATGGGACCAGAGATGACTTTCAGAACACGAATGTCTACACGTGGTCACCCAGACATGTCTGCCCCACAGGTGAGAGGACAAAGTGTAAGTGCTCTTCAGGACATGCGTGAGGGAGGGAGAGTACCAGCTTCCCAAACTTGCAGACAGCTCATGCATGGGTGTCTTTGAGCTAAGATGAAGCGGGTTAGCTCAGACCAGTGACATTCAGAAGTTTTTTACTCCTTTCTATATTCGCTGTAAACTCGTAACTGCCAGTTAATCATGGAGCAGACAGAGCAAGATGGTAGGATGAGCTATTTGATTTACCAGTTTGCTTCACAAACTCTGGCAAAGCCATTTAACCTTTGAAAGATAATGCGTCCATGAAGTCATATTGATGAAAACAGAGCCTAATCATCAAAAACAACATGCAAAGTTAAACACCTTCAAAGTCGTAGGCAGTTTGGCTTTATACATGGCTTCATACTGTTAATTAAAGAAGTTACTAAACAGATTGCAGNAAGAGTGACAGCCCATGTCAATGGCATACAACATAACCATTCCCATTGAAGCAGGATCCATTATCTCTAATGCATTTGAACATGGGACCAGAGATGACTTTCAGAACACGAATGTCTACACGTGGTCACCCAGACATGTCTGCCCCACAGGTGAGAGGACAAAGTGTAAGTGCTCTTCAGGACATGCGTGAGGGAGGGAGAGTACCAGCTTCCCAAACTTGCAGACAGCTCATGCATGGGTGTCTTTGAGCTAAGATGAAGCGGGTTAGCTCAGACCAGTGACATTCAGAAGTTTTTTACTCCTTTCTATATTCGTTGTAAACTCGTAACTGCCAGTTAATCATGGAGCAGACAGAGCAAGATGGTAGGATGAGCTATTTGATTTACCAGTTTGCTTCACAAACTCTGGCAAAGCCATTTAACCTTTGAAAGATAATGCGTCCATGAAGTCATATTGATGAAAACAGAGCCTAATCATCAAAAACAACATGCAAAGTTAAACACCTTCAAAGTCGTAGGCAGTTTGGCTTTATACATGGCTTCATACTGTTAATTAAAGAAGTTACTAAACAGATTGCAGTGTGTTGGGTCTCTGTGGTGGGGCTTTGGTAGCAGGGAAGGGGCTGGCTGGTGGCCCCTGTCAGAAGCTGCTTGAAGCTCCCCCAGCTCCAAGGTGGCCCTGACTCGGGTTGAGGCCGGACCGTTTAGACAACAGATGCGCCTCTGCGATAACGTATTTAAGGACGGGACAGGACAAAGAAATGGCAGTTCAGACCTGCAGCAGATAGAAGAGGGAGATGTGAGGAAAACACCTATGCAGATACCTGGAGTCAGTGAGGAAGGAGGGGGAGGAGGCAGCAAGAATACATTCCCCTGCAGCCCATGGGAAAGGGCAGGCTGTGCCCCTGCAGCCCATGGAGGCGGGAGGAGGGAGAGACACCGGGAGAGAGGGGACTAGAGCCCAGGAAGGAGGGAGGGGTGGGGAGAAGGTGTTTCTGTTTTAAAATCTGGCTTTTGTTTCTCCTTATCCTACTCTGTTTTGATTAACTGATTAAATTTAGTATTTTTTCCCCAAGTTGAGTCTCTTTTTGCCCGTGACCATAACTAGTAAGTGAACCCTCCCTGTCCTTGTCTCACCCACCAGGGTTCCTTATATCTTCTCCTCATCCCGGTGTGGGGGGAGGAGTGAGTGAGCAGCCGTGTGGTCCTTTGTTGTCGGCTGGGCCTAAACTGCTACATGCAGCTACACACAACTGAGGTTTATTGAGAGGAGATGATCAAAGCAGAGGGAGAGGAAAAAGTATTTTGGGGAAATGCTCTCCAAGACCCCGTCAGGCACTGCAGGAGCCTGGAGGTCCCCAGGGGCCATGGGAGTTTCCTTGCATCCATCAGACAGGGCCTGCCCATCAGCCTGCCCCACCACCTCCACCTGGAACAGGGCAGCTGGGGGGCACTGGGACAGCCCCAGTCTAGGGTATCATGTACCTCCTTTGGGACAGAGATGGGGATGGGCTGAGGTCAGGCCAGGGATGTGGGCCTGTGGGTGGGCCCATCTCAGTGACGCCCACGGGCAGGCAGGGCTGTGGGCAGCTGGAGACGACCCTGCTGTGGCATTGCTGGGGCAGGGTCTGACGGCCCAGGGGGGTGACATGGAGTTCTGGGCTGTGGGCAGGGTGGATGGAGCCCCAGGGGAGTCAGGATTGCCAGTGCCNACAACTGAGGTTTATTGAGAGGAGATGATCAAAGCAGAGGGAGAGGAAAAAGTATTTTGGGGAAATGCTCTCCAAGACCCCGTCAGGCACTGCAGGAGCCTGGAGGTCCCCAGGGGCCATGGGAGTTTCCTTGCATCCATCAGACAGGGCCTGCCCATCAGCCTGCCCCACCACCTCCACCTGGAACAGGGCAGCTGGGGGGCACTGGGACAGCCCCAGTCTAGGGTATCATGTACCTCCTTTGGGACAGAGATGGGGATGGGCTGAGGTCAGGCCAGGGATGTGGGCCTGTGGGTGGGCCCATCTCAGTGACGCCCACGGGCAGGCAGGGCTGTGGGCAGCTGGAGACGACCCTGCTGTGGCATTGCTGGGGCAGGGTCTGACGGCCCAGGGGGGTGACATGGAGTTCTGGGCTGTGGGCAGGGTGGATGGAGCCCCAGGGGAGTCAGGATTGCCCGTGCCTCAAGAACATAGCAGATACACAAGCAAATACCCAGACAAGTGCCTGTCCTGAGTACCCAACTGGCCAGGCCAGAGGATCTTTGAAGGACCAGGGTTCTTGTCTGGGGAGCCTCTCAGCTTTAGCCCCACACTTGCAATCCCACTGTCACTTATAGCTGTCCTGTGTGTTCAACTGCTTGTGCCAACTGCTCACACTCAGCTTGTCCATTTCAGGCTGTGAGCTGCATCATTCATTGCCACACTCAAACCTCTCTTCTTCAGCTCTGCTCTGACTCACCCCATCCCTCTCCACATCTCACTTATCCATCCTCATGCATGGTAAGAGATACAAAAACTGCCTCAGCCTATAGGGAAAGAGCTTCTGAAGTCTCCATCTTGGTCGTGTTCCTGTTGCATACTACACTGTAATAATATCTGTGCTTTCCTTTATCGATACTTTCAGCTAACTAACTGAGCTATATGGAAGCGTGGTAGATCACCTCCAGATGCTCTGCTCACTTTTAAGTAACAGAAGACGATAATTTTCCCTAGGGCAAGTTAATCTGCTATCATCAGATAGGAGGTCAGCCCCTCCTCTGTTAGGCTCTAGTTTTACATCTAATCTAGCTAATGGGTTTGTGTGCATTTTAAAGCACCTTTTAGTGACCAGTGACAACGCTCAGTNGCAAGTTAATCTGCTATCATCAGATAGGAGGTCAGCCCCTCCTCTGTTAGGCTCTAATTTTACATCTAATCTAGCTAATGGGTTTCTGTGCATTTTAAAGCACCTTTTAGCGACCAGTGACAACGCTCAGCTGCCTCCTTCAGCCAAAAGGGCCTCATATATTGGTAACTTTTCCACAACAAGTAACTTCTTACAGTATAGTTTTTCATTGTATCGTGTGCTGGTAAAAGACAGTTGGGAATATCCTTCTCAGTCTTTTTAAAAAATAGAGGCAGAGATAATGCCACCCAGGTAGGGCCAGGCTGTGAGGCTGGCGAGCCCATGGCTGGCTGGGGCTGCTGATGCATGCACAAGGCTTTACTTTCTGGCTTGCTTGGACCCATCATGCCAAAACCCTTGTGACAGCTGGAGCAGTAAAGCAGTGTTTAAGCAAGAACAGGAGCAGCAAAGCTGTAGCCTGTGCTGGAATCACTCAGTTTGCTTTCCAGGTCAGGAAAAGGGACATCTCCGCTGACCCTTAAACAAAAGCTACAGGCCTGGGAGCTTTAACTATCTATCTGGCCTGCTCGCTTACAAGGTTTTAGGGTCATTTCACACAATTCCTCTGTCAGCACAGTAAATCCCACACAGAACAGCAGATGACATTTTAAATACTCCAGAGCTGTAACAGGCAAACTTTATGTGCATTATGAAATTTTACTTCCTTTCCTGATGAACATTTTCCTAATGATATATTTGCAGTGTAGATATAGCTTTATCTACCAGGACAATTGAGCCTGTATTCCCCAGGCAGTGATACACTACAACAAAGAAAAGCCCTGACAGACCTCTCTTCTCCCTATGTGCGCTTTATAAATGATCCATCACACAGAATGAGTTGCAGATATGCTCATATACTCCTTTATCTCGTCTCAAGATATGTTTTAAAGAGTTGAGGAAACTATAAAGATGTTTGAGTCACATTATTGTCCTGCGCTGTTTTGTAGCACATTCCTCTTAGAATATTGTGCACAAGGCTTAACAAATAGGATGTAACTGGAAAGTCTGGTCTCTTTACTGGCCTCCCACACCACTATGGAAAATCAAAAGAAAGCTTAGCAGAGCTTGAAAAAAGTTTTTATTGTTGCATTTAGAACATCCTTCTAAATTAAGAGCATTTTAATTCAATTTTAATGCTGGAAGAACAAGATCTGCATTGTTCACATCTGCTCGTTAAAGTAAATAAGAACTGGTTCTGGGGAAAGAAGATGCAGAATGACTGTCCTTCCTGCGCCTTCAGTCCTTCTTCTCATTCATTACATACCTTTCAAAGTTGAGCGAGACTGATTCAATTGAGTACCGGTAGCAGTTCTTTCAATGTCCTGGCGTGACTCACTCACAAAACTTTACCACATACCTGCAGCAGCCCTGTAGGTAACTAGCAAATATCAAGTTGTGAAAGACTATATAGCAATATGTACACATGAGGAAGGAAAGGTTGTGTAACGTCTGCTGCTATAGTTTGGGAAACACTGTTTTGCACAGAAATGCAGTACATGGACCCTTAGGATAGTGCTGAGCTGAGCCAGAGTCCCCACAGTCACTGTAGCTGTGTTGCCCCAGATGGGCATGTATGTCAGGCAGAACCACTCCAACATCTCTGCACTGAGGCCCGTTACTTAAAAAATTAAATGCTGGGTGTTTTGTCAGTTCAAGATGCCTCCTTTGCTCCTTTTCACTTGCCTGCATAGAGAAAACATATTTATGAGCAGGTAGTTAAGGTTATTTGATGAAATACACCTTAGGAGGGCAGGAAAATATCTATAAGATAGTAAAAATGCTATGGCTCAATGTCCGTGTCCCTTATCCTGAATATACAGTCCTGAAAAAGATTGCTATAGCCTGGTGCATCCTTTGCATTTCAACCTTTGCAGCTAAAGGTAAAGGGATGTGAAAGAAAAATAAGTATCATGCTAGAGAAGCCAAAGGTTGGTTTCCGGAAATTTCCCAGGGCTCACATATATCTTGGATAAGAATTCCTTTTTCTCATGGACATGTCCGAGTGCAATTATATAGAAAAAAATCCCAGACATAGACACAAGGGTATTACGTCAGCCAGATTCCATTATCCTTTATCCTTCTGTCATAAGAATGGGCAATGTTTTCATCTTACTGGCAGGAGGAAAGTAAGACTGTTGTGTGACCGTAACTATAACCGTAATTTTTGTCTATTCCTTGTCCCCAATTCATTGCCTCTCAAGATATGATTTTAGCCCTTTGGTCACGCAGCATACTTATTCCTCCCCTTGCTTTTTGTGCTGTCATGTGTATACGTCAGAGGTACATTCCTCACAAATCCGTTGCGCTATTCAATTAGGCAAGGAAGAGAAAATGCCAGAACTCTTTGGGGAGATTTTGGGGATGGGTGAATAAAGGTCACAGGCATGGCAGAGGATCAGCAAAGAGCAGAGAATCAGCACAGAGTTTGTGCTATCAGCCTGCAATCAGATGCTTTGTCTCAGCACTCATTCATCATACGTAAATCCTCCTAAACTAGCAGCATCACTCCAAATAGGCAGGAGAATCTGTGATTCTAAACATAACATAGCTGCACCTTTTTTTGGTATTAAAATTATTTCTATTTATTGCCATCCTTATTTTATCTGCTTCCTCCTCCACACTTGTGCTTGTGCAAATCAACACTGAACAACAAAGAATCTATTTTTTGACCCTACGAAAACGATGAGACATTATAACTGTTGTAGAGGCATTACATAAAAACATGCTATAGCTACAATAATTTTGCAAAAAGCTCTTCTGAGTTAAAGAGAATAAAAGGGCAATCCATATTTGAATTGCAAGTTCTTCAGTTCATGTTTAATCTCATATTTAAAGTGACACATAAGGTTGTATATTGGTGTTATTCAAAATTTCTGGGGAAAATAATTAGTAAAAATAGGAAAACTGAATATCAACTTACAGTTTCATTTTTGATTCAACTAAAATGCGTTAAATGCATTAAAAACTGTTATATGGGTGTGTATTTTTGGTTCAGAACAATTTGCTTTTCCGTTTACCTTACAGTAACCTCCTCTATGCTGAGTCATCAAACTATGTTTTTGTGTGTAAGAAAATATATTAGTAAGAAGATTTACTTCTGGGAGGTAGGAGAATATTACCTTCTACTTTACAAAGATACTAAGTTCTCTGTTATATCACATTATACTGTAAAATAAGATGTTGTTCTGATATTAAAAATACTGCAGACTTCTTCTCATCTACACACCAGGTAACAGAACATGAAGGTCTTCCTCGATACTCAGAAGAAGAGTTTTCACATCTACTCTAATAATGTGAATTGCAAAGAAACTCCAGATACACATTAATGTACCTATGTTAATTAGTTTGCCCTATACTAAGCCGAGCTGGCTTCGTGGTCATGAACTGTGGAAATGTGAAGGAAATGGAATTAACTAACCAATTAACTGGTTTTCAGCAAGAACAAATAGACTTTGAAAGAGTTAACTGTGCCATCATCTTTTTAAGTTCTGCCATCATGGAAAAAGGAAAAGGTAAAAGAGGATCATTTCCACATAGCAGGGAAGTGACAGACACAGAGCTCTGCATAAGAAAGAAGTAAACTTCTTAGAATTCTTAGCAAACTTTTAGAGTAGAAGATGAAGGAAACAGAACAGAAAGATTTTCACAAAACAAGCATTTGCTGATTCTGCCTTCCCCAAACATTTGGAAGTCAAGCTGCACCTTCAAAATGTCCATTTAGGATCTTGCTTCATTTAACTTCTGTTCGATCTTGCTTCATTTAACTTCCATTCAATAAAAGCAACGCTTTCAGAAGTCTGACTCCCACTAAGGAAAAACTGCAGTATTTATGAAAAGTTAATGCAATTAAAAATATTAACACAATAGTAGTATTAAGAAAAAAGAAAAAAAAACCAGAAAATTAACAGTCAAAAAATGTAGCCAGTAGCAGTCAGAAGGAAGATATCTGGCCTCTGGGAAGGGGACAGGGACAGAGAAACAAATCTCAGTGACTGAGAAAGACTCACTGACATGTCCACAGAGGCCATGCCAATGGGCTAGTTTCAGCCTGGGACCCCTGAGGGGTCCTTCTCAGCTAAAAACTTGCAAGCTTACACAGACTGCCAGGGAAGGCACAGCCTGGCCAACGCAGCCACTGCACATAGGATGAATCTGGGTCTCCCTCACTGCTGCGGAGCAAAAATAACAGGAGTTGCTATCACCCGTACTCCACCCTGTCACTGCCTCTGTTGCTCACTGCTGAAGTGGGTGCATATTTTTGGAGCCAGTTATCAGAGAAAGAAAAGGGATGCTGAGACTCTTCCAGGTCTTTTGCTGCCAGGTCCTGACCATCCTGATTATCTTTTCCTCTTAAAAGCACTGGTGGAGCTCACGTTTTCCCTGCCTCTCTCTCCCTCTCTCACGTACTGTATCTCTCTGTGCAATGGCAATTCCCATAAAATACCAGGGAGTTAATTTTTCTATGTGAAATATCTGATCTTTCATTAGGTATATACCCCAAAATCAACTTACAAAACAAAGCATAAAAGTGTTGATTTCCCTGACAGAAAGTGATTAAAGGGTATTTAGTCAGTACCAGGATGCAAAACAAAAAAAAAAAGGAGATATGGAGAAAATCCGGCACGAGCACATATTGCTGAGTAATAATATTGATTTAAAATGGGAATTGCACAATGGAAAGACAACTTTTTAACTTTTAAGAGTACTGAATCACAAGCAGAAATTTTGTATAATTTCTTTCACATAATTTCGTTCATATCATTTCTGAGGTGGATTGAAAACTGGCTGAATGGTTGAGCCCAGAGCATAGCTATTAGTGGCACAAAATCTAGTTGGAGGCCAATGAATAGCAGTGTCCTCCAGGGGTCGATATTGGGTCCAATCCTGTTCAACATTTTTGATAATGGTCTGGATGATGGGGCACAGTACACCCTTAGCAAGTTTGCTGATGGTACAAAACAGGGAGGAGTGGCTGGTACACCACATGGGTGTGCTGTGATCCAGACAGACCTCAACAAGCTGGAGAAATGAGCTGACAGGAACCTCATGAAGTTCAACACGTGGAAGTGCAAAGTCCTTCACCTGGGGAAGAACAGCCCCATGCAAAAGTACAGGCTGGGAGCTGCCTGGCTGGAAAGTAGCTTGGCAGAAAAGGACCTGGGAGTCCTGGTGGACAACAAGGTAAACATGAGCTGGCAATGTGCCCTTGAAGAAAAGAAAGCCAATGGTATCCTCAGCTGTATTAGACAAAGTATTGCCATCAGGTTGACAGAAGTGATTCTTCCTTTCTACTCAGCACTGGTGAGGTCACACCCAGAATACTGAGTCCAGTTCTGGGCTTTTGAGTATGAGAGACATGGACTCTCCGGAGAGCGTTCAAACAAGGGCCACAAGGGTGACTAAGGAACTGGAGCATCTTTCCTCTTTCATGAGGAAAAGCTGAGTGAGTTGGGACTCTTCAGATTGGAAAAGGCTCAAGGGAGATCGTACCAATGTATACAAATAGCTGAAGGGAGGGTGCAAAGAGGACAGAGCCAAGCTCTTTTCAGTGGTGACCAGTGTCAGAACCAGAGGCAATGGGAACAAACTGAAACACAGGAGGTTCCCTCCGAGCATCACTTTTTTGCTGTGATGGTGACCAAACACCGGTACAGATTGCCCACGGAGGCTGTGGCGTCTCTNTCTTCCGTGAGAAATATTTTCAACAAAATAATTTTTTTTTTCTAGCTGCTGTGTTTTCACATCAGCAGAGAAAACGGATGAAATATGTAACTGGCAGTTCAAATTTATTTCTTCATTGTAAAGCTTGTCTGTGGACAATGTGATTTGGTGAAAGAAGATGTCCAAGGTGTGAAAAAAAGATCAACTTGGGAGTATGTCTTGGGAACTACAGCAGTCAATGGAAGGTACCTATTTCATGAGAAATAAAGCAAGAGGTATTAAAAACAATTACAGTAACAAGAAGACCTTGGTTTTCCCATTTAAAAAAGATGAATTTATGAAACAAATATCAAACATGCCTCTTACAATGTCTATTAGCCCTTTGCACATCTCCAAGAACGCAAGATTTTGCTGGGAGACCAAGCCTGCCCTTTGATAGTGACTCATTACAATATGCTGCAAAGTTCTGTTGCGAGAGTATGCTGCTGTAACGTGACCTTCTTCCTGTTAAATAATGCCAAGACTGAAATAATGTTCTTGTTCGAACTTCTAAACGAATCAAATACAAGTACATTTTCCTAATTTTGATATTATCTTACAAGAGAGAGATCTCGTGTAACCAAGAACTTCACCACAATAGTGCTCTGTGGTGTATTGTAATATAGCCTCATTATTAGAGGAGCAGGAGCAGGAACTTGCATAGTAAATTCTGACATTTTTTAAAAAATTCCAAATCAAATATCTGAAATTTTCTGGAAAACAAATTTAACTGTTTTCTACAAGATGATAGCTGACCCCCCACAGAATTCTTCCATCTAAGATTTTTGTCAGTTCTGTTCTTAAATATCATCAGGTGACACCAGCTCACAGTCCCTCCGTGAAAGCTTTAATCCTGAAAACCCTTTTTTTCTGATGCAATATCTCTGAAGTCTGTGCAGGTGCTTTCACTTGTGCCATCTGAAATGAAATCTGTATCAGGACTAGTCCAAGCAACAGCCTAGTTCCTGCAAATATGGCTTTTCCAATATAGTGAGTTAGTAACCTCAATGCACAGTGGGGAAAAAGAGAACAAAACATTGTTTGTTTGTTTGTTTGTTTGTTTGTTTAAAAAAGAAGTCAAACTGTGAAAAATGTAGTCTTTTAATTTTCCTCAATTATGTGGGATCCTGTCCACTAGAAAAGATTTAAACTTACTCAAAATTATTTGCTTGTTAGAGCAGCTGAAAGTCAAAGCTCCTAAAACTGATCTTTCCACGTTGCTACCTATGACCCATCGTTTCCCTTCCCCTCAGCAGCACTATTTTAAGAGTAAGGCTGTCTTCAGCAAGCCAAATTCTAAACCATTATCTCAGGTTAGCAACAATTTACCCCACCAGCATATCTATATATTTAAATATAAATTTACATGAAGTAGGTAATTATTTCTTTCATGTAGGAATATCAAAATACAGCTCACTGAAGTTTTCTCAAGATTATTTTCAAGTAAGATTTCTAAATGAGCCCAACTAAGCATTGCTCTTCTGAGACTAAACTCCATTCTGTAATAACACTCCTGAAATCAGTTAGTTGAACACAATGCCTTACAGCAACAGGTAACTTTTTTGGTTTTAAACTACTTCATACACACATTTTAACTCACATATTCCACAGCACAACACTATTTCATCTTTCTCTGGGTAGCAGAGTATAGGTTTTCAAATTTTGTTCCTCTGGCATCTTCTTGAACAAGCCAGCTCAGTAAGTCATGCCTACAACCCAAGTGACATGTTACTGCTCTGAGCGCTGAAATGAATGGGTTTGGGTAGGGAGGAGAAAGGTTGTTACAGTTGGTCTATTTTGTTTGGCTTTGCCTCCTGCTAAGTGCACTCAGTGCAATATTGGTTCTGTATACTTAAGAACAGCATGCTGGATTGCAAAAGGAATAAAATAACAAGTCTTTTGAAATACTGGAGAATATTTCTAGCCTGCAGCAGAGGCTAGTGTCAGACAGAGGATTTCAATGTAGTTTTTGTACTTTTCAGTCCCTTACCACATTTCCTCCTTCAGCTGGAAAATTCACAGCAGCTTCGGTACATTTCTCTTCACCTAAGATGTTACTGGCGAGCAGGACAGGACACTACTCCATCCAGCTTTTGGTCATCACCACCTCTCTCCTCTGAGCACTTGCTCTAATCCAGGGGCAAAATAGTATACATTACTGGATACATCCCAAAATCTAGTTAGTTTAAAATGCACATTTATCATTTCCTCCATTCATTTTACTTTATATTTGCATCAGCGTAAGGCGTGTTCATGCAGCTACTATACATGTATTAAAGAGCACACCATTGTAATGACACTAGTGCTGGGCTGAGCGTTACCAAATATGTACAACATCTCCTTCATATTTGTGCTGAAATTAAAGGGTAATAGACATAAGTGAGAGGTGAGAAAGTAGCTCACATAATACCCTGTGCATGCTTTGCATGAAAGCCGTTATGCTGCCCATTTAGAGATAACTTTTTAGAGGCAGTTATTCCACACTTTCTGCCACATTATTCCTCCCTTAGGACTCTTCAAAACACAAGTGTTACTGTTATTGATGCCAACCATAGGGCTTCATGAGATGCTGTCTCTACAGAAACGGACTGTGGTCTATGTGCTGGAGTGTGTGAGTGGAAGGCCCATTAGTACCTAGGTGAAAATTTCCCGGTGTTGTTACCGGCATCAGCAAATGGAAAAGCAGCATACTTTTTGGTTGTCTTTTTTTCAGTCTCTACCAATGATGAGTGGGAACTAATGCAAAATGATCAACCAGTATCTCCTTTGAGAGTGCACTGACAAGTTATTGATTTGCTTCTACTTCTAATCTGCTTGTAGTTCTCCTAAAAAAAGTGATGCATGAGAGGGTAAAGTGAATAAAAATAGCCAGAGGCAGATTCTTCTCAGCAGCAGGAAAAAGAGCAAAAGATGACAGGTTTGAAAGCCCCAGAAGCCAGAGAAGAGCAGGCTGTCAGTTGGAGGTACAGAGAGAAGGGCAGGCAGTGCCAGGACCTGTGCAGCAATGAAGAACATGGATGGAGGAGGGTGGTCAGCAGTGCAGCGGGTCGGGTTGGGCAGGGGAAAGAAATCAAATCTGAAGAAAGGGCAAATTGGAGCAATTACTACTTTATCAAATCACAGCTCCGGGAAAGCAGAGAGCAAAATTTTACACCTGAATTCAGCTGGTGAAAGGAATGGAGCAGTATGCTAAATGATCAGAGAAGATGGCATAGGTGACATGGCAGGGAGAGGAAAAGATGATCAGAAAAGGGCTGGTTTTCTGTGCAAGCGGGAGGCAGGGAGGTGCAGAAGACCTGTAGATTTGGATTGTAACAGAGATTTGCCAATAATGCAACAGTAGGTTAAATCTGCCAGACACATCATAGAAGTGCTCACCAAAGGGCACTTGCACAAGTTTGTTGATTTGTGAGTAGTCAGGCTTATTTCACCCTTAGCTGGTAAGATGGTGATTTTGAACTTGCAGTCTGAATAGCTGACTAAGCATTTCCAGATTTGGTCATTAAAGCTGATCATGCTTCTTAGCTTCTCGAATGCTATTACATTAAGTGGATTACTAGGGAAATAAATATGGAAGCATTTCTGCAGATATAAATATCTCTAAAATTGAAGACAGACTTTTGAAAAGTTTGCAGCTTGCCTTAAGTAAAACGTGCTGTGTGATGCCATTGACATTGGACGTTGTAGGTGGTACAAAACTAATACTGATGTGAAGGCAATGTCAATATTATACTTATCAAGACAAACCTCAAAGGCACTAAGTTTCCCTGTACACTAATCCAGATGTTACTCAGTTCCTAGTTAATGCAGTTGGTGTTTCATCTAGGTTTGTGATAGCCTGTCGTTATAGTGCCAGGAGAGTTTTTGATTACCATATGGCTAGTAAGTATGTAACACTCATTAAATAAATACACTTTGTAATTAGTTAGTACACCTGCTGCCAATATGCACTATATCTGTGTGGCCTTTTCATAAGATTTTCTGGGTCGTATGTACCTCAGCGACAGAAAATCCTTGATCATTTCAGCTAGAAGGACAAATGAGCAGTTTGTTACAGGAAAAATACATTCACGAACTCTATAGACAACCTTGGTAGTCATGCAACTCCTTCAACAAAGCATTAATAGCCTAAAGCCCAACTGAGCAGAGACTATGTAAGTGAAGACAGTAACTCCACTAGTCAGTAGTAGCAGTAGATTTGTAACTACTAATACAACCCAATTACTATCTAGTTATAATTCCTGAAGCAATAGGAGAGTTTATTAACTCTCCAGAAAAAAACTTTAGTGTGCTATTGGCAGATAAATTCTAGCACAAAGTTTGTCTGAAACAAATAAGGAAGAATGGAGGAATGTTTTTTCATCATTGTTTTCCTGCTACCTTAAATACACCATCCTTGTTTGTAAGTGTCATTTCCAGAGGAAGAAGTGTATGCTATTTCAAGCTTATTTTGTGAGCTAGACAGACAGTGGGGAAATAAAATTGAAATAAGTAAACTCAGTCAGAAATTCATAATTGAAGCTTTTCGAAAGCATGACTAAAAGTAAGTTACAGCATTTTCTCTAACTAGAAACTGATGGAAGCTTATGAAACACATAAAAGTGAAATTGGGGAAAGTCCACGAGATTTGCCGCAGGCTTTGTTTCTCCATTCATTGTGCTGTCACGGAAAGTGCTAAAGCTTCCTTCAACACAATGAGTAAAGAGAAGAACAAAGGATTCAGGATTAATAACCAGATAGTTTATTGTATTTTTCTGATTCAGGAGCATCTTTATGTTTAAAAAGGGGTTGTTCCTTTGTTTACTGTGGCCTGAAAAACTGGCGCGAGAGCTTTTATTGTGTAAATTTCCATATGTTGTTTAGTCTGCCCTTTTCAGGAATTCATTTACTGCTTACATTCATTTATGTTTCAATCACTCATTCATATACTATAGAGGGTTATCATTCTTTCCCCGCCCTCAAAGGATTGCCTTGTAAGCCTAATGCAATCAATACTTCAGTCTGAGGGGATAAACTCTATCCCAGACATCCTATTGTTTTGTGGTTGATTTGATTTTATCTCAAACTACAGCCATATCAGGCAATATTTTGTCATCTGTTTGACAGGTCTATTGCTGGGATGTTTTTGTCCTTCTTCATTGTTTGGACTGGGCTTATATTAGACCACTATTTATTTTCATTTCCTAATTAGGCTTCAACTGACCCAGAGTCATGTTATAGATGTGACAACAGTTACATCTATTTTTTCTTCATCCAGGCTGTAACTAATTTCAAGTGATAATGTTGGTGCCAATCAAAGACACTGTTGATAATATTTTAGTAATAAATATTCATAATTAACTTACTGCATAATCTGACTTCAGATGTAATTAAATTGGCTTAACTTTTAACATATGATTCAACCTGTTTATACTGAATACTCCCAGTCAGTTGAGTTTCTAGTAAATAAGAGAAAACCAACAGAAGTGGACCCCTGCTAAAATTCTAAGCTTTCATATTAAAAATGGGGAATACTCCAGTTAGGCAGGCAACTTAATAAAAAATAAATTTTGTTTCATTCTGAAGCCCATATTCACATCCTAAGGAAATTAATCAGTATGCTAAATTACTGCAGGAGGATGAGACAGCTCTTCTGAAGCATCTTTAGAGACAACAGGCTGTAGTTTCTTGTTCATAAGCATACATAGTCATTTTCGTTCAGTATGGCGAGTTTGTCCTAAATTGTATGAAGAGAAAAAATCACAATAAGGCTAATCCTATTTTAATCTTATTCAGTTCATCTTGACAT
This sequence comes from Steatornis caripensis, assembly GCA_013398225.1. Taxonomy (NCBI): domain Eukaryota; kingdom Metazoa; phylum Chordata; class Aves; order Caprimulgiformes; family Steatornithidae; genus Steatornis; species Steatornis caripensis. The sequence goes on along the minus strand of VZSC01017610.1, from coordinate 351,012 downwards.
GCTTGTGCCTCTTCTTGTCTCCTGTCTAATAGAACTGGGGTTTGTAACAAATAGTATGATATAATTGTCCAAATTTATAGAATTTAGGAGGAGACTCTTCAGCCATTCAAGAGACATATCATCTGATTCTCTGCACTTGCTAAAATATACCAGGCCTAAATACTCTAGATGTTCACAACAAGACATGTTTTGACTCAAGATTTTTAGGACAGCTTCTTATTGCAAACAAACAGGAAAGGATAAAGGTACTATTGAGGGAGTTCTTGTTTATCTGTGTTTGATGGCTTGATACAGCGATGTAAGTGAGTCTTATTTGTTTGACTTAACGAATTTTCACAGCTCTTTTTCAGATTGCATTGTCAACAGCGCATCTTTATGTTGTTGCTGTCTCTCTAATCAGCCCATTTTTTTCTTGAACACAATGAAATTTTTTTGGTGATTACTGTCCATGAGAAAAAAAAAGGTTTGAAATACACTTTATTATACTGGTCTATGAAGAAGGAAAGGAATTATTTTAAATAAGGGTGGACAAGATAAGAACACTCCTGATCATAATCAGACCTATGATGCAACTACTCTAAATCTTCTTGGTCTTTATAGTGAAATTTTATATATATATGTATATATATATACATATCTCCAAAGCCGTGACTGAAATTTGCCACGTGAG
>VZSC01017610.1:321548-350175 GCA_013398225.1 Steatornis caripensis | reverse complement strand
CACGTGAGATATATTTACTCACTAACAGTACTGTTTGTTACTGAAAGTGCAGTATTTTAAGACTACAAACACTGATGTAGATAAACGTTTTGCGCCATCCAACGACATATCTCATTTTAAATAAATAAATAAAAAGGTAAATATTCATCAGTATTAAAATAAACCAGTTTTTTATTTGGAAAAGGATGCATTGGGGGATAACTGTTAAGAAACACTACCCAGTACAGGTGATCAAAACAATTCCTGTATTGTGGTCAGATTCAGCCTAACATTTCAGTTCAAAATTGTGTATATTTTTAGTGGAAAAGGCATAAGAAAGGAAAAGGAAAGAGGGATGGTTTGGAAAGGAAACACTTGACTTGTGAAACTTCACCATGTTCCAAAGGCATTTCTTTTTTATGTTGCAAAATATCTGTTTTCCACTGGAAATATTAAAAGGTATATTATAATAAATAAATGAATATTTTTTTTAGAGCAAATAAGACTGTTTAAAGGTAGACTCTCAAAACCACCTACATACCTATGCATCCATATTTTGGTTGCAGAACCAACCAATTTATCGTTTCTGCAATTTTGTCCACCGTGGATTTCGCCCACCAGAAAAATGCATGACAAAAGATGAAGAAATTTATCACTGTTTATTCAAATATAGCTTGCCTTCGAATTCTGGGATTTGCCTCTCTACTTATGAGAACCACTTCTATGTGTGCTTGTCATCTAAAGGATTTTAAGGAACCATGGATGAAAAATCTACAAATGCACTGGCTTTGCGCAGACATTCAGCCAAGTGCCAGAGTGGGTTAGCTCTGCACACATCTAAGGGGTATTACAGTACGGCATGGGAGAGCATTGTTTATTTTTGCTATTTTGCCTCTCATTCATGGCCTCCACTACTTGCAGTTAAGGACTCTTCTGATTCCAGCATGGCTCTTCCCAAAGTACAAGATGTACAATGCAATCAGCTTTGATATGTATGAACCACTAAGATAAAAGACAAAAGATGACTGGGAATTTATTTAAAAATTATTCAATTTGAGCCAGCAATAGTAAAAACCTATGGTTAAGCATCTGGGTTACTTAGCTTGGTGGGCAAACACCTAACTCCACGGGGTCTGAAGCTCCAAAGTTCGTTCAGGCAAAAGAGTAGTAGTACAGTAACCCAACTGAATACAGACTTTAGTACATGCAGGGCAGATTTGGACTGTGAAAGATAAGCTAGAATACATTATCTAATGGAAAAAATATCCGTCATTAGCTGTCAAAATTAATGGACAAGCATACAGCAAGAAATAAAGAGTAAAATTGCTCGGTGACCTAGACAAACCTCGTTTTGTCTTAGATCATGGTAATAAAAATGTCACAGGTGAGGGAGCTGTAGTTTTTGTCCACATTTTGGAACACAATCTGTTCAAACAAAAATTAAGACGTCTGTTCTGTTACTGCTATTTCCATCTTTGAACCATGCTGCCCCTTTATAAATCAGCTAGAGGAGAGAAAAAAATGTAGTAACTTTTTTTTCTTTCTTTGTCAGAATCTGTTATTTTTATGAGTTTCAAATCCTGCCATTTAGGGTCTGTTTTTTTTTAATATATATTTAGTACATGTGTTTGATGCTTTTGTGTGAAACTGTTTTCATTTTGTGCTGTCTAGTATAATATCTGGAGCCATGCATTTGTTGTTGTTGTGAATAAAGATTTACTGGGGAATGCTCAAATAAAGAAAGGCTGTCTTGTCACAGTGACAAATCTAATGTGTGAAGCAATCATGTTCCTGTAAAAATAAAGATTTATGTAGATATAATATCTTTATTTACAGCAATTATATTGAAAGTTATTTCAGCACAGCTGCTATCCAAAGAGCTTTTTCCTGTTTCCTCACTTCATGAGGATGATTGTACTTTTCTTTTAAAAGAATCTTTATCAATTTTAAACATTTATTTTCATTTTTAACTCAAATACACACGCTCTGAGTCATATTTGGACAGAGTATGTTCTTCCCAAATTTCTCTGCCTTATTAAATGTGTGTGGTCCCCCACAAAACCTTCTCTCCAAATTGGGGAGATATGGATTTGATGGGTGAACTGTCCAGTGGATGAGGAATTGGTTGGATGGTCGCATCCAGAAGATAGTGGTCAATGGCTCAATTTCCAGATGGAGATCAGTGACAAGTGGTGTCCTTCAGAGGTCCATACTGGGACCAGTACTGTTTAATATCTTCATCAATTACATAGACAGCGGGATCGAGTGCACCTTCAGCAAATTTGCAGATGACAACAAACTGAGTGGTGCAGTTGACATGCCTGAGGGACAGGAAGCCATCCAGAGGGACCTGAACAAGCTTGAAAACTGTGCCCATGTGAACCTTGTGAGGTTCGACAAGGCCAACTGCAAGTTCCTGCACATGGGTTGGGGCAATCTCCCACGTCAGTACAGGCTGAGGGATGAAGGGATTGCGAGCAGCCCCACGGAGGAGGACTTGGGCATACTGATAGATGAAAAGCTGGACATGAGTCAGCAACATGCACTTGCAGCTCAGAAGGCCAACCTTATCCTGGACTGCATCAAAAGCAGTGTGACCAGCAGGTTGAGGGAGGCGATTCCCCCCCCTCTACTCTGCTCTCATAAGACCCCACGTGGAGTACTGTGTCCCACTCTGGGGCCTCCAACATAAGAATAACATGGACCTGTTTGAGCAGGTGCACAGGAGGGCCACAAAAATGGTCAGAGGGTTGGAACACCTGTCCCATGAAGAAAGGCTGAGGGAGTTGGGGTTGTTCAGCCTGGAGAATAGAAGGCTCCAGGAAGATCTTATTGTAGCTTTTCAGTACTTAAAGGGGGCTTATAAGAAAAATGGGACAGACTTTTTGGCAGGGCCTGTTGCGATAGGACAAGGCGTAATGGTTTTAAACTAAAAGAAATTAGGTTTAGACTAGATATAAGGACGAAATTTTTTACAATGAGGGTAGTGAAACACAGGAACAGGTTGCCCGGAGAGGTGGTAGATGCCCTATCCTTGGAAACATTCAAGGTCAGATTGGAGACAGCTCTGAGCAACATGATCTAGTTGTAGATGTCCCTGCTCACTGCAGGATAGTTGGACCAGATGGCCTTTAAAGGTCGTTTTCAACCCAAACTCTTCTATGGTATAACAAAGAAGTCCAGGTGTTTCTGACAACAGGCTTGAACCTCTTGTGCCAAACCAGTAGGAAACATAAATGAGAGAGAATCGGCCAGTGCATATGCTGTTGAAAGAATGCCCAAAGGTCTGGTAAGGAGTTTAGAGAGTTTACATCAGGGGGAATCAGTCTATTAACGCCTTTGGAGTCTGGATTAGGTTTATGAGACCAATTCATTTCCACCCTAAACAAATTTGCCTGTTGCAGAACTGATCATTATTCTTTAGTGATTTACAAGATGGGTAGCAGTTTGGATACCCTCCTGATATAAAGGTTGCATGAGCTTTTCTTTTGGGGATGAACAATTAATTATATTTGAATAATTGAACCATATGTGCTGAACTATAGGAATATTTGATTGCAGATCTAATCGGGACCTTCCATTACTGAATGAAGACATCTGAAGTGCACTGGTTCACAAGAGGATGCAACCACACTAAACATTAGTTTATGCTTCTAAGGAAGCAGCTCATTTCTTTTCTGCAAAATGTGAGAGATTTTTTGTCTGGGAAATATATCTAGTAAGTGAAATATGCCAGAACAAAAAAGGCCTATCCACTGTAACCTGTGCTTTATCATCCACCAGCTCTCTCAGCCTATTTATCAACTCATGTTTACAGAAGACTTTTCCCTCACAGAAGATTGTTTCTCCTCAATTGAAGAAGGCTTCTTTTCAAGCGTTTAGTTGTTTCATACTTTCAATGTTTTTGTTCTGTTAAACTGTACATTTTAGCCTCCAGGTTGCACAAATTTTTGTGTGTTCAATAAACTAAAACAATCTGAGTTATTGCTCTTGGATTACACAGTTTTGAGACCACAATGTTGCTTGCGTGACTTATCCTGGGAAATAACAGGGGTTTTTTATGTTCAATGAAGCAACAGACAACTCTGTTCACAAGAGAGATATGCTGACAATGGCCACTTAGGCTTTCAAGCTCGTGTTACTGCTCTGTTGGGTCTGGACCTTTGAAAACAAAACATATTTAGCAGTGTCCAGATCTGATTGTGTGAAAAAAATGAAAAAAAATTTTCGCTGCACTGAGCCTCAGTATGACTGCAAAAACTTCAGAAAAGAATAGCCAGAAAAGAAATAAAAGGAAAAAAATAAGGAGGAATAAAGAATGCCTTAAATAGTCTTTACTGGCCATTAAACTTGAGGTGAGCTGTTTAGACACACAGATTCTCATGGGTGAGTGATATGTAATTTCTCTACAGCCTGTGGCTAGAGCTGCTAATAGACATCCAGCACACCTCTAAATCTGAAAGGCTTTGTGGTAATCCCATGAGGATCCCTCACCTCCTGTCTCAGAAATTTTCTCCATCTCATATTGTATTTTCCTTTACTGTAATGTTAATTTTAAAATCAAGCCACGTTGCTTGTGTTTAAGTGGATTGATCCTCTGGGTAGCATATGTGTAACGAATCACTGAGAACCTGTGGGACTATTTTAGCAACTTTGTTCAAGATAGCTGACCAAAGAATAATCATAATAAATCAATAGATGAAGATGTATGGTAAATTTAGCCTTACAGCTTCATAGGGAGAGAGTGATTCTAGCAAAACTTATTAAGTGGCTCAATAAGACTCATGGCAGATTTTCTGAAGACTTCAGAGAGGACAAAAGGAAGTTTAACAAGCACTCCTTGAAAAATGTGCATGCCTGCTAAGGCTCATTCCTTTCTGTTTACACCTTATTTGCTGGGTACTGTTTTATTCTCCTGCAATGGAGACTATAATCTTCATGCAGACCAAACAAAAAACACCTTAAATATTAACAGGCCACCCAGATAAAAAGCAGCAGGGGGTGTGTTTACATGATCTGCCTCTGGGATAGGCATTTAAGACTTTCTTACAGACCTACCTACCTCCTACAACAATGCTATGTATGAGTGACTGGTACCATTCTGTGCCTTCCTGTCACTTGTCATTACCATCATTTTCTTTTCCGTTCTTCTTCCTACATTTGGCATAACACTTAAAATACATAATGCACACTAACTCCTTAGGACACTTCTGACTAGTGACTTCCTTGCCTGACTTGTTACTGCAGCTTTCTAAGCTGTGATCAACTTGGTTGAAATTCACTGAATAGAAAGTGACAACACTTGGCAATACATGTTTGTGTTTGGATTTTCCAGTTGATATTGACAGAAATTGTAAAAACAGATAAACTTGCTTATGTAGTGTTTCAGACTAGACAAGAAGGAGGTAAATTCTGTTATTCAATGCAAATTTGCTCTCTTCTCTTTTTCCTTGACTACACTTGTTGATTTTCCTCATTACATGTATAAATAAATTAAAAAATATGGGATATTTTAATGAGCAGCAACCATACACTTTAAAGCCAAAATGCTTTATTCATCAGTCAGTCCTTTTTCCATCATAGTTGGATGGAACATAGTAACACCTGCAGTTTCATTTGCATTCTCATATCCATTTCTGCACAAAGAGAAGGGAATGAGTTTTACCGTCAAGTGTCTCACACTGACACTGTTATGCATTTAATATTTATGGCACTTCTAACTGCATCCTAAAAACAGCTGGGAATTTTTTTCCAAACAAAAGCAAAAGATACTTCGTATGAGAAAAAAAAAAAGAGTAGTGCTAAAAGGTCTGTTTGGGACAGGTGGTGTAAATCAGCATAGTTTCACTAACTTCTACATTGGTTTTGAACTAGAAAGGTTTTCTGACTGGTTTGACTGAAGAAGTCAAGTACTTTTAAAACAACTAACATGAGCAGGAAGGTGAAGGATTCCAGATTTAAATGTGTTTGAGTAGTCCTTCTCCACCTACTACACGTGGCCTGGGGGAAAGGGATGAAAAGCCATAAAATGGAGTACAGCAAATAAAACCAATAAAAGAAGTAGTATCTGTAGAATTGTATTACATCCATCTTTTGAGATCTGTAAAGCCCACAGACCACTGCAGAGGCTGAAAAGCAACATTAAGCTGAGGCAGACAAAGATGCCGTCTACAAAGCGAAGCAGAATAAGTTTTGATCGACAAGTTTATATGAAAAAGATTTTAGTTTTACTGCCATGGGTGTAGTGAAATTGCCCAGCCATTGTCTCTTTCAGCTTTTATGAGATAGCTGTTATATAAAAAGTGTCATATGAAATCTTCATAAAAAACATCTTGACATTTTATTAAAAGCTCCAGATCTGTCTTCTAAAGGGAATGTAGCTTGTCCATTCACAAAAATTTCTTCCTGACAACACTTACTTTGTGTATGCTCTTTGCCCTGTTACCACTTGTTTACCAGCACTTGATTTTTCCCTTGGATTAGCATACAGTCAACATTTTATCCACAAACATCTTAAGAAGGAATAGAAATCTCCATTAAGATTTTTTAATGAACACTTAACAACATACACTTCTGCTTGGTCACCAGTGGTCATGTTTGAAAATGCCTTACTAGGAGAACCCTTGACAGATTCAGCAGAGACTGGAAGGATAACAGGCAAAAATACTTTTTTATCAAAGAATCTCAATGAAAGGTACATTGACATGTTCAAGGGTCTGTTTTATCCTTCTTTTCTGTCTTATCCTTTTCCCCTTTGTAGGCAAAATTATTTCTAAATTCACCAACACTTTTTGCTCCCCTGTGATAGCATTGGTCCCATGGTATTAACAAGATTGATGTTAGCCAAAAAAAAAAATCGCTCATTAAGAGTTAAAAGGAGATCTGCATGGTGCCAGACTGTACTGCATCTGTCTAGCATGAGGTTGCTGTGCCATGCTCCATAGCATCTGGCACTGGCCCCTCAGAAAAAGGGTGGTAGATTAGATGGATCATGGATGTAATCCACTTTGACAAGATGTATGTTCCTGTGACTCAAGGAACATAATCCAATTATTCAAAGGAGCTGGCGCACTGTATTTTAAAACACAGTCTCTTGTGTTAAGTTTCCACCTGAAGCAATATGATAAATACAGTATGTGTTGTATTTAAAGAATCCGTTAATGAGATGGTTTTTCAGACCTTATTTAAAAGTTTGCTTTAAACATGAATTTGTATGTGTTTCTGCTAGGAGTTTTGCTAAAAGGAGACAATGGCTAAAATATGATCCCAGCCCCTGAGACTCATATATGTTTGATGGACCATAATTTTAATGACACCAGGCTATGTTAAATAGGAAAACATAGATATAAAAATTTGCCTTCTGTATGATCCTGATATTTTTTTAAGACAAAGCCCTCTCCACACCTGGCTCTAAAGTGCAGCAGAAAATCCTGGTTGTTAAGCCAAATGTAGAAAAACCCCTTTTGTTTTATGTTCTTGTAGCTTTTTCTTCTTTGCTTTTGCTTTTTTTATTATTTTTTTCAAAAAACAATGCATGCATTTATTAAGGTTGCAGTCTGACCTCACTCCTTAATTAATGGAGAAAAATCTTTGAACAGTGAGTGGATTCTCTCTGACCTGGTAAGGCATTCAGCCCGATTAGAGTTTTTCACGTGGTTCAGAAACAGGGAGGAAAGTATGTGGATTCTCTGATGCTTGGTAGTGCAGTGCAAACTGCATGACTGTACTGCAAATTGCAACCTCAGAGCAAGCACTGACAATCTCTCTTACCCTCCCACCCTTGTAAAATAGCCAACTAAATTATCAGATACAGTTGAGGTTGGCAAACAAGTTACTGAGAGAAGGGATGGGGTGCTGAGGAAAAGGAAGAAGGAAAGATAAGAAACTCTATGGGTGCATCCACTGTATTTCTTATAGAAAATGAAGCTAATTAATGAAGTATCAACCACCATGGGTCATCAGATTATCAGACAGTTTAATCCTTGCTATTTGTTTGAGCTCTTTAAATCAGATGTGAATTACGTCGTTGACTTTAGTATCACTGGATCCTTTATTATCCTATGTGAACGACTCGTAATTTCAGAGGCACAGAGTGGGAGATACTCATAAGTATGCCTGCATACAGCTCAACTTAAATTGTTTCTCTCTATTCCATAGATTAAACAGCTCTCTACACACCATTCAGCTGGTTCTTACGTGCTTTCCCACACACTGCTTGCTCTAATACTGATTTCTCAAGGTTAATTCAAACAAACAAACACCTCTTCTCTATTCAAATCCCACCTTAAACTTCACCTTTATCAGAAAGTTGCTAAGCTGGTAGTCAACTCATAATGCCCAGAACAAGAGATAGTTTGAGACTTTCTAAACATTTCAGCAGCAAAATATGCATGATTCAATACCATGCTATCCAAACGGATTTGCCAAATTAAAATGATACATCTTCCTCACTTCTGAGGTGTCCATGTTTTGGTCATCACATGTCATCACAAGTAGTTATATAATAGCAACACAGAGAGAAAAATATTTACCAGTATTAGAAAGGATCTATAGTAAATTCCCCTCTGCAGGGGGGAAAAATTTAACTTAAACAGCAAGTCAGCGACTTGTTTCTGGATATCCCATATGAGCCATTTAACTAGCTAGATATACACAATTTATTAGTTGCAATCTGTGGGTCACAGTTCTTTTGGTTGTAGTTCCAGCAGTAATATCTTGCAATAAGGTGTTGTACGAATCAATCTAATGAATACCAGAGAAGACATGAAGCAAAGCTGAATATCATGAACATAATTTTCTTTTGAAATGTTCTTTTGAACCCATTTTAAGGGACTCTTACGTCGCAAAGCATAATGTAAGTTCCCTAACTAGAGGTCAGGGACCTAACACTATGAGAACACAGCAGGATATTTTTCTTCATGTTTTAGATGTGTATTGTTGCTGCTTCCATCAGACACTGATGCAAATCACTCAAAAATATCCATAGCATCGACTGTTCACTGACTAAGTCTTTTGGAATAACTCACAACTGCCACTGAGATCATACAGATAGCAGAAAGATCTGTGATACAATTGACTCCAGGTATCTTTAGAGATCTTTCCTCATTCATAAAGTCATCTAAGCAAAACTAGTAATGATACCTACAGTGGCACCACCTCATTTTTTCCAATAATAACATGATCATTATTATAGTTCTTGTTGCCCCATCTGCCTGATTTCATTCTTGTGTACTGAACAGCAATCTGGGATATAACCATGACTCCTCAGTGTTAGGGGAAAAAAAAATAAGACTCCTCAGTTTGAGGCTTCTATTAAATTCCAACCTAATCTTCCTCAAAAGCCTGATATTTCATGAATGGACAATTTTCAAAGATAATGTACATTCAGATTTTTGCATCGATTTGCATCTCAAAATGATTTGCATTCATAAGATTGTATTGATACCAGCTGAGCAGAAAAAGATTGCTTGCTTTGCAACACAGATGGAAAAACTTGATTTATGTGAGACAAATCAAATGTTGAGTAATTAATTAAATTCCTCTCTCCCCAGTCTCCTTTTGCAATTATCAGCTTTACCTGAACAAGCTGATGCTCATTTTCTAAGAGACTTGGCTTGCAAAGTGATAACCCTGCTTCATCCTACATACTTCAGTCCCTATTCCTCTGGTTTTTCACCTGTGTATCTAACTGGAGAACTTATCTTCTTACAGCTTTCAGCCTCATGTTGATCTATTCCTTATTAGAGAGGTCAATTCTTTCTTGACAGGCGTCTTCAAGCATAATTCTCTAGATAATGTGTATGACATAGGAGACTCGAGAATAATTGTGAAAACTTTGACCATGGATTATATGTTCTTTAGACTTCCCATAATCCATCCCTTACTACTCCTAATAGATTCTTTTGGATTCCTTGGTAATATTGATGACTTAAATTTCTTGGTGATTGGTAAGGGTGATGCAGGTGTAACAGGAGTATGCTAGACCAATATGAAGCCTCCTACACATCTGATATGCTCATCTCCCCAGGTTTCTATTAAAAATGTTGCTTGTGGGATCCCTTCTCATTAGGTTCTTGTAGTGAAGCACAAATAGGAGTACAAGCCAACTAGCTGGTATGCATGCATAACCACCGGAGGCAATAGTGCCTGTTTAATCTATTGTAACCTTATAGAGAGTATTAGAGGGTGCTGTAATCTAAAAACCTACATACAAACACAGATTCCCTGTTTCAGCGTGCTGGGAAAGTCTCTAAGAGAATCCAGTCAGGAATAATCTTTGTTTTGTTTAAAAACCTCATTCAGTTTCCAAATCTAACTGCTAAACGTATTCAAGGAGAACAGTCCGTTATAATTCAATATTATTTTCTTGTCATTATCCAAGATTCCTGCTTTGTTATTGAGCCAATATGTCTTATTCCTATTGCCAAGCATGGAAACTTCAACACAAAGCTAATGTTGTGTTTATAGCCCAGGTCTAGAAGCTTAAGGCTGCTGCAGTAAACAATGAAACAGCTCCCAATGCAGTTTCTCCTTCTCTTTGGCCATGATAAATAATTGGATCATGATAAAAAGGCTCTTCAGCCAATGGAATTTTAACCTTTTTTTTTTTTAAAAGTTGTTTTCAATGCAATATTTTTACACAAACTGAAGAGCTCAAATCGAGAGTTTGATTCCTCACCCAGACTTCTCAAAGATCTGCAGGTAATAAGATTTGCAAGAGGCAACTTCTACTGCTCAGGTATATCACTACTGTATCTCAGGTGTATATAAAAGCAGGATGGTAAGAAGCTCATTCAACGGAGAACTCATCATTAGTGGGACAGAGGAAGTAAATATGCATGCACATGTTGGCCTTTTGAATGTGAGCTGTCCCTGTTCTTGTACAATGTGTGTGCCTCGTAACAAATCCTCTTGTTCAGAGTTCTTATTCAGTCAGTAACAACTCTCTCTTTGAGAGCTCTGAGAAAAACACCTGTGGAGAAAGAAAGCAAAATGGCTGAGAGAGAATTAAAATAGCCATTGCTACAAATTTGTGTTACTGAGCATTAATAACTGACAGTGTCACTTTGGTAAGAAGGCAAACTACAAAGCCCTTTTCCTGGGAATGAGTAAAATAATAAGAATGAAAATGTAAACCAGTGTGAGAGTTCTCAATAATTAGAGGGCGGATCACCATGTTTTATGGGTCACACTTTTGATTACCTGAGCCTTTTCCCCTCTTCCTTTCCTTCCCTTTTCTAAAGAGCTGAGGTAGCAGGGCTGTAAGAGAAAAGGAAAGAAATAGAGCAAGTTAAAGCAGTGTGACTAAATGAACTTGGCAACAGCCCAGATGAGCTGATATCAGTGGGGACACCAGAGGCTCTGATGGCTGCAGGCTCTGTGGCTGTTGAGGTGGGTCATCTATCAGCTGAACAAGACAGTTTTAATGGATGACTTACAATGAGTTCACTGCCAACATTTTGTGGGTGGGATGAGGAAGTGCTTGCGGCACTAATGCTCTGTTATGTCTTCTGTTGGACTCAGCAGGAGCAGCAGAGTACTGGGGGCATTCGCCAGCCAGGCATGCCCTTCCCCGAGGCTGGGGTTGGACACGTTCACTTAATTGTCAGCAGATGAACATGATGAGCAGTAGTCTCATAAATTCTCATCTTTGGTGCAGTTCCGTTATTAATGTCAGCAGTAAACATCCATTCAGGGAAAAGATTAGTCCACCATAAAGCTCTTTAGAAACCTGCTCCTATGTGCATTGTTGTCGTCTGACTGATTGCAACAAGCAAGCCCTCGCTGTGCTTTCTAAATACAACAAAGAAGCATCCATAACAAGCCCCACAAGACAACGTGTTTCTGTCAGAGAAATTCTGCAGCTCTGATGAGCACAGATGTACTTAAGTAAATATACATTATGATATTACATCCATATAGAGACTATTTGCACTTAGTATAGCTTTATGGAGTGCTTTATAAAATATAGTGGCTGAATACACTCATATTTTAGTGAGGATACAACTTACGCTATATTAATCCTTTTTCAACTTTGAAACATGAATATTGTTACAGCAATGGCATTTTGCTAACACTTTTATAGTAATATCTACAAAAACCACTGTATTGAGCAACGATTATTCTATGGTGGCCAACTTTTTATCAGTAAAAATTGTTCTTGATATCAAGCACAAAAAGTTGCCTGAAATGTAACACACTTTCCCCCTTTTACAAGATCTGTGAACCTACTTGTTCTTTTTCTGCTTTACAAAGAGAGGTTATTTCATGCCAAATCTCAGTCAGTAATTATTTTTATAGCTTAGTTGCAGCCTTCTGAAGATAGGGAGCTAACCTATTTATTATCTTTTTCTCCCCAGTGCAAAAGAAGGGCCATTTTACTCCTTAAACTGTTTTCCAAAAACCCTATTTGCAGCAGCAACCAGTTGTTCCTATGCTATAGAATTTCCATAGCAACAGTGCTTACCATGAGAAACAAAGCCCTAATTGACTGAACCATGTACAACAGCCTACAAGCGTTAAAAGAAAGAAAGTAACCTGTTGCAAGTAATTTTCTAAACCTATGAATCTTCCCCACACCACTTTTTAATCTTTGTAGGAAAGTGCGTGGCACATTGAAATTTTCTTTGTTTTTAACAGGAAACACAGGCAATGAGATGGTATGGCTTTTCATCCACTTTCATTTAAAATATAATCCATTTTAGTAATGGCTTGTGCAACAATGTGCCTACTTATATAATCACCTTCTAAAAAACTACTGGTTTGTATAAACTAAGATTATTTCTTGCTAATTACTGAGTTTGAAAGAAAACAATATTAATATTAATTCCTCAGAGCAAAACGTCAGTCAATCTCTGAAGGCACTTGTGCAATTCACATTACATCTATACCAATTCAAGGGGAAAAACAAGGGTCTTCTTACATCCCCAGGCCTTCCTCTAACTTTCCCATTGGGGACTCCAACTTTCAGCTCCCTAAGTATAGAGTAAAGTGAATATGTGAGCAAGATCATCACAGTGCATGCTTTGTCCAGATAGAAAATTAGCTAACTAATTACATAGTAACCTTATTCATTTCTGGGAATATCAGCAGTAAAACATTCATTTCCACTTTCATGGTAACTTCCACTGCAACTTTTTCTTGCTTGAAGATTCAGAGGTGGCTTTTGTGCTCTATAAACAAGCAGGCTGTGCACTAGGGACTAAGGATTTAGCAGGAAGAATGTTGTTAATGTGGCCAGCTCAAACTACAGTGCAACTGAAAATGTGATGCTGTGTTACATCTTGAGTATTAAGTTGTCATTGTTTCCATTGCTGAAATCTCCAAACTGATGATTTGTTTCCTCAATTGCTATCCAACTTGATTGCCTTTGTGCCTTGTTTTGGTTTCCCAATGCATGATCCCTACTGCATACTGAGGAATTTTTTTGCTTCACAGTAGTGTCTCTTATTTCCTTTCTTTGTTTTTCCCCCATCCCTGATACCAGCCACTAACTTACTTCCAGCTGCAATCTCAGAGGGAACAGACCGGCTGCTCCCTTCCCCATCAATCCTCTGATCTCCTTGATCCAGTGCCAGCAGATATAGGAAGAGTTACGATGACCTCCTTCAGATGTCATGAGTTGCTCCTCTGGCCCCTTGGTTGTAGGAATAGACTGTTCCTGAGCCATTATACAGCATTATAAGAGATAAGCAGAACTGGATAGGGAACTTCTCACTCTCAATACATATCCACAAAGGGCAAAGGACAAGTCCCCTAAGCAAAAGTGACTCAGAAGACGTAAGACATAGAAAATACTATAATTCATACTATACAGCAGTAGTAAAGAAGCAATATTCATTTACTCTTCAGACTAGAGTCACATTCAGTTTCATGGTGAAATACAAGCAAAACCAGTTTTTCCTTTTAATGACCTCCAGTGGAATCAAGCACCTGAGGATAACTTGATAAGGAGACGACAGAAGAGTCCCTTTTACAAGGAGTCCGAAAGACTGTAAGATGATTTATGCAATATACTTCCCACACACCGAGGCTGGGGTAAAGAGACCTGAGGTTTGGCACCCAAAAACGTTTTACACAATCTCTCACTGTAATCAGTAGAAAGAAACTAAAACTGCTTAAGTGAAAAGTAAACAGAACAAAATTGAAAGAAGTCACTGTCANTGTAAGATGATTTATGCAATATACTTCCCACACACCGAGGCTGGGGTAAAGAGACCTGAGGTTTGGCACCCAAAAACGTTTTACACAATCTCTCACTGTAATCAGTAGAAAGAAACTAAAACTGCTTAAGTGAAAAGTAAACAGAACAAAACTGAAAGAAGTCACTGTCAGTGGGTTTTAAGAATGAACACAACCCTTGACTATGACGGTTCAGATTTTAAAACTAGTTTTAAGGATTTTTTTATATTGTACCTCACAGGCTCCTCTCTTTCATTCATGTTGAATGAGTTACATTATCTTGAGTCATTTGCCACCTGTTACCATCCTTACCTCTAGGGTATATTTTGTTCCTTAAACGATCTTTTGTGTTAAAAATGTCAACCAAATACCCATGAAAACTATATCTTAAAATACACAGAGACCCTCAATAACAGCCATTGACGTCAGCACTGTTTTCTTTGCCTTTGTCAAAACCGACTGCCACAACATGTTTATTTTATGAAGGGGGACGCTTGGCTTGCGATGTCCAGTCAATATCTACGTCAATAGAAAAATGTTTTCTCCAAACTCTGACATTTGGATTTCAAATACCAAGACATTCAAAATTCGGTATTAATGTTCATGCCATTCTGCCAGGTAACCTTTGCCTGCTGACATATCTACCAAACTTGTGGTAGGACTAGTAGAAGTACTCTGTTCTTTCCCTGTATTTTTAGAAATTACTTTGATGTTCCAGTGCATCTGGAAAAGGCAGTCTTGCCTGCTGACATATCTACCAAACTTGTGGTAGGACTAGTAGAAGTACTCTGTTCTTTCCCTGTATTTTTAGAAATTACTTTGATGTTCCAGTGCATCTGGAAAAGGCAGTCTGGCTTCACCAAAGGTGCCTCATTCACTTTCCCCTCGTGTTACTCTATGTGCTGCAAGGCCCCGTGTGACTCCCTTTTCATGGCTGAAAAAATATTTGCCCATGCTTGGATGGGGTTCTTGACCATGAGGGTGTGATAAAGAATGCAGAGACTGTCATGTTAGAGTGACTTCCTTGATCTATGACAAGTGTGTGGGGGGAAAAGGTGCAGTTAGGTTTCGACATAGAGCAAAGAGCATGTAGGCTGGCAGGAAAGAGGAGAACAAAAGAGCAATGCACAGAGGGAGGTCACAGCTTCTGCCTGTCTAGCCCCTGCAGCTCATTGGGAAAGCAATGGGAGAGGCATAGGAGGACCAATATGCCAAGACCCTCCTGAGCAGCCCTTCCATGGCTGCTGGAGTCAGATCATTGTCGTAGAGAAGTTTCCAGCATGATGAAAATCTGAAAATTAGAAAGAGAATAGGCAAAGAGGTGAGAAGCATGAAACATACAGGCAAAGCAGCTAAAGTAATATTTGCTACGTACTGTGCCATTTCTCCTCGGACTTCTCTCCCTGTGAAGAATATTGCAAAGACAGAAAAGAGGATTCACATCCAAATGCCTTCAACATTGCTTTTCTACTGAAATCTTCTCTTCCCTTTACCTATTGCACATTAAATGGGTTCCCTAAAGATCTAAGAGAAAAAGAACAAACAGATAACAGTGGACAAGCAAGTGAGCAGAACTATTATTGATATTTCATAAAGGCAAATGGAGAGTCAAGGGTAAAGATCCTTTGTTTATTGGTTTTCAGGGAAAGAAGGAAAAAACAAACAGTCTGAGCCAGAAGAAGCTTCCTATCATTTTGTTCTGCTTTGAGCAATGCAATCTCACTGGGTCTGTGAAGTTCTACAGGCTTCATCTCAGGAAAAGTGAAACCAGTTGTTCTTCCAATGTATGTGTGTACACACACACATATCCTACATGTATGTCTAGAGTACCCACATGTGACACCACAGTGCTCGTAACTGAGCGGTTATAAAAACCAAGCTAAGGGCTTGCAGCCTAGGTAGACAAGACAAAGGATGAAGAGCATGAAATTTCCCTTGGGAAATTCCCAGAGCTGAAACTAGATGGAGGCCATTGGGAGGAAGTATCTTATACGCTTGACTCATTCTTACTCTTCTGAAGCATTCATTGAGCATTAGATACAGGATGGGGACTAGATGGATTTTTGGTTTGATCTAGTACAGTCTTTCTCTCCTAGTGACATAATTCCAATTTCCATCTTTGTTTTCAGACTGTTCTGGCTCTTTACAGCTAAATGGTAAAAAACAGCAAATTAGAAAATGCTAAGGCAATCCGCCCTCTCCTAATGATTTCGTTCAGGCAACTACATTTGGAAATTTTGGCCTTAACTGTTCACGTTGGTAGACTGTTGGGTAGGATTCATGTTGCCAGTGCATAAAAGGCAAGATCTAGCAGTATGGTTTAGTGACCTGATAACTCATCAGAAGCAGCATGCAGTATGCACATTACAACATGCTTCTTGTTGCTTTCCAAAGTTCAGCACACCCTTCAGCTGAATACCAAAAGTCAGGTTTAATAAATGACCTGAGAGTCAGCAGTAGCTGTTTTTAACAGGTTCACTGACATCAGTGCAGGCTTGCTGAAAGGCAAGTCCACCACCTACAAGAGTCACTGGTTGCTTGCTTTGTAATTCATCTGTTTTCCATATTGCTGTGTGATTTGGTTGTTGGTCTCACCTGTTAGTTTCTTCTGGATTTCCCTGTCACAAGCTAGAATTTTCAAGCAACTAGTGAGCTGAGAAGTGATAATGAGACAGCAATGTTCATTGTCCTTGTCCGTCTCTGCTCACTTTGATGTCAAGGAATGTTTTATCACAGATAACAGTGGAGCAATTCGGTTCACTGCAGATGCCACTTCTGCTCTGAACAGAACCCTTCTTTTCTTTCCTCACCCCAACCTACTTCCCTCCCTGGCTGGACCGACATAAAATACTTTTCAAAATCCCTGTTCCCAGCAGTAGCACCCCCATAGCTGTCCTGTCTCCAAGCGACTGGCAGCTCCTGCTTCATATTGCTCTTTCTCTCTGTGCTCTCAGTGAAGCGGGAGTCAATTCTGCATGGCAAGGGCTGCTTAGATCAGAGAAGCAACCCTTCACCAGGCAAGGTAATAAACTCCCCAGATTTTCTTTACAATGAAAGACTTCAAGAGCGTAGTCAGCTGCCTGATGGTGCTCCACTCAAGAATATGCAACATTTTCAGCACATACCAAATTTCCAACATGATGAGGTCTGCAATTATTTCACCATTTAACATCCTGCTTTCATTAACTAAGTTTTCTATATTTGTGCTTCCAATTACATTTTTCTAACTTGATGTCTTAGAAAACATCACAATTTCAGAACAATAATAAATAGCCTTGGATTACCACTTTCACCCTAACAGAAACAACTGTACAAACCTGAAGAGAACATAAGTAACTGAGATTTTTTTTTTTAAATAAAGATCTCTCATTGCTTTTTTGTTTGCTTGGTTTTTTCCAAAAGAACTTACTGAGGATAAACTGAGTTGGAAGGTGTGGTCTGGGGGATGAAGTATTGGAGGCAAGGCTGTGCAACTATCTACTCTGTGCTGGATAAGGGCAATATTAAATAGGACTAATGAGCTTGAGTGAGTCAAACAACCTTTCCTCGTTTGCTACAAACAACTTTGTTTCTATGATTCAGTTGGTTGCTCAGTAAAGATTGCACAGTTCAATTGCTGTATTTTTTACACCAGAAATTAATAAATGATGCCGCAGTGTTCTGCATCTATTCAGTGACCCACTGCTAAGCAATTTTAGCTACCTGTCTACTATTTGAATGAAAGTTTGTGCAGCTGAAATGTTTCAGTAACATCATAAGGAGTGATAGATAAAGCCACTCAAAAGTGTCAATCACGACCTCAAACAGTTTGTTCCACGGATAGTTGTGTGTCCCCCAGCACCTTCATCTTCTCAAAAAAAAATGCTGTATAGCAACAGAGTGGTAAAGTATACAGTAACTGGCTTTCACAGAGATTTATTTTCTTTCTTTTTTTTCCTTTTTTTGTACAAAACATGCCTGCAAACAGGGAGAAAAGTGATGTGTTAAACTTTGGATGTGTGAATTCAGTATGACTGACCTAAGCAATCTCAAAAAATTGGGAGGGATAAAGGATACTAAACAATTTGCTGTCCTGTCTTCACTGTTCTTCTCAGGACAGAGAACATGTCCAAACTGACATCTAATACTGTCTTTCAAAATACCCAGTTCAGTATTCTCCATCATATGTAAATGCCACTTTTCTCTCTCTCTTGAAGAGAAGAAAAAGAAAACTCAGGTAATACCTTTTGGAAGGCATGTAGCTTTTAGCCAGTTTTGCCCAGAGATCTGACCAACCTCAAACGTCTTAACACACTGGCATCCTGATTATTCAATATATGCTGCCGCTGTCATCTGACCTATAGGTACAAGTGTGCCCTTCCCAAGGAAAGAAATGTATGTGGGGCATAGGCACGAGTGCCCATGCAGGTCTCACCCCAGCATGAAACTGGGGTCCAGTGGTTCTGAAGCTCTCCTCTGGTTAGATGCAGCTATTTTTAGAGGACTGTGATGAAGAGAAGGGATTTGACCATGTCTGAGGAGGTTTGACAAGCTGTAATTGCTTTGTAATCTCTTAACAATACATGCTTGAAATTATGCATATGTTT
Organism: Steatornis caripensis; assembly: GCA_013398225.1. Taxonomy (NCBI): domain Eukaryota; kingdom Metazoa; phylum Chordata; class Aves; order Caprimulgiformes; family Steatornithidae; genus Steatornis; species Steatornis caripensis. The sequence continues at coordinate 331,429 of VZSC01017610.1, read as the reverse complement.
AAGTGATTCACTGGATTGGGGTTACAGTTGAAAATCAAGAAAATGTCTTGGAAGAATATCTCCATAGATGAGGATATTAGCCTGCATAAGGCTAGAATAGTAAGGCAGCGATGCCTCAAGTTCTAGCGCACATTCATCTCATCTATTCTTACTGTTTCCCATCTAAATTTTAGAACACATTTTCAGGTTTTTTTCCCCAAATATCTCCTCCTGTAAGCGATATCAGAAATCCCTAGCATGACATGCATATGCTACAGTGATACATATCTCTTGTTTCCCTTTCTCTTTGTTACCGGCATGGGCTTTTATTTTCGGTAATGCTGTTCCCTCTTTCAGATGACTATAATGTAAATGGATATATGCCCTGAAAGGATAAATAAGGATACTGACACATAGGAGCTGATTGACAGGAACTGTTTAAGTGCTGTCATATGGCTGGCATGTCACTTAGTGATCAAATTCTTCTCCTGCCAGCAAAAATTACATTGATGCCTCGTAGATTTTAGCCTCTCCATAGCACCATACCTCCATTCACAGAATTTAATACATTTCTCATATGTTTAAAAAGATTGGATAAGGAAATGTCCTCTGCTTGCTTGACTTCTGCTCCATATTTGTCTCAGCTCTGCTTGCAGAATATCACACACCTCTACTGATCCACAGGCACGTTCAGTGATTTGTATGAAAACATGCAGAGTGAAGTCAGCTGTACACGTCATAGCAAAATGTAGGCCCTTCCAAATTTTTTGTTGGTACAAGGTACCCAGCAGATACCCTTTCAGAGGCACTTTTTGTCACTTAAGAGCACGACTAAATATAGAATCTTTATATTAGTCTGCTGAAGGTAGTTAAAGAAACTTCCTTACGGTATCATCATATCTCAACCTGGTCGAGGAGGAAGAAACTGCAATTTCACCTCTCTGTTAAGACAGCTTTCAAGAGCTCAGGTTAATATAAAATGCAACTACGATTATTTTTAATTGAAGGCTTCTTTCTTGGACCAAAACACTGCCTTTCTTTTTAAGGATACTAAGCAGTCTGAGAAATTTTGCCTAAAATACTCCACACTCAAATCACTACTATAAAGAAGGCTGAATTTGAACTGGTTTCCTGATCATGACAAGACAAGTATTTAAGTACCAAGTACATACACCATTAGTCCAGGTCATCCTGGTCATTGCTTCCATCATTTAATATTGCCACATTCTGCACTACAGGATGCTTTGTGAGTTGAAAAAGATGGGGCCACCCCGACAAGTTGTGCAAAGCTGGAGGCCAGTGCAGAAGAATGGTGCCACCAACAAGCAGCAAGGAGCATTCCTGCCCCAAGGAGAGCATGCAAATCGACATGGACTTGGTGTGCCAGAACTGGGAAGTTGTACCCTCCCTTTCTCTCCATGCTCACATTATTTGTGAGAGGCATATCAGAACTTAACCGTCACCATGGCAGAGAGGGAAAGAAAGCAACTAGACAAGAGAGAGAGAGGTATTTGCAGATGGCATGAAGCAGTGGAGGGTTGGTAGAGCTTGAAGACAGATGGACTGTTTCAGAGGCAGTTCCCATTCCTAAATCATTGGCATCGAGGCTGTGAGAGAGGCGGAAAGCCAGAGCCACACAAGGCAAAAAGGCAACACTGTGGAAGGCAGCATCTGAAGGCGCTGAGGGAAGGCAGGGAGGGCAGTGATGTGGTGGCTCTACTTTGCATGTTGGAAAAAGAAGACTGCATTGGTGAACACACACAATATCTGGAGAGCTGGGATTTGATTACACCAAAGGAATAAACAGTGCAGAAGTGAAAGGAGAGAAAGACGTAAAGAATTTTAGCATTGGGCAAAGCAAGGTATGAGCATGTACACAGCACAGAGCAGAGATAGATTGGGCAGAGGGGAGATTGCAGAACTGACATGTTATTCCTATCTATTTCTGCTTACTGTGGAAATACAATATAGTCATCAGCTAATTCTTAATCTTGTCTGCTTATTAACTTTCCATCTAATTACATGATACAAAAATTGGAATTAACAGAACATTTATGCATCACAGATTTGTTTACTCCAGGTTCCCTACAGCAAGCTGCAAAGGAATTATTCAAAAAATTTGAAGTGAAACATTGATTAAGAAATCCTTGGGCAATAAAGTCATGACTTAAGGGAACAAAATCCACTTCAGGGAAGCTCTGAAGAGCTGGCAGTCATCAGATTTGTTAAAAACTCACTCAAATTCAATAAAGCTTTCATGAAATGAACGCACCTGTTCTGGAGCAGCTGAATGCTCACAGTAAACTTTGAAAAACATTCCATTTAGGAGGAGTTCTGCCAAATGGCCTATATTTTATCTTTCTCCCATTTTGACACATTGATATAAAAAGCAACATCTTTGCTTCTAAGAAGTTCATCTGTCTCTTCTGCTGCTTATTACCCAGATGAAGTCATATTTCTCTGTGATGACAATCATTTTACTAGAACTACATTTGATGCTGTAAACAACAGGGAATTAGTCACAGAAGCTGATGAACTCTTAAAAAGCAGAGTGTTTTCATTCAGATGTTCCCCTGTGATGCAACCATGATAGTAAAAGATCCAAGACAGACATACAGAACTGTCCTGACATGAAGAAAGATATTTAGTGATGTTTTCCTGGAGGCATCCATTTTCCATCAAGTCATACATGAATCAAAAATTGAATAGAATCTTTTGAAAAGAATGCATGAGAAAATATAAGAAAATATGTTCCTAAGAAAAATCAATTTATAAAAATCTGCTTTTGATCCAGTGTTTCAACATACAAAATACATGAGAAATAAATGGTAGAAGACAAGAAATAGTAAAATATTTTACTCAGATAAAAACATGCTTCATTTGCACAAAGAACAGAGAAATCTCAATCTATTCTTTCAAAACACATGTGTTAAAAATATTTTTCCTTGAAAGGTAGACAAGGTGATTAAAAAGTCTGGACACTTGCCCCTTAGGAAGACAATCCAGTAGCAGCTCTCCCTGTCCCAGCAATTTGAGGATGTGTTCCCTCCTCACTGTGCAGGCCACCAGCCTGTTGTCAATCCCTTTCCATATTTTCTCAGTCTTCCCTCACTTCAGAAAGTAAGCACAAGGTAAGCCTACCACCTACCAACCCAGCCATGCTGCAACGCAACCTGCTCCTCCTTACCAGAGATTCACAGGTATATACTGCTTCCCTGACAAACCAGTGGAGCAGTCTTCCAAAGAAAAGATTTCCTCTACTTCAGCTATGAGTACAGGACTTGCCTCGACTTTTCCTTCCTCTCCCCAAGCTGACTACTGAAGACTTTCTCAGTGTAACCATCCAGTCTCTGGGCATCTCTCTCACTGCCAGAGTGCTTTTTAACCCTTTCCCAATGGGTGGTGTCAGGGAGTCTGCCCCATCAAAGTGTCACTCCTAATTACCTCTCTTCTCATCTAGTTCAACCTAAGGGCAATTTTTCTTCTGAAATGCATTACCCACAGGAATAAAGGTTGCATGATCAGGCCAAAGCCTGATACAGCAAGAAACTAAAAGAATTGCACTGCATCAGGACTACAATCTTTCCCAGAAATAATAAACACTTTACAGAGAAATAGATGTTCTCTTTCCCTACTTGAGGCAGTAAATAAGATCTACTGAAGACAAAGTGGTAAACACATTCTGAAATTTTGATAAGTGCTTTCACAGCAAGTTGTACAAATTGATTTCATTTTCTAAAGCACTGCAGACTGTGGAGTTCATCGCCATTGAGCAAAAAGAGTTAAGTGTGGCAGTACTACAGAGCCCCCATTATATACTGACAACGTTTTGACTTCAGTGCTCTCTTCATGCTGTGGACAAATACTGAGTTGTTTGCCTGCCTGTTCTATGTTGAAAGAGCATCTGCGATTTGCAAGTACAAAAGGTCTAAGCCCACTCCAGGTGAAATCTCCATTGACTTCCACAGGTGCAAGAGAAGTCTTTATAAAAAGATCCTTATAAGAAGACACAAAAAATCACCACATTCTGAAACCTCTTCTGCATTCTTGAAAGCTATCCAGTTATTCCACAATCCAAATCTATTTAACAACAGGGGTAAGAGCTATCCCATCTCACAAAGCAGCTCCTCTCTTCAATTTTTTAAGTGCAGAGCTAAGTACGCAATAGTATCTCTGATGATAAATGACAAACTGAATCTGGATTTTCACCAGCAGGATGCACTCATTTTACAACTACAGACCTCTTTTGAAGACATTTGCTCATCTGAACAGTCAGACGTGGTCTATTTGAAGCTAAACTTAGAGCAGCAAATTCATCATAGAATCATAGAATGGTTTAGATTGGAAGGGACCTTGAAGATCATCCAGTTCCAACCCCCTTGCCGTGGGCGGGAACACTTTCCACCAGACCAGGTTGGTCAAAGACCCATCCAACCTGGTCTTGAACACCTCCAAGGAGGGGGCATCCACAACTTACCTGGGCAACCTGTTCCAATGTCTCACTACCCTCGTCGTGAAGAATTTCTTCCTAATATCTAATCTAAATCTACGTTATTTCAATTTAAAACTGTTACCCCTCGTCCTATCACTACGTGCTCCTGTAAAAAATCCCTCTCCAGCTCTCTTGTAGGTCCCCATCAGGTACTGGAAGGCTGCTATAAGGTCTCCCCTGAGCCTTTTCTTCTCCAGGCTGAACAACCCTATCTCTTTCAGCCTGTCTTCACAGGAGAGTTGCTTCAGCCCCGATCATCTTTGCGGCCCTCCTCTGGACTCACTCCGGCAGGTCCATGTCCTTCTTATGTTGGAGGCCCCAGAGCCAGATGTAGTAGTGCAGGTGGGGTCTCACGAGAGTGGAGTAGAGGGGGAGAATCACTTCCCTAGACCTGTTGGTCACACTGCTTTTGATGCAGCCTGAGATACACTTGGCCTTCTGGGCTGAGAGTGCAAATTGCTGGCTCAGGTTGAACTTCTCATGTATGACATGAAAAACGAAGAGAAATCATTTTGCCACTGCAGATGGGTGGGACCATTAGCACGCTGTTTGAATTATCCCATAATTGTACTCTTTATTAAGTAGTTTCTAACTCAATCTGATACAGAAGATGTCTGTCCCCTTAATGAATATTCTGCAAAGGACTCTCCTCCTGCCATGTGACACAAATGAAGTCAGGGATTTCCACACTCCCGATTCAGTGCAGATACTAGGTATTACATGAGAGCTGGCTTGCTTGGTGAGGAATCATGCCTGTGACAGGAAGATTCCTGCCCATCCAGGGGGAACGGCAATGTTGGGCTGCTTCATCTCTTTACTGGAGAAGCCTGAGAGTCCTGAAATTTGCCACTTTATCCAGCATAAAGAACTACGCTTATGACACCATTTTAAAGTGCCTTACAGGAAAGAACGATATCTGATTCTCTTGCAAATGTGGTAATAAAAAGCTTTTGCAAAGTGTCTCCGGGATGATTGGTAAAAGCTGGGAATCAGCTTCAATAACCCCTTCACTCATGTTGTAACTGGCTTTACTTTATGACTGCTCCCCCTTCCTGCAGTAGAAAAATCGCACTCTGAATTTTAGTTATCCTACTATCACCATTAGCAACAAGAGCATATTTGGTCTGGTTATTCATTTCTGAAGAGCTGCTGTGGAGCAGACATGGGAGGGAATTGTAACCACACTGCTACCAGTTTGCCTGACCATGTTATAAGAGAAATCAATTGTTCCTCTTACAGAAGAGGTCTCAGAGGACAAAACAATGCAAGATCTGAATGGCATCCTAGTTAGTTTATCTGTCTCCGTATCTTTGACAAATGACAGGAAAATTGAAAAGTCTGTTTAAAGAAGTGACCCACTCGGATAATCCACAGACAGTTATGGTATTTTCCCTATACACCTCACAGAAATGAGGACACCATTGCAAGATTCTTTAACCTTTCCAGACAGTATGGCATGCAACTCAAAAAAAACAGAATTGCACTGTGCCAATAGACTGTGAGCACAAGGAGATTTTGTAATTAATTTTTCTACCCATTTTTGTTAGATCAAAGTCCCCTTCAGTTGTTCTTCAATTTCTGGACTGTTGGAATTTGCAAGAAACTGGGAGTGACAAGACAGCTTGTGGAAGATACTGGGGGGTCAGGGGCAGCAAGGGGGATTGCAGTGGAGCTTCCTGAGTAAGGAGAGAGAGTGGATCTGAGGATCCTCTTAGCTGAACTAAATCACATCAGTAACACGTACTCATACTTGCTGCCAGCTCTATTGAGAAGATACAGACGTAAAAGATAAGCCCAAATTACCTTTTATCAGGTTATGTTGCGAAGTTGAGGGAGGGTATTAGGATGATTGGAGGCTTCTGAGAGCACTGTGACCCAGTGCTAAAGTAGAACATTGCAAATGCAGTAAGCAGAATATTCTTCTCATCTGAATCTAATGAATTCACTAATCATGTTGCTGTAATTTTCTTTCAAGCTATTGGTAGAATAAGTGGATACCTGGGGAACCAGCACTGCCTGTGGAACTGAGAACTTCTGCTGTTCATTGGTATGCGTGGGAAAGCGGTTTTCCTGAATGCATTTATTTGCTGGCTTTAAATACCTATATTTACTTGGGGACTGTAAATACTTTTATAAATGGTAAATTATCATTAGCCCATCTTCCTGATGCATGCCAGATTAAAGCTAATGCCTTTCAGGTGGGTGCTATTAAATTAGCCTACTGCAACCTGACAGGTATTCTCTAATCAACAATGTATTGTCTTCTCTGCTTAGAGCAACTTTTGCTGCTTCTAGGTAGAAAGATAATCCCATGAGTAGTCCAACTGTTTTCAGATGTGTGGATTTGTGTGGACCAAAACCAAACAGGAAATGGCTTGTCCCCCTTGATTATTACTACAATTTGTATTTGAGTAGGACTTGTACTAGGTGGTGAAACACAGAGTGCTTGATTAGAAGAGTCTGCTATCTCTACAGACAAATAGAGGGAGACACAAATATTAACATTTTTCAGATAAGTCTTGCAGGACAAATATAGTCTGCCATTAATAATGTGAAAAATGTAGCCAAATTAGGACAAAGTCTGGCTCTTGGACTTTCTAATCTTAACTACAAGTTAAGGTCTTTGTGCTTTGCATTCATAAAATTTAAATTGCCAGCTTTGATACTGCAGCAGAACAAGTGGTGTCAATTTTCTAGGCCTTGTGGGGGTTTAAAAACCTTATTTAGGAATGTCAACAATTAGGTTCATAAAATGACTAAATTCCCTTCCATGCTCAAATACTTGGCTGCTTGAGAACACCAGAATGCTTCAGGACTGCTTAAACAGGATCTAAGAGCCACAGATATTGCACCTACAGTTTACCACAATGAAAACTGAATCAGTTAGAAAAATATCAACTGGTCATAGGTTAATTTTTTTTTTTAATGGAGTTGTGATATGTATTAGAAGAGACTGAAATGCGGTTGAAATGCATTTTCTTCACAACTCATTATGCATGTGATGGGGTCCATGAGCTTCTGCAGAACAAAGGAGCCTGTATTTCCATTTCTATTTGTGGGTAACAAAAGTTTTTTGCTTCTGTATTTTAGACTTGTTTTCCATGTACTTCCAGAGAACAATTATGTTTTATAATATGAGGTGTTCCTTCATCTGTAGTAAGCAGACAAATATTCTGATTTATTTTCACTATAATTGTCTAAACTAGGCAAGGCAGAGAGATAGGAGTATTTTAGTATTGAACACTGTTCAATCAAAAGAAATAAGCATCTGGAGAACTGGTTAGTTGCCAGATGTGGATTTTAAACAAGATTATCACACTTTATCTCAAGAGATTGAAATTATTACAGAAATAGCATTCAGAATGAAATTATTACAGAAATAGTATTCAAAACACAGGTCAGTTCTCTAAAGAAAAAAGAGTTACAAACAGATGAAATGGAAATGGAGAATCCATACAGGCAGTACAACTGGTCTTCTATCCTTTGAAATAGACCAGACATACCACTCCAGAATAACCTTAATAAAACCACCTCATAAGTGCTCTTTGGTCAAACTGCTTCTTCCCAAAGAGGACAAGAGAAAAAAGAAATTTCTTAATTCTTCGAGCCAGCACCAAGTTTTTCACAGAAGCCATGGACAAATGAATTTCTGACCATATAAAAAATAATTTTTGTATGTGTATATATACTTATGCACACACATTCTTACAATTCTGGACAATCCAAGTGTGTGCATGTACATGAATAAAGCAAATTGATCAAAACTTTTTACCTGTCAAGTGTGTGAAGGATATCAACCCATGTTCAATACAAAGTGCTAATTTGCTAGACAATATTCCCATCAATTTTTACTCAGAGAAAAGTAGTTATTTCACTGAAAGTGAGGGTTTTTTCATGTATTTTATTATGTTCTATTCCATTACTAAGCCTTGCTTGATGTGGCCCATCAAGTTCTGTTGAGTTACATCTTTGGTAACCCATACCATTAAGCTACTTCTGCTGTTGTTTTGTTAGCGTGATTAATAATAAAGTGTCTAAGCGACATCTAGGTAAAAGTAAAAAGTTTGGCCCTGAATATTATAACAAAAAAATAATGCAACAGCCACACCTTGCTGATTTGAGCTATTGAAAACTGGGAGGCCTTCTGGGAATTACTACATTTTGCAAATTGCTAAGTGAACAAGCAAAAGAAGCCATGCTAATGCTTAATAAAATCCACCCTGTTCATTTATTTTTGATGAATATACTTTAAATTATATGCAAATATTTCGTAACAAATTAGCGGAATCCATAAAAACATGAAGGTAATCGTGAAGTCAAATTAGGAGCCTTACACACACATGTTCTTGCTGTAATTTCTCTACAAGAAAATGGCACCAAAGAAAAGAAAAAGACCACTATTATTATCAACGTAGTAAGTAAGAAACAGCAAAATGTAAAGTGGTCATGCAGTATATGAGCCTCCAAGTCACCACAGCATGAGCAAATATAGAGCCAGACCCTTCTTGCAGGTGCATAGTGAAAGGGTTGAAGGAAACAGTCACAAGTTGCAGCAAGGAAAAATCCAGGTGGATATAATTAAAAAAACAATAAGTGGTGATCACAATGAGCGATCAAGCACTGGAACATGTTTCCCAGGAAGGCTACAGAACTTCCATCGTTGGCATTTGTAAGATTCAAGTGGACAAGGCCCTGGTCTGAATCTGATGTTTTCCCTGGTCTAACTAGGAAGTTGGTCTAGACGACTTATACAGAGCTCATCTAACCTGAATTATTTTGTGAGTCTATGAAAAAAAAATCTATAGGTCAGTAAGGGATTTTTCACCTTGGAAAATGAGACTGGGCACAACGGCATCACTGCTAGATTATTTTCAGGTCGATTAGAAAACTGAATGATTAATGTGATCCCCAAAACACTTTTATATAGAGCAAAATATCTAGTATTACAAAGAGACAATGCTGGACTTAACCAATTACCTCTGAATGGAAGCAGAAATAGGATTAATCTGCGAAAAATCAATGTTTTGGTGAATAAATGATTCATCCACAGAAATTACCCACATCTGTGAAGTGAGTCTGGCAAAAGATTGTCTGTCCCTGTCTCATTGTCTGTAGAGGGCACAAAAACCACCATGAAAGCCCAGTTCTCTGATTTAGACAAGAATGTGAAAGAGCTTACACATGAAGGGCCACAGTAATGTAAATATGAAAGTCTATACAAATCCCAGTCTTAACTGGCTATGCAAAGTCTGTTCCTGAAGATGGTCTAAATTGTATCAGCTACTGACATCCACCAAGTATGTTGAGTACAATAAATATATTCCAGCTGTGTCTTTCTTTCTGTTATCAAAGCCTAGACAAAAGGGAGCTCACCAATGGACTGATACCACACCTAATGATTCACCTGCAT